>JAWNLJ010000109.1:0-10957 GCA_035042365.1 Drosophila dives | reverse complement strand
TCCCTCAAATTGCAGAATGGGCGCCGAGGCGGCAAGTGCACAAACCACAATAGGTGGTTATATGTTAGAACAGAATTTTTAATACTATTAGCTATTTGAAATGTAATATATCCAATACCAACATTTTCATGACAGATTTACTTGTTTAACTACACATATGCAACCTTTCTCATTAGTGTCACTTCAAATGAGATTGAAACTTTGTAGCTACAAAATTATTTTTTAAAAAATAAATCCTTAATTCGTGCAGCACTTAAAAAAAAATTTAAAAAAAATGCGCCAGCCTTTCAGTAAAGCATCCGGATATATTGCGTTTCTGCTTATATTCGAAGCTTTAATCGGATTGGTGATCATAACTGCGACTGGTCTTTATCAGTGGATCTTGTCCAACTACTTGGAGGACAGTGAGCGACGCTCGCTAATCAGCTACCTATTCCATTTCTACATCTTTGGCGGCCAACTGATTGTGACGTTCCTATGTAGCTTATCCATGTGGAACCGTTTGTGGAAAAGACGCTGCACGCCCAATGTTCGACTGATGATCTCCATTTGGCTGTTCTATTCCTGCGTCATAATTGCATCTGGTTTTGGATCAGTCTGGAACCTCTACCTCAATATCGAGGTGCTCGAAGAGACTGCGGCAAATTCACTGCTACGCGGCATTGATGAGTATTACACATTTCCCGAGCGGAAGCTGCTGTGGGACGGACTGCAGCTGGACAAGCAATGCTGTGGCGTCTACAGCTACAAAGATTGGATGGACACCGACTGGATGACCGACTGGATGACCAAGCATAGTCGCAGCCAAACCAACGTGACACCTATCGCCTGCTTGAAGAAGAGCGCCGAGAAAAACTATCTGCATGACCTTAGTAGCAAGGATCGGCCAGCAATGATATCGCTAACAGTTGGCGCGATTTACACAAATGGATGCTTGGCGGGGTTTTCGACTGCACTTTGGGGATACTTTTACATACTGTTTTTTTTGGTTCTGATGGCTTTGAAGTTTCTGGTAAGCGAGTGATCTGCATAAAATTTCAAAAATCTATTTATTTCATTGGTGTTTATTAGATTTCCATTTGCTGCTTCACGAAATATGTATTTCAACACCAGAATACGGGTGATGGCTGTGATAATGGCGGTCTCATCGTCGAGGAAGGGCATCCGCTGGTCATGGTTAAGTATCCGTGTAATGTGCGCTGCGACGTCATTGGCGAGGACGACCTGGCTTCCGACGTGGCGCCATATTCCTGTTGCAATTGCGAGGAGGCCGCAGGAGAAACGTGCGATTATTGTGCAGGATAAATCAAAGATAGTTACACATTTGCATACAATTAATTTTATTTCTCTTGTATTAATTATTTATTTTGATTTATAACAAACTATGAAATTATTTTTAAAAATAGTTTAAAATTTATAAAAGTTAAATATACACATTTTGTATTTCTTTTTCTAATTATTCATTTACAGTGCATTATCAGAAACAATGCAGTTATTATCAATATTGATAACTATTAGTTTCAGTCTAAGCACTTAAGGCCAAACTATTTTGATATAAACTTGATATATATCTACAAATTTTATATTCAAACTTAAATTCATAAATATTTAACTTTAACGTAACTTTGATTAAATTATGAATACATTTTGTAAATTGGGAGAGTTGCAAGTCAATAATCTCTCTCGCATCACGGTCTGCTGCAGACGCCCTGGACGCATGGACGACAGTGAGTTCCATCAGACAATTGATGAGCTCGTTGACTTGCTGCAACGCACAGAAATGATATTAAGGCCTCCGAGCAGGTGGATCTCACCGAAAAGCGCAGTGTGTTCATCAAGTTCAAGGACCTGCGCACTGAACTGAACCATTAGGATGAATGGCATTTATATGTTATTGATTAGTTTTTAAGTATCTAGTGACCGACCATTACAAGTTACACATTGGCATACATTTTCTTTTTGTGTGCATTTTGTAAATTGGGAGAGTTACAAGTCGATAATCTCGTCGCTGAATGTCGTCGTCGACCATCTGGCCACGCACACCCTGGAGAAGGCGCGACAGTTGCGCTCCCATCTCGAGGCTGATAACGAGCTTTGGAACAATGCGTGCATCAATGCCACGAAATGGCACGGTCTGCTGCAGATGCGCTCATGGGCAACAGTGAGTTCCATCAGACAATTGATGAGCTCGTTAAATTGCTGCAAGGCACAGAAAGGATATTAAGGTCTCAGCGCAGGTGGATCTCACCGAAAAGTGCAGTGTGTTCATCAAGTTTAAGGACCTGCGCACTGAACTGAACCATTTGTCGTCAGCTAAAAGATGCAGCCGATCAGCAGCTGCGCTCTGCGGACGGCTCCGAGGAACAGTCTCAACAAACCTATGAAAGGTAGGTGTAGCTGGCGCTAGTACCAAGAAGGGAACGAAATAAATGCCTTGGTGCCACTTGTGCTTCTTAGAAGTACATGTCAGAGAGCATGAGAGGAGGCTAGCAAATGAAGTAGTTTTAAGTATCTAGTGGATACTTTAATATTTGAATTATTTATATAGTATGATAGATTATAGTAATTCATACATAGTATTTCCACTTCACGAGCCACTCCTTAACTTTTGTATAATTGGTACTATCTGTTGCTTGCTCTTTTATTTAATTTAAATTTGTGTTTATTATTATCTACTGCATATTAATTAAAATTTCCAAAACTTTTGCACTCCTTTCTTTTTCGATGTAGTTTATTCCATTCAACAATAGTCAGAACACAATATTTGTTCAGCGTAGAAATCTTGTTTGCTTAATTTTTTTATCAACTTTATTTTGCTTAAATATTTTTGTGTTTGTTTATATTTTATTCACTTATATTTGATTTATGTTTTTTGCTAGTCCGCCGTTCTAAAACTTCATCAAAACTGATAACGCTTTGAGCCGCCATATGTTTTAAATATTCTAGAGCCATTTCATGATTAACCAATCTTCAACTACGTATTCAATATCTGCGTCGCCTCTTTGGCATTTATATCATCAAGCTGGGCGCCGTGCGCCCTCAGGCAATGAGGGCGTACCGCTGCAAATTTTGTCGAGTGAAGTAAGTACTACAAACTCAGATATTCAATAGTTATCACAAATAAACGAGGATTTGTCCAGAAACTCTCAATAAAATGATTAATTTTGATTTTTGGTGAGCGCATCTAAGTGAAATAATTGAAATAATAAACAAAATATACCTTATGTACTATTTTCAAAGTGCGTAGGCTTAACTGAAAAATGGGAATTATAAAAAAAAAAATTTTTATTTTAGCATTATTAAAATATTTGATTTTGTAATTTATATAATTTTTTTATTCTTTCCTTTTATATTATGCCATATCTAACTTTTTATAATACTACATTTTCAACCTCTTCTATGCACTGTGAGGACTACACCTGCATGTTCTCCAATACGTACGGACCGTAGACCGTAACCGCACTGGCATGCTGCAATAATGTAAGAAATGTTCATTCGATAATAATGTAAGAAATGTACGTTCGACAATGTTGTCATGTTAATTTTTTTTTACGTCTATCTCCCAAAACTTAAGGCTTTGCAGCGATGACGCGGACAGTGAGGATCAACACAGTAGCCATTGGCCAAGTTCCCTTTCAGGGCCTTTGAGGAGCTAGTTAATCAAGCACCAGCCACAGGTGACCCAACGACGGCATTTGGTTCTTGGTTACCTCAAAGCATTCCAAAAACTCAATTCCAAAATTCAAATCAAACCAAAATATTGTTCTGTTCGCTAGCTCTCACGAACTCTGCAATGATTTGTAGTTGCCGTCGGCAGCGGGCTCAATCGGAATACTGAACAAAAAACGAAGCAAGTGTCCTAAACCGGTGCCAACCAAACTACCAAACTAATTAGGAAGATTGTCCGTTCAGTTGCGTATGAAAATGCATAAAAATAACCTTATAAAATCGCAAACGAAAAAAAGTCTTTAACAATTTGGCAAATACTACTAGTGGAAGATTAGCCATTCAGTTAAAAAAAATAATTTTTGTTCGTATTTTGTGATAATTATTATTCTATATATTTTCCTTATTATACATAGATATATTTTATAATTTAACGCCTCGAGCAGTTATTGAGAAAAAATACAATACAATGTATAATAATAAAGATGACATCTCAACTTATATGCGTTTTTTGATGCTTCTGTATTTTTTATGATTTCAATTGAACAACTGTACCGTTATGAATATATATTACAAAAATTTTTATTTCATGATATATTTTTCGCATATACGTTACATAAAAATATTGCAACTATGTTAACTGTAAATTTCTACAAATATATTTTATAAAATTCGCGTATCCATTGCATAATACTGCATTGCATAACTGCCTCCATCTGCCGAGCATCGACGACGGATGTCGGATCTAGTTATTTAATCTCGCGATGATCATCGCCGTTGATGTAATCACATAGATTAAAAATATCGGCCAGTTGCTTCTTGTCGACATCTGAGGCCGCCATCGTTTCGTAGGTATGCCATGATTTCCCAATATTAGCGCTCGTTAAAGATGTCGCAGGACGTCATTCCCTCAAATTGCAAAATGGACGCCGAGGCGGCAAGTGCACCAACCACAATATGTGGTTATATGTTACAACAGAATTTTTAATGCTATTAGTTATTAGAAAATGTAGTTTATCCATTACCAATATTTTCATGACATTTAGTATTCCAACAACACATATGCAACCTTTCTCATTAGTATCACTTCAAATGAGATTGAAACTTTGTAGCTAAGAAATTATTTCTTAAAAGTTAAATCCTAAACTTCGAGCAGTATTTGGAAAAAAATAAAAAAATGCGTTAGCCTTTCAGCAAATCATCCGGATATATTGCGTTTCTGCTAATATTCGAGGCATTAATCGGATTGGTGATCATAATTGCGACTGGTCTTTATCAGTGGACCTTGTCCAATTACTTGGAGGACATTGAGCGACGCTCGCTAATCAGCTACCTATTCAATTTCTACATCTTTGGCGGCCAACTGATTGTGAAGTTCCTTTGTAGCTTATCCATGTGGAAACGTTTGTGGAAAATCCGCTGCCCGCCCAATTTTCGACTGATGCTCTCCATTTGGCTGTTCTATTCCTGCGTAGTAATTGCATCTGTTTTTTGATCAGCCTGGAATCTCTACCGCAATATCGAAGTGCTCGCAGAGACTGCGGAAAGTTCACTGTCGACGAGTATTACACATTTCCCAAACGGAAGTTGCTGTGGGACGGACTGCAGCTGGACAAGCAATGCCGTATCGTATACAGCTGCAAGGATTGGACGGACACCGACTGGAGGACGCACTGGATGGCCAAAGTGACACCTACCTTGAAGTAGAACGCCGAGAAAAACTATCTGCATGACCTCAGTAGCAAGGATCGGCCAGCAATGATATCGCTAACAGTTGGTGCGATTTACACAAATGGATGCTTGGCGGAGTTTTCGACTGCACTTTGGGGATACTTTTACATACTTTTTTTTTTGGTTCTGATGGCTTTTAAGTTTCTGGTAAGCGAGCGATTTGCATAAAATTTAAAAATCTATCTATTTCATGTGTTTCTTAGATTTTCATTTGCTGCTTCACGAAATACATATTTCAACACCAGAATACGGGTGATCCGCTGGTCATGGTTAAGTATCCGCGTAATGTGCGCTGCGACGTCATTGGCGAGGAGGAACTGGCTTCCAATGTGGCGCCAGATTCCTGTTGAAATTGCGATGAGGCAGGAGAAACGTGCGATTATTGCGTAGGATAAAACAAAGATAGTTACACATTTGCATACATTTTCTTTTATTTCTATTGGAAAAGCTCAATAGCTCAACATTTGGTGACCCCGACGTGATTTTCGTTTAAATAAATACAAATTACTTAAAGTATAGAGTTAATAAACTTCGCTCCCGCGCTCTTGCATCGTCTTCGCTATTCTCGGTTCGTTTTGTGCTCACTTTCGGTTCAGGTGTTTGACCTGCATTGGCGCCTGCGCAGTCGATTCCCTTATCGCGTTTGCTTAAACAGTTGCAGCAGCCGTTTCTGCATTGTTATTGCTTTTCCCGTTTCGTTTTGCTGGCGCTTGTGAAAAAAGCTTTTTGCCCTTTTGAACGTGTGTGTTAAAGCATTTGTGGAAAAATTAAGTGACTCCTACAGGAATATTTAAAAATGCATAATTCTGCTGCCGTTAGTCTCCTGGTGCCCCGATTTACAAAACCAAGGCCAATTGATTAGCAAGTAAAACGGATGGCCAAAACAATTACTCCGGAGCAAATTGTGCATCTCAGCGAACAAGAGTTGGTTGTTCGGCATAAGGCGTTGAAAAGTGCTCAGCAGGTATTTTAAAGAATGCATGACGCATTGGAGGAGCTGGATTATGATGAAATCGGGAGTGAGTTACGGGCATGTTTTGATGACTTCTCAATATTAGTTGAAACCGGCTTACGACGCGAAATTGACAAGCGAAAGTTATCATCGCCGTTGTGTTCGACTATGAGGCAAGATACATGTGGTGACAATCACACATTGTCTCAAGGCAGAATCCGGTTACCTAAAATCAAGCTGCCCGAGTTTAGTGGAGGGTATACAAAGTTTGCAGAGTTCATAGAGATGTTCTCTTCAATCATTGATGCGGACTCAGGACTTTCGGATGTGGAGAAGTTTTAGCACTTGCGATCGTGTCTGAAAGGATCAGCCTTAAATAGTGTTTCTTCGTTGGAAATCAGCAGCGCTAACTATCCAGTTGCATTGGAGCTCCTTAAAAAACGGTTTAACAAGAAGCGTCTCATGTTCCAAGCACATGTCACGGAGATTTTGAGTTTAGATTGCATCGAGTCGTCGTCAGCAGTAAAACTTCGAACCCTGGGCAACGTTGGGCAGATTGCGGGTTTCATTATCGTGCACAGTTTGCTGCAGAAAGTGGACAAGGCAACGCAGACCAGTTGGGAGGAGACAGCACCGATGGATACTATTCCGACCTGTGAGCAGTTCAAGGCATTTCTGGATCGACGATGTCAAAGGATGGAAAATGTGGAACACGCTATGGCAACGTATACGCCTAGCTCTAAGTAGGGAAAAAGTAGTAAAATCGTTAACACCAGTAGAAAGGCCTTTGTTGCTACTAACTCCGACACAAATAAATGTGTGCTTTGTGAGACCTCTGCCCACTTAATTTACAACTGTTCCCGTTTTGGAAACCTGTCTCCGCAACTGCGTCTACGAGAGGTAAAGAAGCTCAACCTTTGCATCAATTGCCTGTGTAAAGGTCATCACTTAAAGGAGTGTAGCTCCACTCCCTGCAGCCGTTGCAAGGCCAAGCATCATACGATTTTGCACTTTGAGAATCAGATTAACGGCTCTCAAGTTAACTTTGATCCGCATCCGCCTGCTGCAACACTTGTAGCCCAAAATCTTAGTCAAGACATGGAGCTCTTGGAAACTGCTGTAATCAACGTTAGAAGTCGAACTTTAGTTTTAGTCCCTTGCCGAGCGCTACTTGATTCTGGTTCGCAGGTGCACATTATTACGTCTCGTCTAGCTCAGCACCTCCACCTGGGGGAGTCTACTGTTGCTTCAGAAGGCTATTCAGCCGATATAAGTTTTCAATCGCTAGTATCTGCATACTCTATTAACATCTCAGTTCTCGTAGCTATGTCTATAACTGGAAATCAGCCTAGCTATAATATTAGCACTGAGCTCTGGAATATACGCTCAAATATTCGCTTGTCAGATCCAGAGTTCTTTAAGGCGCACAAAATTGATTTGTTAAATGGAGCAGGCCTGTTTTTTGAATTGTTGGTTGTCGGTCAAATAAAAATCGCTCCTGGTTTGCCATTCGTAAAAAAAACTCAATTGGGATGGATAGTCATTGTCATTGATGGTCACTAGCTCGGTTCTGATGCCAAATCCTAGCCCAGATCACACGCTTGATGAAATCGTTCGTCGGGTTTGGGAGGTAGAATTGTGTTCTCGTTTAGTCAACGAATCTACCAAGGGGAACTTGATTGTGAAGCGCATTTTAAACAAGCTTTCGCTCGTTTGGACCCTGGCGAATATTCGGTTCGCCTTCCAGTCAAGCATACTGTGGATCTACTTTGAGACTCATATCAGCAGGCATATCGTCGTTTTTGCAACCTCGAGCGCAAATTAGAGCGTCATCCTGGTTTAAAGTCACAATATTCAGCATTTATCAAGGAGTATGTGGATTTGAATCACATGTCTCTTGTGGAGTCGCACATGCTAGGTCGCTGCAAGTATTATCTTCCTCATCATTGTGTTCTCAAGAAAGACAGCTCAACAACTAAGCTTAGAGTTGTTTTTGATGGTTCGGCCGTGTCTTCGTCTGGTTATTCCCTGAATGAAATTCTCATGGCAGGCCCAACTATTCAACGCAAGCTGTTCGCTACACTGCAGCTTAGGACATTCCCAATACCCCTGACTGGTGACGTTTGCAATATGTATAGGGGTGTTAGGATGGCTGATTCCGATTCCTATTTGCAATGTATCTTGTGGCGTGATTCGCTTCATCAGGAAATACAAGTTTTCAAGCTGTATACTGTCACCTATGGCACAAAGCCAGCTTCTTTTCTGGCGGTTCGTTCCATGCAGCAGTTAGCTATTGATGAAAGAAGATCATTTCCTGCTGGACCTAAAGTGATCCTTAACGATTTTTATGTAGATGATCTCTTCACTGGAGGTGACTCTGCCGAGGAAATAGTTCTTATTATGGAGCAAACAGTCTATCTGCTTCGAAAGGGATATTTAAACTTAGGAAGTGGTGCTCCAACGATCCTCGCGTGCTTCAACATGTTCCTGATGAGGAAAGGGAGACCTTTCTAACTAACCTCTCGGACTTGCGTGGGATCCAGCCTCTGACTGCCTCCTGTTCAACTTTTCGCCTATGAAAGCGCCTGGAAAGCCTAGCAAACGGTCTGTGCTGTCTACCATTGCTCGTTTCTATGGCCAAGATCTTTTTTTCGCAGCACCTTTGGAGAGAGCAGTTGGATTGGGATGAGAGTCTTCCTGCTTCTTTGCACTGGTCTTAGAACAGCTTGTGTGCCGATATTCACATCACAGAGCAAATAAAACTCCCTCGACTGGTCATTGTTCCAAAGGGCATCATCGAAGTTCATGGTTTTAGTGATGCGAGCATGGATGTATTTGCGTTGTATCCATAACAGAGGGACGGCGCCTAGCTCATTTGTTGTGTTCTAAGTCTCGAGTGGCACCTTCACGAAGTCTCACAGTATACCAAAGCTGGAATTATTTGCTGCTGCACTTCTATCTCAACTTATTCGCGAAATAGCTCAAATAAATTTATTTAACTCTAGATACTATTGTTGGTCGGATTCGGCAGTTGTTTTATCCTGGATACGAGATGAGCCTTCACGCTTCCAAACGGAATGACGCTACGTACCGTCGGAATGCAACCCGGCAGACATTCTTTCTAGAGAAACACTTCCCAGCGACCTTTTAGAATCATCGTTGTGGTCTCATGGTCCCGATTTCTTAACCAAAGAAGAGTGCGACTGGCCCGCATCCTGAGCTGCGGCAAAGGGTGCTAGTTGCTATCCCCAGATGCTTTGATGTCAGCTTAGGATACAAGTTTGCAATTTCTTTTATAACTTGCGCCGTGTCTTCGGCTATATATATAAAATTCGGAATCACATTAGGCATCCCAGTCTAACAGTAGATTGGATACACAAGGGCACTCAACTACTCTTGCGTAGCATCCAGAAGGCGAATCTGAGTGATGAATATAGGGCTCTTCAAGACGGACGGATGATTGCATCATCCAGCTCTATTGCCGCGCTTAACCCATTCATCGATGAGTGTGGACTTCTTCGTGTTGGTGGCCGTCTAAAGCACTCGAGCCTGGATTTCAATGCTCAGCATCCGATTATACTGCCGAGTCATCATCGTGTCACACGTGCCATCATCATGCATTTTCACAGGCGTCAGCTGCATGCCGGACCTCGTTCACTGCTTGCTCATATTCGGCTCCACTATAGGTCTATTGGGGGGCGTAAGACTGTCTCCAGCGTAACAACAAAATGCATTGTGTGTTTTCGAGCTAAACCGGTCCTGGCTGAGACAATCATGGCTGAGAAGCACATCGACTCTGTCCGATAGTTTTGTGTCTCTGACGACATCGAATGGGAATTCATCCCACCTCGCTCCCCACACTTTGGTGGACTTTGAGAGGCAGCGGTGAAGACAGCAAAATACCATTTTCATCGGTAGGTCGGACCCTCGGTTTTGCCCCTGGATGATCTGCGCACACTCGTCTGCCACATTGGGGCAATAATAAACTCTCGACCTCATTTTCCACTTATAGAGCACCCTGCAGATATGGATGTGTTAACTCCTGCGTACTTCCTTGGCACCGGATGTCGCCAAGCTAAACGTTAGCCGCCTAGATCGCTGGCAGCGTATAGCTTATTATCAGCAAATTTTCTGGAGTCGTTGGCGTGACGAATATTTAACGCTTCTTCAGCAGCGGTCCAAATGGAGAACATCCTACCCGGGCGTTCACATTAATGATGTGGTCCTTGAAAAGGATGAAAACTTGCCACCCCTTAAATGGCCACTGGCTCGTGTGGTCGAGTTTGTTGCAGGTGCTGACGGCGTATCCCGAGTAGCTGTTCTCAAGACGTCAACTGGAACAAAAAAGAGAGCTGTGCGCAAGTTGTGTGCGCTTCCGAAAAAGGATGCTGTGGAAAGCCCGTGTCTTTCAACTGGGGGAGAATGTTTGGTTACGCATATATCCGCGCCAAACAACAACTAATGCAGCTTCGCTCTTAATAGTTAACCTTTCGATAAGTTATGCTCTGCGCAGCATAAGAGCAAGTTAACGTAACTGTCATAACTGCTGTTTTGCATATGAGAGATAAGATTCTCCTCGATAGTTTAGTGGTTGCTCCCCGTCTGGGA
>JAWNLJ010000097.1:0-347500 GCA_035042365.1 Drosophila dives | reverse complement strand
AAAAATTTTAGTACTGAATTGTCATTGAAATGCCGGAAAAGGGCAGAGTTGAACACAAAGGGCTTCCAGAAGGTCAGCACCGAAGCAGCGAAGATGGATGGGCTTAAGTCTGCAACGGCTTGGAACGTTAGACTCTCACAATTGCGAATATTAAGAAACATTAAATTCCAATAAAATAAAGGCTCTGAATGAAATAAGCCAACTGGGCATTGTGTTTTATGCACTTCCACAATTCTAACAATAAGTCTTTGACCGACTATTTGTAATACTTTTACGCCCAGTTTGCCGTTTATAAAAGTTGTAAGTTCTTGCAAAACAATGCCAGAAAGTGATTTTTAAAAGACAGATCATCTGCAGACTTGCTGACTTGCCAACTTGACTGACACCAGTTACGTCTACTAAATCAGTCAAGTGTCCTTTGCAGTCCGCACTTTGGGCTTTGGGCAGGCGTCAGTCGAGAAACGGTGCCAAGCTATTAGCAAATAACAGGCAACTACAACTCTGCAATAGCAGCAGAAGTACCAACAAATCTAGGTAACACTGTAGACCTGTAGTAGAAAATACTAGCCGAAAAATTCACTTAAATTGCAATGCAGGCCGGTGCCGGCTTCAAATGTGTGTGTGTATCAGATGAGTGTGTATCAGATGTGTGTGTATCACGTTCACTTAGCTATGTGTCTTTTTGTAGCACTTAAGCCACACTAACGATACACACACACGTTCGTGCGAGTGCGTGTGTGTGCGTGTGTGTGCGTATGGGCGTGTGTACAGTGCAATACGGTAAGTGTAACTTCACCCATTGCCGTTAGTCGTAATGAAACGCAATGGACCTGCGTGTGAATGGCCTCGATGTGGTTTTGGACGATTGCTAGTCGCACGCATTGTGCACATTAAATGAGAATTTGCGCAAAGTATCTTGTATCTTTGAGATACGCACTCACATTACCAAAACACTCACACAACTCGTCGTTGAACCTGAAGCAACATAACAACCCAACTACTCACACACACGAACACACACACACAGCTACACCCCTACACACTCTGGGATATTGAATTTGTATTTATGATGTGCACATAAAATAGAATAAAATCATTATTAAGAAAGCTGCAACTTTAAGCTGCACTTATTGGCAACAATATTTTTCGCTCGATAGTCAAGCTATGAGTTTTATAAAAATTTGTGTTATTTGCAGAAGCATAAAACGAATTTATTTATGTATATTTTTATTTGAATTGCAAAATTGTTTGTTATTTATACGAAGCATACAAATTGTGTGTTTGATGACGAGTTTTAATTATTCTAACAAAAAGTTCTCCATTTTCGTAGAACGTTCTAAATATATTTATACTAACAATTCACATTTTTATTTTTTATATCCAATATATTTTGTTGCGCAGTTTAAATTCGGACGGCATTAAAATATAAAAACATTTACCCTGAAACCAGCAACAAGCATTTTAAATTAGAAAGGTCATCCATCGAAACACAAAAAAAAAAGAAATTTAAATTTAATTACATACAATTAAAAGTAAAAAAATAAATTTCAAATAACGTAAATGGAAAAAGGAAAATAAATATAATTAATTTGAGGGTATTGAAATGATAGAATTGGGAAAACCCTGAAAACCAAATCCGTCGCTCATTTTATTTATTACAATTTAAAAACATCTTCAGGCAATGCTCCTAAATAGTGTATAATATTACATAAAGAATATGATCATCAAAAGATAACACTCCTGTAAATTGGTTCGTTGTTTGTTATTACTTTATATATAGTATATTTCCCTTAATTAAAGGATTTTCACATATATTAGGAATTTAATTGAATATGGTTGATCTTTGCCTATTATAATGCATATTTATATTGTATTATATGTTATACTTTATACTCAAAATACAAAATTAATAAGCTAGCAATAAGAAAGTTCAATTTCAAATCTACAACTCACAACTTGCGTGTAGATTTTTGGCAGGCTCCTTTGGCCCTTGCTTTGCGGTTTGTTACTTAATGGCATTATGGGTTTTGCCGGGTTTGCCGTATGGCTGCAAATTTGTACGCATTTGCCTTTGTCGATGCGGGGCAGCAACGGAAATTACCATTTTATTATTGCAGGCGTTGCTGCCGGACAAGGACGCCCCTTTCCTCCCGACCCGCCGACCTTATTGAATTCGCATTAAAATTTGAAATGGATGCGAGTAATGCATGTACAAGAACTTAATGCATGTCCACAACTAGGACAACATGTCCTGAACATATGCAGATAAACAGTTATTTATTTGTTTTAGTATCAGGGTGTGGTCTGAAGTAATGATAGTATATGGTTTTCAGTTAACTGGCTCTTATCCTGCAAAGTAGCATCTTCATCAATCAGGTTAGTAAAAGTCTTATTCGCTTTATCAACATCGTCAACTGGGGCCAAGAGAGTATTATCCACGTCATCCACCTCTTGCTCGATTAAGTCATCTAAAATGGAATTATCTTCTTGGCCAAATTTGTTTTCAATCACTTCCATATATTCCTCATCGGAATGTGAATCCGATTTTTCACTGTTAACCAAAATGCCGGCTTCATAGAAGAAATCATCGAGTATTGATTTCCATTCGTTCAGATAGGTTTCGAAATCGTAATTCGATAATGGAGCCGCATTCTTAATGAATTCCATGATATCGGTGCCTGGGAGCAACTTATATTTGCCACTCGGTCCAAAATCATCTGGAGACGACGACACATCGTAGATAATTCCCTCCAGTGCCACCAAATATGTCTTCTCGGCATTTGTATAATCGTACTCCTTCAGCTCATCGGTTGTCAGCTTGAGATTCTGCAAGGGCTTCACCTCTTCACACTCGAAGTCCTCGTCATCGTAAGTGGGATATTCCCGACGGGTTTGCATATAGGCCAGATAAGCCACAAATGCAACCATCAATACAATCCCAAGTGGGGAACTTATCCAATCGCGCAGTTCGGAACTCCATGTGTTGGGTAACGGCGACATTTTTAAATAAAATTTATTTCTCTTTTTTTTGAATTAGAAATTTTTTTAAAGAAAATTTCTACCTATTCTCCCCTGTAGGCTAGACAATTGTGAGCCCATCCGATTTCAAAGCCCTTAGGTTTTTTTTTTTAATAACAGCCTACTATTTTGTAATACAAAGTCGACTCAAGCATTAATATTATATTTTATAATTTTTTAAATCCCATTAACGTTTTTGAAAAGCTGTAATACAAACTCGACTCAATGATTATTATTATATTTCATTTTTTTTAAATTAACATTATTGACTTATTGACAATAATTTATCAAAAATGCATTACAATTTAAGGAAAATGTTGAGAATTATTTTAAAGCCAAATAATTATTTTACCGTTGCATATACTTTAAAAATTCCGTCATGAGAAACTGTGGTTATTTAAGATGCGTTTAACTTTGAACTGTTGCAGATAACTTTGAAACGGACATGTTGATTGTTGTAAATCAAAGTTTCCAAATTGATCGATTTTCTCTTTTTCTTTCCGTAAGGGGAAATTTGAAAACTTTCTAGCAACACAATAAGCTAATATTTTTTTAAATGTTTTTAATGTTATGCAGGTCTGGTGGTCACCCTGCCCCAGCAGGGAGTGCCCTGAGGAGCCCGAACTGGATTTGGCTGTCCATGAATGCGTCGACTATTGTCTAATGCAGGAGCAAGTTAATCCACAACTTTACACCGAATTGCCGGATCCAGACAAGTTCATAGAAAGCACAACAACACCAAGAACAACAACAACGGTGGCAACTTCAACTACAACAACGACTATGACATTGTTGAATACTGGCATCGTCACGAGAGAGCCAACAATGCTGACCACTGTGCCACCATCGACGACATCTTCACCCGCATCCTCGTTACCAGCACTATTTGCAACGCAAACGAGAAGCAGATACCAAGATGCACTTAATATGTCACCGACCATGTTCCCGTCATTGGACAACGCTTCTGCGATGTCCTTGCTGCAATCGCCCTCGACATCATTATCATCAGCTGAATTGTCAGCCATGTCCATGCAGGGATTGAATCGTAAGTGACACTTCCACATTATTATCACAGCCCACCGTTCCCCACCCCCTGCCCCGACCGACTCCCTTTTGTCCACTTTCATCTGTCCGCGTCAGCCATATTATTAATACAGCTGCTCTCATCGTCCCTTGTTAGTCGATAGTTATAATCCTGTCAACGACGTCATTGACTGTTGAACACAACTCGACCTGGCCATGTCTACATCCGTATTGTCCTTATTTCTTATACTTTGATTAGTTTGTTTTGGCCGGCAGAAACTTGCTCTAACAAACGAGTTAACGTGTTCGACAGCTCATACGAAAACAAATTTACTACAGTAAAATACAACCTTAGTTTTCCACGTAGAAGACCAGGGAGCAGACAGGAGACAGCCTGTCATCATGACGGGTTTCCGCCCTTTGAAAACTTTGAAACTTCTGCATCCCGAAAGTTGCGAACAGTTTTTCTATATTATATCTAAGTTAATATAAACATGTATTATATTAGCTGGATAAATGTGTAAGACTACATAAGCATGACGCCAGACTGTATTACACATTATACTTTGTGACTTTGTAGAAAAAAAGGTACTTTTAGACTAAAATTCATTTCTCATATTTGAAAGTCCTTTTTAGTTGATTAAATTATTTCTGTTAGCTTTGAGCAATTTCGTTGCATGTCTCTGAATATTAAAAGTAAATTCAAAGATACTTAACGTAAGGGTCCTTGTAGCTTCCACTGAAAGTGGCACTGTCAACCACAGCAGCTGGGTGCACTCGGAAAATGAGGGTGCCACATACTTTATGCTGCAAATGCATCCCGATTTGGCGGATCCCACGGAGCAGTTGGGCATGGAAATCGAGCAGGATGACAACGAGACGGTCACCGATATTAGGCAACGATTTGGCGAGGAGAGACTCATCAAAATGCAAATAAATCTTACCGATATGGACGACCTGGATTTGCGCTGTGGCGGCTTGGTTCGACGCACAAATATATCTTATGTAAACGCCGGAGCCGTAAAGTGCATGATGCAACGTTGCACGTTTACGATGAATGCACCAGAGATTTGTCCACCGGACTACAAGGAAACCGATGACACAATATTCTGGGTATACTTTCTGCTCCGGTAAGTGAAAGTCACATCCATTAAAATATTTACGTTGATTTTTCATTGCAATTAACTTTAATATGACAGATTCCTTGCAACAACTATGTTGTCCGCTGGTGTCACCATTATGGATCCCATAGCTCTCACAATGATTGAGAAATATGGCGGAGACTTTGGACGCGAGCGCTTGTTCTCCAGCATTGGCATGGCCATCTTTTCACCAATCACCGGCATTATGATTGACTATTCATCCCGCGGATTGGGCTACACAGACTACTCGGCTGCATTTTATACATATGATGTGCTGCTTGTCATATCGACCATTTCCGTTCTAATGATGCCGTTGGGCGAGAAGCTGCCGGCGGATAATGTGTTTCGGGATTTGTGGAATCTATTGAAAATGCCGCACGTGATTGCATTCATCTGTTTTCTGTTTGTCCTCGGCAATTTCTGGGGCTTTATCGAGAGCTTCCTATTTCTGTATCTCAAGGAGCTGGGCGCTCCCAATTACTTGCTAGGTTAGTGCTTGACACACAGCAAAAAATATGCCCTATATATATATGTTAGATATATATATGTATATATTAGATATATATATGTATATATAAAATGTATACTTTAATTTGTGAAATGAAAATCCACTTAAAATTCACCATCTGGAAATAACAATTAACTGTCTGATTTAAGATGAACATTTTCAAAAAAAGAGGACATTTTTTTCTGAGTGTATCAACTAAAAGCTTATGTGGCTTCCTTTGCGGTTTGTTTCAGGCATTACAATTACTGTGGGCACCGTGAGCAGCATACCATTTTTGTACGGAGCTGAGAAAATCACACGGATCTTTGGGCACGTTAATTTGATTATCATTGCGTTCTTTTCGCACGCCGGACGCCTCGTGGGATATTCGTTTATCGAGTAAGTAAAGTGAGCTGTGCGTGCAACGTAATTTGATGGTGGCATCGCCTCTTTCTAGGAACGCCTGGTGGTGCTTCCCATTCGAGGCCATGGAGTCGCTCTCCTGCCACTTGATGTGGGTGGCAGCTGCCACCTATTGCTCCATATTGGCGCCGAAAAGTCTGTTGGCCACGCTGATTGGCGTACTGGGCATGGCTCACTTTAGCTTGGGCAAGTATACACAGTAGCAGTGGTTATCTAATCACTAATAACACACCGTTTGTCTAATGAAAAACTTGCGTCCCTCACACACACGAACACACACACACACACCCACACACACACACACGTAGGGCGCGGCAGTGGCAGCTTTACGGGTGGCCTGCTTATTGGACAGTTTGGGACACGTGATGCCTTCCGCTATATGGGACTACTTGCCGTTGTGGGTGGCATTGCGTATGGGTTGCTACATTTGATTTGGCTGCGCAAATTCGATCACACAATGGAGGAGTCCGAGGAGGATGCCGAGGCTGCCGAGGCGGGCGAAACTGAAAAGCTTACCGAGCCGGCGACCAAGGAGCAGGGCACCTCCATGTCTCTGGAACGCTTGAGTCTGATGATCAAATACAATCAGATTGGCAGTTTGTCATCGTTGCCGCGCGGCTCCCGGGTTAGTTTTCCAACTTGGCCAACATTCGAAAGTTTTTAATTGAAAAATTCATCACCGTCTCCCTCCCCGGAAAACACATACAGGCGGATATACACGACCATTTGTCGGTGCGTCGCAGTAGCTACAATGTGGAGTCGCTGCGGGGTGTGCCGAAGCATGGCAACATTGGGAGCAGCGCCTCCAAGGTGGATATTCTGCGTTCGGCGCTCGAGATTAATCACAAGTCCTCCAACAATTCGATGCTGAGCAAAGCCGATAACAAAACGTCAAATCAATCACTGGGTCGCAATCGTGCCGACAGTGCGCCCAAATTGAATCACAGCAATCTGAAGAACATTTCACAGCCCGCCCTCGAAGGTGTCGTTCTGGAGGTGAGTTTGGCGTTCCACTGTCTTAAACATCCCACATCCAATTCCACTTGCAAATCTCGCCGTGTGTTTGTATTTGTATGTATGTGTGTGATATATATATATATATATATTTTTTTTTTTATACTTTTTCTGTGTCGATGATTGCCGTCAATTGTTTTGATTTGTGTGTTTGAATGGCGCCTTCTGCTCTCGGTTAGGGTTCGTGAGCTTTAAAAATGTTTAGCAGCTGTTGCCTCAATAAGTTTTTGGCATACCCAGGAGTTGGTCCTGTCGTATTCTTTGTGCCCTGTGCCCTGTTTTCTGCTGTCTTGGCAACCGGATGCTCTGCACCAATGCATTTCCTTGCCATTTATTGCCGTCTATTGTTCATATTCCCGTTTATTCGTGTGTTTTTGGCCTTTGTTGTCCTGGCTGGCTTTTGGCTGCCGCTTGAGTGGCTTTGCAATCGATTCCGCAGCCAGCTCCAAGTGGATTTGCAATGTTATTGGATTTTTGTTTTGAACACAAACAGCTAACAGTTGTAATTTTGTTGACTTTGTTAAGCAGTACCTTTAATGTTATTGCCAAAAACATTGGCGGGTTTCTGTATTAAACAGATCAACTAACTGCTGCTAATTCGTTGTAACAAACTAAAAATATTGAAATCCTTTGTTTCTTTTTTCCAACAAAATTCTTAACCTGAGAGTAACAAAACTAAAAAAGAACCCTCAAGCGAAAGTTTAAGAAGAAAACCTGAGCTGGAAGACAATCTTGATTATTTATCACTGTTGGTTAGTTTTGGCTTGATTTAATTAAAAAGACCTTAATGATATATGCCACCATCGATTAGACTCACCATGGTGAGCTTGCCACAGTTAATTTCAAAATTAATTAGCAAAGCTTTCAAGCACACTTTTATGGTTGCCTGGCATTCATAATTCAATAAATCAAATGTGGTTGCAACAAATGCGCAACACAAGGATACAAAAACAGTAACAACACAATAACACAGCCAAACAACAACAGCAACAAATTAATGTATTTATGAACATGCCAAACTTTGCCTTGGCATTTCCAGGCTTCAACCAACACTCTCCAGTGTGTATTGCTGGAGGAGTGGACCAACTGGCTAACAGACAAATTGACAAACTGACAATCGAGCTGGGCTAGCCTGGCCTGGCGTGGCCTGGCCTGAGCTGCACATCACTGAGCAGGAAACAAAAGCCAGCAAAGCCAGCACTAAAACAGCAGGGAGTTTTTGGCTCTGAGAAGCAGCCAACGTTTGCAAATAGCAAGCGAATTCCACTGGCCAAACCTCGATTTGGATGTATTTTTTTCTGTTTGCTTGTGCAACATAAGTTTGCACAAACCAAGAGAGAGTTGCATGCGTGTGTGTGTGTGTGTGTGTGTGTGTGTGTGTGTGTGTGTGTGTGTGTGTGCGTGCGAGTTGGTATGCAAGTGCATTTCTATCATAAGTATGTAACTATGCTGTACGAATCTATGCTACAACAACAAATGCAATTCAAATACAAAACAGGGCGTGGAATCAACATTTTTTCCGAGCCGCATGAAAAAGTATCCAAGTGTTTTGTTAACTACCATCCCCGCTGTCGATTTATCCGTAATACCCAGCTCTATGCTAATGGTAATGTACAATCACAAAGATACGAAATAAAAACACTTAAACATAGAAAGTTACGGCATGCCGACTATTAGATACCCTTGCAGATAAGAAAAATGGATCAAACTGATATGATTATCTTAATCTTAATCAACAAAAATCAACCATCAAAAATATCATATTTATACAAAAGACTAATGGATATAATAGTCTCGTATTTATTTAATTTGGGAGAAGAAACCAAAATAAAATTCGACTCTATATCTCATAACTGTTCGACTAAACACCAATTAAGAAAAATTGTTTATTCTTTCTGCAAGCGTATTGAATTACAAAATATAAATATAGACACATTTATACATAACTGCATGGCACTGGCATGGGTCCGAATCCGTGCATCATGGAATCGAAAGGATTCCCATCAGCAAACATGAAATTGCATGATCGCAGTCCTTTTGGATATGTACTTTATAAATATATATATATATCTATATATATAGGATTTGTTCTCGTTCCTGTTGTTGTTGGGTTTGTTAAAGTGGTAGTCGTAGTTGTTGATGCTGGTTTTACGTTTGCAAAACCACTCGGGCATTTAGTTATTTCGTTGAATTAGAGCCCGCACTTGCACCATTATCCTCTTTGCCTCTTTGGCTCTTTGGCTCTTTGGCTTTTGGCCGTGTGGCGTATGGCTTTTGACTCCACTTGTTTCGATAGGCACCACTGACGCCCAGCTTGCAGAGGTATTACACTTCAACTGCCACAACCACTTAATGCATGCACAGTTTACTCTCGTTTAATTTGGTGCATCTCTCGTTTATATGTTCACACAACGCATTCCATATTTAAATACAAAAATAAATATATATGTGTTTTTTTGGGGGTTTTCAATTTTTTTTTTTTTGGGGTTGGTAGGGTTAAATATAGAATAAAAAATATACGTTGGAAATGTCGGCTTTGCAATTTCTTCTTTGGCTTTGATTTTGTTTGCGCTTTAAGCCGAATGATTTGTTGTTCAACTTAGCACAAGTTGACAAAAAATAACAATGGCAGCTGTTGCAAAAGCAACAATGAATCGTTGGGTGAGCACGAAAATATACGTATATGCAGGAGTTCTTGGTAAATGGCAACCAATGCGAGTGCTGCATGGTGGAAAAAGAAACATTGCCCTAACGTAAACAAACAAAGAATCGCAAAATGTGAAGCGATGGCACACGATTCTGCAGCTCTCTCGATGCTAGTGGAATAAAATAGAATCTGCTGATGAAAAGTTGACACACAAATTATATGGATACTGACATTTTCCTGAGCATAGAAACACAGAAAGTGACAGCATTCACACTCAAAACTGTGTTACAAAACCGTGTCACGCTGCTCAGTAATATTTACTACACTATTCTTTAAATTGTAAAATTAAGAAAAGTATATAAATTAAACATGTTAGCTCTACTTCTTCCACAACAGAAATGTCATTTTGCCACACTGTATTTCCGGATTTATTCATTTCAACACCGATTCCATACCAATATTTTACAATTTTTAATGGCACGTTCGAATTTTCTTCCATTTCCTGTTAGCTTTTCTTCTCTTCGAACAGAGCTATTTTTTTACCACACACATTTTGCTGGCATTTTTTTTTTTTGTTTATTGTTGTTTTTGTTGTAATTTTTGTGGTGCAAATAAAACGATTTATCGATAAAAGGCAAAGATGGCAAAATATAAAGATTTCATTTTAGCTGACGATTACTTATATACCCTAATACGTGTAAATTGTCAATAGCACTACAAAATTGCAGCTGTTCCAACCTTAATAAACAAAGCTTTTAGAGAAGGGAAACATTGGAAGAGAAGAAAAAGCTAACAGGCTTTATTTATCAACCCAGCTCTTCGGTCTTTATTAGGTCAAAAATGTGTCCTTCGTTGAGCAGAGCGCAGATTGTGAGAAAATAGAAATACAGAGTCCAAATGGAAGTCATCTAATTTGTCGCCGTTGGTTGCCTTGATAATGTTTATCATTGTTGATTTTGGTCGACAACAGCTTAATTTGGTGAAAAACAACACTGCCAATTTGCACTGCATAATGTTCCAGAAGTGAGTACGAAATGGCGCGTAAGTAATTTTTATTGTGATGCGGGGAAACGGAAAGCAAACGATTTAAAAATGAGAATTAATAGCCATTTCTCTTGAGAACTATCAAAGCATTGGGACTCCAAGGGGCTCTTCAAATTTATGCAATCAGGTGCATTGCTCTGAAGTGCTCTCCACTCTCCATAAAACTCAATAAACAAATAACTGCGATTAGGTTTTATGCTTTTGGATTTATGCCAAAAGCTTGATGGCTCGGTAATGCAATAAGAGCACAAATGCAAAAGACCAAAAATCGATAAAGCGTTCGCCAGTTTATAATAATAAACGTTAATATACCCGTACCTCAACCTAAATATGTTATTTGCCAAAAATCTCCATTTTCCACAAATTGAAAATCAAAAGCTGCAGAATTTTTTTCATCTGATGTTTGTGTTACATAAATATTGTTGTGTTGTCCTGGGCAAATATTTAATACACCCGGCTTATAAGTTCTGGGGCAGCTCATTCGGACAGATGGACTGATATCGTTCAAAACAAAAACGCATCACCACAGATATTCAAAACAAGGGTATTGTACTTTTTGATTCGTTTTGGTTTCGAATATTCAACAAAAAAATGCGGTTTATTCGAGCATATTTGCTGCATGACAGCCCTCAAAAGCAAACAAAAAAAATTTCATCAGTTAACATTCGTTTTAAACTCCATTTGTTTGGTACTGAAATGTATATAAGTTAATTTTAACATGCAAGTTTAAAATTTTTGAATTTCAATAAAATTAAGTGGAAGCAAACAAAATTATTGCACACAATACGATTCGATTGCCTGTGGTTTTTGTTCCCTATCCGCCCAGAGAAAATAGAGTATATTGTTCTTGTCGAACATTTGTTGGATTAAAAATCTTCATATCAGGGTTTTTGTTACTTATATTTTTTTAGCTCGAGCTACATAAATTTAATGGCAATTAATGAATTAGATTTAATAAAATGGCTCTTTTAAATCGGATTCCAATCAATCACAGTTATGCAAATTTATAAAAGTAATAATAATATATTGTTAGAGCAATGAATAGTTGTCACAGCCATAAATGGACCGACTAAATATTTTCATTTAACTCAATTTCAACATCAAGCAAGTCCCTTGGGCATTTTGCAAATAAATAATTGGCAGCAAAAAGTATGGTTATTATGAAATTGACCATTTATTTGCTTTATATTTTAATTGGCAATGAAACATTGCATATTCAGATCTTATTTTGATATTTGGCGGCAATGCGGTGGGTGAACAAATCTGATCCAATATGGACAAAGTAAACAAAACTGTCTCGTTAAAATAAATAGGTTTAAGGGTATTGTGATTGTATAAGGAAAATGTATAAGGATGCATATCCGACTTTTCAAAGTATAGAAATCCTTGATGAGGATAACGAGGAATGCGATGCAAATATAATATGCTACTAACAAATATATTTATCCTTACATGTTGGATATAAGTATTTCTATATAACAATATCCTGCATTTTACTTTCGGCATGCGCTAAGAATATAATTTTTACATAAACTGTCTGACTTACTCATATCTTTTTTACTGACACACAGGATCAGGAGGGGACAAAAATAATACCCGAAGAAACGGAGTTGAATTCGTCCAAACAAATTGTGGGAGGCTCGGCGGAGGAGCCGGTCTCGACATCTCAGTCAAATGGAAACGGGAATGGGAATGGGAGTGGAAATGTGAACGGAAAGGGTTTGCTGGATGATGACAATTGATGAGAGTGCATCAAGCGCCATATGCGAACACTGTGCGTATGAGTGACATTAAAAGAAATAAAATAAAATTGCACAAATAATTTGAATAATGTTTTTTTGTGCATCAAGCGATAAAGTAATTATTGTTAGCTGTATATGTGTTACGAGTATGTTAAATAAAATTGTTGCAAATAAATAAATTATAGTTGTCGAGGAGAATTGCTACATTATTCATTTATATTGAAAAGACCGAACTTTTATTTGCTTGAAACTGTTTTTATTTTCAATTGCTTAAAATAAGTTGTTATTATAACAAAAAACCAATATCATTCATTAAATGTACATATATAATTTTTATTTTTACTTTTTTCTTATCATTTAAAAATGTGTAATTAATTTCGCATTTTCTTTGCATACTAGATTTTTCAAAAGTTTTTTCATTAGGCTAAAGCTTGCTCAGTATAAGTTATAGTTATTATTTTAATAATTATTATTTTTGTCGACCTATTTCATCGTCACATTTTCTTAATTAACGTACCATTTTAATTACAAACTTATTTTCGGTATTATTTTATTATTTTCATATTGTGTTCTTTGTTAGGCTTTTTAAGACCGTGTTCCAATTACGGAAAGTTAATATTTTGATTTTGGCTTATGAGCTCATTTGGTGTGTGCAGTTCTCAGTTCAATTGCATCAACACTGAAAGCAATGAATACCCAGAAACTACAATGAATAGACACACACACTTGTAATCTAGCATATTATGCAACCGGATATTAAGTACACACACAGTTTTGGCCACATTATAATGAAAAGCAGCGAAACAATATTCAATTTATTTTAATTAATTAATTAAAAATTAATAAATGTTGAATAACAGGTTCTGCTTGCATCAGCGGCTTTAGCGCGCTGCACAAAAATTAGTGGCAGTAATCTTTGCTATATGATACAAATTAATTTATAAAAGCTTCCGGCGCATGTTTTGTCTATGCAAATAAAGTCAATTTATTAGTGCAGTAAAATTAATTATAACTAGTTTAATATTGATTTAGACCAGCCCAACCGTACGAAAAACCAATTAGAACCAAGTTATGCAAATGTAATTTGTAGCAAAATATTGTTACTACTGTCGAACAACATATTTGAACAAATGTTTATTGCAAGTATTTATTATATAAATAAATGCACTCACTCTCAGATCAAAAAGAAAATAAAAAGAGTTTTCGAAAATATTGCATCATTTTTAATTTGCGTTTTCATTAAAGCATGCAACAATATGTGTAAAATATTACAAACAAGATAAAAGTCTGTCGCTGCTGAAAAAAGCACTTCTTACACATTACATCATACAAATGAGCCAATGGCTTCCGTTGCAATTTCATAATATTCACTTCACTTCACATGCATTTACATAATTTTGAAGCGTTATCCGTGTTGTGCAACCTCAGTTGCACAATCAACGAATATGTTTATATTTGTGTGTGTGTGCGTGTTGATTTCTGTGTGGGTTTGATTGACTCAAGTAAAGTAAGTACACAAATTGCTAAGCCTATTAATTATGCTAAACTCGTCATAAATATGCATTTAGAGTAATCATAAAGTTAATTTGCTGACCACTTTAAATATGTGTTTTTAGTTGATAATAACAATACTGTTTTTGCTTGACAATATTTGAATTATTGCAAGAGTAGCGCAAAGAATTATTATTATTATTATTATTATTATTATTATTATTAATATTATTATACGAAATGAATGAGCACCTATTAGTTGTAGAGTTTCACTACTGCTGTGAAGGGCGCTCCTTCGTAAATTTAACTAACCAACCATCATCGTTAGTCGCAACTGCGAGTGCAACCGTGGATCCGTCTACAGCCAAGTCTCACTGTATTAGCGGCGAGTTTTGCGAGTTCTCAGCAAAGTCCACCGTATAGTACATGTCATTCTCAAAATTCATGGCCAAATGTCGCTGAAATGGTCGCTCCTGCAGCTGTCCACAGAGCGTTGTCTGAGTCTGGGAGCTGCTGCCATTTGGCTTGGATGGCAAATGACGCGTCGACTGCACCGATTGTGAATGGCTGCCTGCTGCTGTTGCTGTTGTTGCTGTTGCTGCCGCAGAGGTTGCGTCACGCTGTGAAGTTGCTGCGGTGGGCGCATTGAGACCCTTGCCACTTAGCCAATGTTTATTGAGTGCACCTTGCAGCTTCGGCCGCCGACTGAAACCCAAAATGGGTATAAATGAACTGGAACGCGTCGAGAACTTGCGGTATGTCTGATTCACGTTGCAATGACAAATGGTGACCTGGTTGTAATTGTTGGATAAAATGGGCAAAAAATCATTAGTTAAGGCATTAAAAATTGGTTTGATTTTCTCCTTTAACAGATTGCAAATGAGGATAAGTTTACGCAAAGTAGTTTGGAAAAGTTAATTGCATAGTTTAACTCTGCAAAAGTAGAATTAATTATTTAAGCGCCAATCAAAACTAAAATGTACAAAACAATTATGACGTAAATTTCCTTACAATCACTTTAAATCGACTTGAAAACTAATTGCAAGCATTTAAGTGCTCGTTTGTATTAAGAGTTTATCTGGCCAGATATGCTGCGCATACATTTGCATATATTTGTAAATGTAAACTTGCTGCTCGATTAAACTTTGTCGAAGAATTCGACTGGCGTTGTTACAAAAAATGAAAAAGACAGCCAGAAACTCAGAAACATGGAAATGAATATGCAATGGATCTTGCAATGCGCACTTTCGACAACCGCAATGTACAATTTTCCCTGTTGGTCAGCCCCTGTTCTATGAAGTACGTACTACGTACTACGGACTCTCTACTGATAAAGGGTAAATGTAAAATGTAAATTGTATGTGCGTGTTGAAAACTTACCACAACGGCAACGATGAAAATTGCGGCCGCCAGAACACCAGCAGCAAAATATGCATTATGCAATTCAATGGGACTCTTAAGCACAGCCGATGAACCAAAAGTTTTGTCATTAAAATTTCTGGCGTTCACATCGTCGACAATAAATTCATTCGAGCTCACGACAGTCTCCACCACAAACTCATCTGCAGGCACAAAATGAATATAAATGGTTAGTTCATTTGGGTGCCATTTGGGCAATCGCGACTGGCCTGCATGGCTTAGATACGTCGCACGGGAGCTTTGCATACATCATTTCCCGGTTGCCGGTGAATAGGTAGATAGGTGGATAGGTTGATGGTCGTATTGTCGGATAGGTGGATAGGTGGATAGCCAGCGTGTTAATAAGCTCAGTATAGACACTTACTTACCTTCACACATTGTGCCCGTATATCCGGGACGACAGGCACAGTAGAAGCTATCCCCACTTGACCAGCAGGTGCCGCCATGTGTGCACGGATTCACACTACACTGCTGAAAGTACTGGGAAAGTTATCGCTTTGGCTAGCTGTTTTCATATATACACTCTGAGAAATGCTATAGTCGAGACAGTTCGACTGCTTTCACAGCTGGACTTGTACAACAGAAAATGCCTCTAATTGCTGCTGAGTAATTTGTTTAACATAAAAATCTGACTTTTTCCTATTTGCAAACTCTGAAGCAACACTCAAAAACAGCCACCCCTCCCCTGACCATTGCAATTATCTGTTATCACAATCAACTTCAACTTCTAATCTATCTTAATAAAACTTTTAATAAATTCATAAACTATAAAACTGAAACTGTAACTTTAAATAATATCGCTTATCGATTATCATTTTTACTGAAATTAATATTTTTCAAACTATTCGGAAGTTTATTACTTAAATTACATTAGCAAACACGGCAGTTATGTCTGACCCTATTTATCATCTACTCATCTTTAAATCGATTTCCACTTAATATGTGATCGAAACTAAATGACCGATAGACAGACGGAAATAGCTAAATAAAATCAATGGGGAATATATAAACTTTAATGGCCTGTAACTTTATTATAGCAGCTATTAATTTAGAGCGGCGGATTTTCTCTCAGTGGAGACACGTACGCATATTTGCGCTATACTAACTAACAATTAATTTGTAGATCTCTGGTTGTGAGTGTGAGTCTGAAGCTGGCATGTTAAATATTAACGCGGACTCATAATTCTGCGCCATAGTAAAATGTAATTAATTTGCTGGCGCCTGGCCACACCGCCAGCGGAGGCATCTCATCAGTCCAAACAGTAACCAGACAACCGACATCATGCGGCATCATCACCGCTGCCTCCACTGGAAGACACAACTCCTAACTAGAGACTAACTACTACCACCGTGGTTCTCTGTTGCTGACACTGACATCCTGTCTGTCTGTCTGTCGCTGGCAATTTTCTGGCCTCAAAAAAGCGCTCCGGAGATGGATTTGCTGAGCAACCTCGACTTGCGGTTAGAGGACATGTCCATCATCGTGCAAAGCTTTAATTATGGCGCTCTGACACTAAATTTATGTACATTTTGTTAAGTTCTATTTTGCTACCACAAATTATCAAGTCATAGAGTGTTCATTAAATGTTATGAAGTGGCTTGTTTGTTAACTATTAAGGACTTGGTAGTAGCGGCTTAATTAAGCTCTATTGCAGTCATGCCTTCGTTCTCCCGAATAGAGCTCTTCACAAAGTATTCCAGTTAATTAGTGAACAAAGCTTGAACTCTTACCTAAAGCAGAGCCAAAGTTTTTAATTAAAGGCTTTTTCATAGTCAGATTATGGCAATGTCATTTCAAAGAGCGACCAGAAATTCAGGTTTCAAAATGTGTAAATTTGTTAGGAAGAACATTGAGCCAACTCACAAAAACTATTGTTTTTAAAAATTGGTTCATTTTTGAAAATGTAATGAAAGTGGAATAGTTGGAAAAATACTTGTCTATATTATTATATGTTATTATATATTTAACATTCTCAATAGTTTATCTTCCATTTAATTTTGTAGAATTAAATACGTTACTTTATTTTAAATTTTAATACAAATTACAAAATTAGTATTTACAAACTAAACAATTCAATCCAATTTTATTTATTTATGAAATGTATTTTTCGCAGAAAGCAAGTACGAAATATTTAAATTAACGTAATTGCCCTGAAGACAAACTCATTTATCTTGTTTGTCAGTGACAGAAATTTTTGACACATTGGGAAATTGCATCATTTAATTTATATTTTAATATCAATTATAGGTTTTCTTTGTTCCCATTGAGCCTTTAGCCGAGAAAACATTAACTGATTGCAGATTGTAGAATTGTAGAACATGGAAACACTCCAAAGCCGTAAATCAGCTTAAAATACACAGAACACGAAATCAAGCCAAAAACATTTAACAATGGCAAACGAAACGGACTACAATTACAAACTGGCATTGAGCAGAACCTTGAACCAATATATTAAACACACGTATGTACACAAACGTGCAAACACACACACACACACACACACACACACACACACACGTACATACACATAGTATAGCATATAGTATAACTGTGTCAATATGAGTGTGTGTATTAAGATTTTAGCTCGATGCCAGCAAATTGTGTGTATTTTGGGCTCTTTGTTATGCACCTAGAGGTGGCATGTCCAGTACCCTCCCATCCCCAACCTCAGCCCCAATCTCAATCCGAACCGAAGCCACCTCCTCCATCCACTTATTGCAGAGTAAAACGCCCGGTCTTAACAGGAAGCCATTTGGGCGAAGAGCGCAAGCTCTCAGTGCATAAATCATGACTTACCGTTCGTGGCATTTGATTACAATCCGGTCCGTTGCGACCTTCTGGGCATTCGCAGCTAAAGTCATTTCCATGATCAATACAGTGGTGTCCTTCGGGGCACGGCTTATTGGCGCAGAAATCAACCTAAAACAAACGGAGAGCAATTGCAATCGAAAAACCGAAAGCATATGGAAAGAGCCAGTCTCAATTAAATATTCCAAAAATGTATTCTCCCCCTCACAGAACCTATTCGTGTATCTCTCAGTCATATTGACATATGCATATATGCGATATGCAAATATCAGCGACGTAACATTTAATGAATAAAAGCTGCCTCGACGATAACTTCGATGATAACTTCGCTTCCGAGGAAAACCCTTGCTAAAGATAGATATTTGTATATCATTTATTAAAGACATATTTAAATATATAAATCAATGTAGAAATTGAATGCACCTGTCTTATAATGTACACTGTTCACAGCCACAACAAACAAATTGGACAATTTGTCAAAATTTCATAAGATGAGATAAATTGTTAATTATGATTGAAACATTATGGCGCTGCCTGAATACGGAATTGTGGGAATGCATTTTTCAAGTGAGAGACTTGTTTTTTACTTGATTAAGATAATTGTTTTGTTTAATTTGCTTGGGTACTCCATAAAATACTTTCGTTTACCAACTTACATAAGATGGTTTATTGATTCGAATTTACTCAAGAATAAATGCAGATTTTGTGGCTTTGCCTGGCTTTTGTATTTGGCACTCACCTTCATTTGGCAACGGTTGCCCAAATAGCCTTTGGTGCAGCGGCACTCATAGCTCCCAATGTGATCGATACATTCGCCGCTATTTTGACATGGATTCGATTCACATTCATTGTACTCGAAGTTGCACAGCTCGCCGGCAAAGCCTGGAAGAATTGAATGGTGAATGATGGTAGAAATGGTTGATGGAGGGGGTGTGTGGGTGTTAAGTGTGTAGTTGGATGTAATGTAAATGTGCAAAGTAAATGAAATGGAAATTTCAACTGTGTGTGTCACTCAAGAGTTGGCAACTTGGAGTTCAGGGCCCTCATTCGATGCTTTTTCTTTTCTTTTATTTTATTTTCTTTTATTTTCTTTTATTTTTATTTTCATTGTGATTGAGGGCGATTTATGCAAATTGTGTTTGTGCCAATAAAATAATTTATGAGCCTCAGTGCCGACTATATTGCCACATTTCGTTTAAAATTTGTGGATGCGTACTGAAATTAAAATAGAAATCGGCAATCGACCAACGACAGTTGACAATTGACATTTGACAATTGGCAGACATTGATTTTCTTATTTCAAATAATTGAAATATTCATCAACGCTTCAAATTTACTTTCACTTCAACTGTTTGAATAAGATTATTCAAATTAAGAGAAATCGGCACCCCAAACTTGATTACTTGATTACTTACCTGGCTGACAGAAGCAGCGAAAACCATCTTCTTGGTCCACACAAATGCCATGGACACAGGGCGAGGATTCACATTCGTTTAGACTGTGCTGGCAGACTGGACCCGTGTATCCAGGCGTACAATCGCACCTGTCAAATACATATAAATTTGTATACATATTATTAGACGAGTCTTAGGGGCATTTGCACGTGCAGTTCTTTTGACTGAAAGAGCCTTAAATTCGATCGAATTAAATATGAAATGAGGCCGAGTTTATCTTAGCTTTAGGAGCAGACAGCCTTTACTTACCGGAAATGTGTCGAGTTGCCCACGCAGCTGCCACCATTCATACACTCAGCCGGATTGCAGGGATCCGATTCATATTGACAATTTTTGCCCGCATAGCCTGTGTCGGAAACAAAAGATGTACAGACCCAAATGGAGATTTGAGCGGATTTACACAATTAGCTCACAACGTGGGTAATGGACGGGGATGTTTGAGCCCCTATCACTAATGACCTTACCATATGGACACAAGCACTGATACGAGTTGCCCTCATGTCCTTGCGAGAGGTCCACACAAATGCCATTGTTAGTGCAGGGACTGGGGTTGCAGGCATCGATCTCCTCACAATGGGGACCCGCAAAACCGCTGCAGCACTGACACTCGTACTCCTCCATGATGCCGTTCGAATAGCAAATACCCTTGCCCGAGCAGTCGGCGTTCTCGCCACAATTGTCGGTTTTTGTGGTCACCTTTAGGCGTACACATTGTGCTCCCCACAGCTCGGACACCACTTTTGATGCATATACAAAAAATGGAAAAAATAAGGGTTGTGAAATTAATTAAAGCCATCCGGTCTAGGCTAAAATCGGCCGCAATGGGAAATGAAAAACACAAAATGATTAAAAAAAATGAAGTCAAACCGAAGCATTGATACTCTAAAAATATTGATTGTGTTCAGAATTTAATTATATCTGCGTAGAAGTTCATCTGTATTTAGGAACCTTATCTCAAACTCAAACTAAATACATTTGATTTATATACATTTAGATGTATTTTTATAATTTAAATATGTTGTGCGCTGTCAGCTGAAGTGTTTCTTTAGTGATATATATAGGAGTATTTAAAAAATAAAATTAGATTTAAAATTTCACAATAAGATGCGGATTTCTATTAAGAAAAAAGTAACACACTAAAGTTGAGTATCCTCAGCTAGAGTAGCAGAACGGTGATGAACGTTTTGAGGCGAGGTCTACTTACCAATTAACAAGTTAACTCCCTCTGTGAGGTCCTTATCATAGAGTGTAACCAGTTTCCTGCCATCGACCACCAGCGGCGTTATGTCCAGGAGCACACCTTCGGTAACATCGCAATGCTCGTGTCCCGAGCGCGTTACTTGGTAGACCTGAGCCGCATGGGCGGCGCTTTGGCTACAGTTAAATTGGTTGAAGTAATGTTGATTGTACGCCGGGGAGCAGAATGGAACAAGAAAAATGCGGGTTACAAAACGAGAAAAATAAAGAGAAAAAAAAGAGAGAAAGAGAAAGAAAGAGAGAGAGAGAGAGGTTAAGTAAGTTATAAATATGACGGGGCACTCAGACGTTGCCTTGTCTTTCATCTCGCTGTGTACGTAATTAATTGAAATTTATTTATAAGCATTACTTTCCCACTTTGTTGGCGGAAATGAAATAGCGCAAGGCGGAAATTAAATTAGCTGGCAACTATTTATGAGCATCTTTTCATATTCGGGCCTTGAAAATTACTCACCACCATCCACTAACCGACTTTAAACTGTTACAAAACATATACACATATACATATACATATACAAAAATTACTTTTTATGTGCAATTTAATTTGCAGCCAAAATAAACAAGCACTTTTATCAAATAGGCATAGGAATAGCTTTTGTATTTTTGATTTAGCAAAGTAAATAATTAAAGTAGTCCGGCTTGGAAATTTGTTTTCATGACATTAAATGGCTGAAAGCTGTAAGCAAACAACAACAGGCTGGGAAAAGTTGTTCACCTTTTGACACTCCTCGCATTCTGACATCCCAGCACAGTGTCACAAAACCACATGTCACAAACAAAAAAATATATCGCAAACAGCATGCAGCCAAAAAGTAAATGCTTTTTTCAATTTTCTGTGGTTTGCCAGCGTTTATTGGACATATATTGGTTGATATAAAAAAGCATAAGGATTCCTTTCAAAACTCGTACCATTTTGGACCTTCTTATATACACATAAACCAATTGACTTTGTATTAAAAGTAAGTGGATAATGACAATAAAACTCAATTGCATAATAGCAATATACCATTTCAAATATTTGGACCAAAAATAAAGGTCAATGGAATTGTCAATGTACTTTGTGTCACTGTCAGAGGGTACAACAAAGGACGGGCGTAGATTGAAAAGTGGGATTTCAAAACTTTTCACTTCCAGCACTTTGCAATCTATTGGCAATCTCACGTTCACATTTTTGATTCTTTTTTTTTTTGTTTGCTATTTTTTTGGTAGCACACATTTGTTAGCTGTGCTACTTCTCTCTCCCAGTCCTTGGGTTGTCCCCTACTCAAACAAACACACCCAGACTCACACATATTAAATCGATAATAAAAACTTTTTTGACATCTCATTTTCATAGTTGGGAACTTTTCATTTTACTTAACTTTTTATTTTGCTCACGCTCAATTGTGTGCTTCGGTTTTTTGTTCCCTTGCTCCATTCTACAACTTGCACAATTCTCACACGTAACCAAATTGTTGTGTGGTCTTGCTGGAATATACAACAACAGCCAACAGCCAGCAGCCAGCAGCCAGCAGTCTTTGTGACGGACGGTTCGCCATTTTGCCCCTAGCAACTTAAATTGAACTTATGCGCTGAATTATGGAGCCTTCAGGCTAATTTGCGCGAACGCACAAGGTTCAACCCAGAGTTCAAAGAGCAGCGCCTATCTTTTCTGACGAGCTTGCAATTTTTTTATTTTTTTTATTGTTTTTAACTCAAAAGTTTATTTGTATATATGTGTGCGAAGCAAGGACCATGATAAAGATAAGTGTAATAGGAGACACCAGCAAAAAACGAACAGAGAAACGTGATAATTGCCACAACCTTTTAACAGCAAAGGGTCCAACAGCTGAGCTCCGCATTATTTTATTTTGTTTTATGAGACTCTTGATACCCGTTCTCTGACCCGCAAAATGACTAATGGTCAGCGGAAAGTTTGCCCGTAGGGGGGTGGAATGCCGGGACTAGAAAAGCAACCGACTAGCATTAATTTAAGCAGTTTGTAAGAGATTTAACAGCGAAATAGCGTAAACAAAAAATACGCAAAAACATACATAAATGAAAGAAAGAAAGCAAACAAAAATATGCAATATAAATATACTGGCACACTCACACCCACACACACCTACACACAAATCGAGCAGTAATGGGGAATGCGTGCGGATGGAGAACACCAAATATAAAGAAAGGACAAAAAAATAAAAAAAACAATTTAATAAACTGTAAAAAGGGCATGGTAATGGCAAAACGTGTCGAAGCGACCTTTGGAACTGTAAGATGAGACTCTATGCACCAAACCAACGCACACACACACACACACACACACACACACATACACATACACACACTCACACACACTATTAGTGTGCCACGCGCGAACGTGCCAAAGTAAAATCAATAAAACGCCCCTAATGGATGTTTTTTTACATAATAAGCTGTAGAACACACACGTCTCAATGAGCATTAAAGCACACTTTAAATACACACATAAATAATAATGTCAGCAGAGGCGAAAAGCCTACATCTGCTTAATATAGCTGTCATAGCAACGATCGGCGCACAATTTGGCTGTTAACAACACACAATAGCGAGAAATTCTATGGAAATTAGTGTGCACACTGAGCAATGATTGTCCAGAAACATATTTTCAATAATATAAATATATTCAATATATTCAAAAAATATTTCTGAAAATTGTAAAAGCATTTTATTATTTTTTAGGACTACATTTCATTCACACACAAATAAAAGCAACATTGCAAATTTAAAAAGCCACAACCTGCTGCTTAGAAATATACATTCTGAATAATAGGATAATGTAAGTGAAATTTCATAAAATTTCTGGTGATATTTTTCTGAGTGTACATTAGCGCACGTATGTACGGACATGCACAACCAATTTCGCCTTTTCCCAAAGTGACTGCAATAATATGCGGAAAAGGTTTCAGTAGAAATTTTAATAAAAATTAATTTATACTTGCGAATAATTGAATAAAATTACATTTCGACAATTGAAAATTGTTCTCGGTTGCCGAAGAAATCTAAATCTGTATTTTGGTTTAGAGCAGCACATAAGATTTCAAACTAATACCTAATAGCCACATAGTATGCTCTTTTCCACTTGAAAACAGAGTATAGCTAAATCGGTTACATATTACGACGACAGCGTTCTAGCTTGTTTGCATCACGTAGCGACAACATATTCTACAGAACCAATTCCCCACAGTTTACGGGCCGACAAACTGTGTTTAGATTACGCACTTAGCGATAATTACTCTGGCTACAAACATGCGGTATCCAGGAAAAACCAACAGACAAAAAATTAATGTTTGCATTAATTTAAATTCAACATGAAAAATATGTATTTCAGTAAAATTGAATGACTTTTAATTACACGTTTTGTGAATGGAGAGAATACAAAACAGAAGCTTTTAAAACATAAGCATCTAATCAATTACTCAATTAGTCAATAAGGGTTCCGCAATACCCATAATGGCACATACAAATTATAAATACATTGAGCTGATTAGCTCTCATATTACATTTACCTGTTAGAGTTGCTCTCTTTTTTTGCTGAGCTCAACATGGCATCATTGATTTCGACAATCAAAATATCACCGGATTGGATTTCGGCTTCGCCCTCCCACGTGAGAAATTTGGGTGCACACTGTCCGCCGAACTTGCAATGTTCGGGGGTCTGTGAAAGAGGAGAATACTTAAATTACTGGTTAAATATTATCAGCAATGGAATAAGCAAGGGGTTTGGAACTAAAGCCGCAAATGTGTTTTATTCTGAAAGTTAACAGTCAAAATGGACTAAAGGTCTTTTGCTTTTTTCGGTCGGTATTTGGTATGGTTTGCTTACCACAAAAGCCCGGAAAACCAAGGCAATACAGCAAATGTAAAAAGTGGAAACGGTTAACTGAATAATTTAACAACTTTTCTAATTTTAGTTTCATGTCCTTTTTCTAAAGCAGAGTTGTCTCGTGCCCCTTTCTATGGTATTTATTATTTTTTTTTTAGATAAGGCTAACCAATTTACATACTAACCACGTGGAACCTAATAAACTTTGTCCAAGGTTCATTTCGTTTTGTGTGCCGGTGTCAGGATTTATGTTTATTTCCTGGGCCGAATCGGGCCAAGGCGCATGATATGAGGCAAGCATTTAATCCCAACCATATGCATAGATCCACTGAATGATTATACTTTTTATTAGTTTGGGTCAAACCACACACAAGCTGCCGATGAGCACTGAACATCCGTTACAATAACAATAAAGAACCGTTATTTCCTAGTTGCCGAAGAGTAAACACCCTGGCCTTGGTCTACATAGAAGAACCACTCATTTAATGTTTATTTAATTTATAAATATTTATTCCACTATGTGTTACACATTTTGTGACAAGTTCGGAATGCCATCTGCAAGGGTATATTGTGTGTTTTGTGGCCATCTGTTAGGGTCTCGTTTGCAAATTTACAAATTTCTTGCTCAATTTGAAGCAGTTTAGTTTTTATTTGCTTCGAGGATTTAATGGCTTGTATCGGATATAAATTGTACGTTATTTTAGCCTTCTTTTTGTGTGATATGCAGAGGAAAAAAAAAACACAGGAAAGGACATCCTTAATACACTTCTGTATGTATAGAAACAAAGCTTTGTTTGGCTATCCCTCATATCTCCTAAGCGGACTTCTCCAAAAAAGCTCTTTTATTATTAATAACTTGGCTAATTTCCGATGTCACAGCTTTCCATAACGTCTAATCAGACGTAACAAGCAATATTAAGGACTTTTGTTAACGGGTAAACAACCAATAATAGCACAGTCAATCACTTAAACAGAAAGCAAACATTTGGGATTCTCGAATCAGGCCAAAACAAAAAGGGAAGAAAAAAGGTAATCGTTTCTTGAGTTATCCAGTCAACAAGCTGATTTGCTTGCCAAGAGAAATTATTGATTGGCATTTTATTTGGCCGTATCCATGTGACATGTGTTCAAGGATGCAGCCCAAACAAGTTAACGGAAATACAAAGAGGTCCCTTCTGCTTCAATATAAAAATTAAATGTGAAAATAAAATGTAAAACAAATAATGTAGTTTCAGCTGTTGTTTGTGAAACTACAAAAAGCAAAAGTAAAAAGGCCTTTCAATGCTTAGTCCCAGCTGCCCATATAAATACCATGCTTTCCGCATATGTCCTTTGCATGTCCTGTTTATTTTGCCATAAATCAAGCCATTTACCAAGTCCATATCACAGAGTACAGCCTTTTGAAAAACGGCCCGAACACAATGCGCATTCCCAAGGCTATGTTTAACTGGACTTTGATATTGCCTTTTAAGTGTGCTGAAAAGCCATTTAATTAACATCATCTGAAAGTCTTCCTCTGCTTTTTTACAGCCCGCATTCGTTTGCTTCCTTAATAAAAAACAAACAAATTGATTTTCTGTTTACCTTTGATCAGTAAAAGTGGGCTTAGCTTTTTTGCTTGTCATGCATTTAATTAAACATGCCAGCATTATGTTAAATTTACCAAAATACTTATAAAAAGGAAAAAGGTAGGTAAAATATGGTAAAAAGCAATTTTACTCGACTAGGAGATAACCTTGAATCAGACTCTAAGTTATTTGGTAAATGCAATTTATATTTGTTATTATTGTAAATAAGTTTAAAGCAACAGAAACCAACATGGATACATATTAACCTTATATTTATAGAGCTGACTTTAACTCAGCAAATTTATGTACTCAAAATTGTATATTCCATTTTGAACGAATTTTATAGGTAGAGAGCATAAAAAGGTTCAATGTGTGCCTTGCATAACATTAATGCTGACTTTTTATTCCCTCTAGCAAATAAAAGTGGCTACAAAAGGTGCCCTGAAATTGTGCAAATGCTGGTAACAGCAGAACCAGGACCTGGTATATCCGACCTTATAAATTATGTATACCCTTGATTAGATTGAAGAGCTCAGTCATCCACGTCTGTCTGTCAGACTGTCCGGCTGTCTATCATACTCGGAAATTATAAGAGGCAATTACTTAAAGCCAAAACTGGAGAGTGTTAATCTTAGGTCAGTATCTGCATGTAGGATAACTAATAGTCGAACACGCTCAACTAGACCACCTTAGTCAACAACCTGAATTGTTTTTCTTGGAACTTACCACAATCGGTAGGAGGAGCTCGTGCGTTTCGTTGCCACGCCAAAGATGCGAATCCTGCGGCACATTTTGAATGTCACATTCAAGCGAATTGATTTTCTCCTGAAGACGACTTAAAATACGCGGCCGAGCAATTGGCTTAAAAGCCGACTTAGTAAGATTAGCGGTCTGATGAGCTCTATCCATGTTTGTTGGGGCAGTCGCTGTTATTTTAACTTTGGCTGCCACCACTTCCAGTTGCTCAAACTGCTGCTGCTGTTGCTCCTGCTGCTGCTGCTGCTGCTTATCGACGACGAGTGGGGCTAGAGCCTTGAGCAATAATTTAGCTCGCTTCAGCTCCTTCTCGTACTTTCTTGGCTTCACTGTAGTGCTAGCCAAAGTATTTGATGTTGTTGTGCTGTCAAAACTTTCCACTGTGGACGTCAAAGTCACGCGTCGCGTTGGCATTGGGGTTGTGGAGCTGGTGCTTCCATCCAACTTTGTGGTTTCGCTTGCTCTAATGAGTTCACGTTGACGCAGTTGCTCCGCACTCTGCCGCAACCCCTCTCTCGTCGCTGTGGTCCTTAATGACTTTATAATGCTGCTGCTGGTGGTGCTGCTGGAGCTGGTGCTGGTGGTGGTAGTGCTGCTGCTTGCAGTCGATTCTGTCGTTGTAGGAATTTCTTTCATTAACTTGCGTTTATTATTTATCGACAACATTTCGTTGTACAACTCTTTGCTGTTGTAGAACTTGGTTGTGGAGAACTCAGGATGTGACGCCAAAGCGGCTGAAGCAGACGTTGCTATCGAGGATATCTTGGCATTGGGGCTATCATTTGCATCCGTATTAAACTTGGTGTTGGCAAAATCAATGTGTGGCAGCGCCATAACATCGCTAGCCCGATGCTGCATGGGGAACTCAAAGCTCTTCTTCACACGTCTATCAATGAAGCTATCGCCAGGTGCCAATTTGGGCAAGACATCCGTATTTGCTGCTGCTCCTGTTCCTGCTGATCCTGTTGTTGTTGTTTTAGTGGGAGCTGCTGCTGTTGTGGTTTCTTTCAATTGAAATTTGCGCTCGATTTCCGTTATTAAATCATCCTGCTCAGCCAGCAATTTACCGGTAAAATAGCTTGACGTAGTTGTAATCAAAGGGGCTGCTGCTGTTGTTGTTGTTGTTGCTGCTGGGGTTGATGTTGGGTTCCTTGTTGTTAGCTGATTGACAACTACTTGCATTTCCACCTCGTTAGGCATTAGATTCTGACGATACTCCTCGGTGTTTTCTGGCCGTGTAAAAACGGTGTGCTGCGGCTCATCATTATTGGTAGTGCCACGCAATATAGGCTGAAAGTCTTGCAGTTGCAATGGATACAAGTCCACAATGTTGAGCTTACTTGCCACCGGCTGTTGGGCCAAGAGGAGACCATAACGCTTCCGTTCATCCTCATTAAGATCGGCTAGTGTTTCGGCCACTTGATATGACTCTGCTGCCTGCATTTGAATTTGTAAGCGCATTGCTGAAGTGTCAGCGTCGTGTTCAATATCCGACTCCGAATCGGAGACTGGTTCAGAGTTATCCGGCTCCGGCTCCGGCTCCGGCTCTGGCTCTGGCTCTGGCTGGCTCAGCTTGATGCGATAGAGCCTGTCAAAAACGCTGCCCAGCGATGCAAGTGGCGGCACGTTTGTCGTCATTAACTTATCCGTCGTTGTGGTTGCAGCATCCGTTGTTGCCTCACTTTCTGGCATGGTTGTTGTTGCTGTTACAGTTATTTCGGTAGCTGCAGCTGCAGCTTCCGTTGTGGTTGTTGCTGCCGTTGCTGTTGCAGTTGCAGCAGCTATCTTGCCATTGCTGATTTGACTGCCAGCTTCATTTCCGTTGACGATGGACGCTGCTGCTGCTGCTGTTGTTGCTGCTGTTGTCGTTGTGCTGGTTGTGGCTGTTGTTGTGGGCGTGGCCGTTGACGTGGACGTAGAGGTGGTGAGTGTTGCACCCACAAGCCCAATCTGCATTTCCTCTAAAACTTTCGAGGCGTGGCTGCTATGCGAGTCATTAGTTATGGTTGGTATTGCTGTTGTTGTTGTAATTGATGGTGTTGTTGCTTCCGCCGATTTTGCGCCAACAACATTCACAATTACCAATGTTAAAATCCATATTTTAGCCACTAGTACTTTAATAGTTAGCATTTTGGAAAGTGTATTTTGTGCCGAGAGTGGCTCTGTTTGCAAATTGTTTGTTTATTATTAAAAATGTTGCCTGTTGAGTGGATGCTGTTGTTGGACTTTAAGCTCCTTCATCTGCTTCAGCTTATGCGGACGCTTTAATAACTGCAACAAATGAAATAAACCAATGCAAAATATTATTTAAATGTATTTTTTGCACTTTATTTTCAATGCAGATTGTTAAATAATAAAATTCTACTTGTTCCTTTGGCCAGCTCTCGACTTTATTATCACATCTTTTCCAAGATAAATGTTTTTTTACTGCAATTTATTCATTTATTTGTGCACCAGTGTTGCACCAGCAGTTATACGCCCTATTATCCCCGTAATACAGAATACGTTATTATTTTAAGCACGGCATATTTGATATTGAGCGCTATTGAAATAATACAACGATGGCCTGAATATGCATTTTGGATACAAAATGAATCATTATGCAATCAGAAAAGTGGCCAACAAATATAAATATTCAGATACTTTCACAGAGAGCATAATAAATGGGTTGAATATATTATTACATGATGGGGTCAGGATATATTAAGGTAGCAGGCAGCAGGCAGCAGGCAGAAGGCAGCCGTCAGCCACAAGAGCCACACTCAATTGAAGCTTTGAACATTTGCAATTGCGTTTTGATTCGCAATTAAATAATTGCGAAAGCCGTTAACAAGGACAATGGAGGACTTATGGGTCATTTGCACATGCTGAGACATCAATTCATCCAAAAATTTACTTATTGCCAAAGCAAGGGCGTCTTCTTCTTCTTCTGCTGCTGCTTCTTCTGCTTTTTGTGGGCAATTTACAGTTGATTGCACAGTGGCCACTGACTAGATAGTTTATACCCATGGAAGCCAGAATTTTGTTGAGGGATTCATGGATTCATTCATTCGGTTCAGTTGCGCTCATTCATTTTGCGCTCGTCTTATCTATGGGCACATTGTGTATGTAGTTTGTCAGGCGAAAAGCGATGTTCGCCTCATGAATTACACTCATGTGTGGGCGTGGTCCGGAAAGACGCACACTATGATGAACACTCTAGTTCTCGTCGTGGCTAGTCCACGCTGGTCCTTGCACCGCCCTACTTGAGGGTGAGGGTGTGCCAGTTTTATCTGCCAAGTCGTAATCCAGACATGTATCAAGAACATTCATACTACTTTTGGGATGAGCTCATCTGACATGTGTTGGCTTCTATGGGTAATCAATGCTCGACTAGTATGCTGGCTCACAAACTATGTTGTCTGTTTACCATTTGAATTCGTTTAAAAATTCTCTTTTGCATGCTAAAGTCATCAGATCCTATTTGTGTATTCAAAAGAAAAGCAAAGAGAGCTGGAATGGGTTACAAGCTGTCCTAATTAGACATACTCGTAACCAAGTTAGCTGCTGTTGTTGCCTTGAAACCCCTCAAAGCAATTACCATTTTTGTGGCTCGATTTTCTATTTGAGGTCCTATGATTTGCATACGCTTATTTAAATTAATATTTATATATACGAAAAAGTGCAGTTGCATAAAAAATTTCCATTTAGAGCAGGCAACAAACAATAAGACACCCAACGCCCCAGTGATATATGACGCAGCTGGGTCCCAATTCTGGTTCACAATTTGTTATTGTTATGGAATTTGCGACTGCTTTCAAATAACAGTGGCTTTAAATTGTTTCTTTCCGGCACCAACCAAAAATCATTTTTCGCATGAAATTTTATTTAGATTTTTTGACTAAATCAGCTGAAATTGTATATGGAGCATTTGCAAGCTGGCGGCACAAATCGCTAAAACACATTTCAAGCTCTGCTGATCCGACATGTTTTAAAGCATTCAACGCATATGCGATAAGAAAATTTAAAGGCAAATAATGAAGCATGAGAGAGAACTCAAGCAAAAGCAAACCAAATCTTCTTAGTTTCAAATCAGAGAAGCAGCCACCCCGGCACTCTAAAGCTGTAAGGGATGCACGTCTCAAAGCAAACAAAAGCAGCTGTCTGAATCCCCGTCGGCCATTAATAAACAAGTCAGAGTACTCTCATCGGAATAGGCCGACTGGGAGGTGCTCTATACTTTTAAAATGATTGGAGTGGACGAAATTTACAGAGGGAGAAATGTATACAACTATACAAAAAAATAATTACCAAATTGAAGTAAAGACTTTAGTTCTAGTAGTCAGTGGATTTGTGGGATTTGACTTTATCTCTTCATAAAAGAAATAAAATATACATTTTACCAACATCTCTTTCTGTCGAGTTTATTATACCCCAAATTTAAATTTGTATGGGTCAACCGAATTTGTAAGGAAAGATAACTTAACTCTTAATAAAAAGGAAAGAAAAAATAACTTAACTTCCTTTAGGAATTAACACAAATGTGCATCACTTGGCCTTTGTGCCTCTTTTATGGTTTTGATGAAGCTTGCAATAAAAAGAGTTTTTAACAGAAGTCATATTTTCACAAGCAGTATTTAAATGTTTTTGTATTTGTTTTTGTCCTCTTCTACTAACTTTGCACCGAGGCATTTACGGTTTTACTTCTGCACCCAGAATTTTGTTTTTTTCCTGCAATGTTATTTGGCTCACAGTTCTAATTCACAAATAAACCATAGACCCACTTAAAAATGCCTATTTACCATAAAAAAAAAGAAATATATATATAAACTTATGAAAAATGCTTCAGCAGGAAAACGTAATATTGCTTAGCTTTACAAAAAAAGTCAAAAAAGAAAAGCATAAAAAGCAGACTAAGACAAATAAAAGATAATTCAAACATTTTACTTAGCTGTGAGCCAAAACATAATGGAAAACAAAAGCAATAAAGGAAAACCAAATATTCCAAAGAAATATTAACGTTTAGAATGAAAATGAACAAGTAAGTGTTTTAGTCTTTATGTATGTGTATATACACACCAACACACCCACACATAGGCACACATAACGAGTCTGGAAACTGCTTAAATGTCTTTTAAACAATTGATTACTTTTTTTTTGTAGACATTTATATATGTTTTTTAAGTGAGTTTATGGTAAAAGTGTTTTTCAAAGTGGGTTGTACAAATCAGTTTTACACATTACTCGAGCTATAGCATATATATACCTTTTGTGTTAGGAAGTGACTAATTCTGCCTATGCCTGTCGCTTATATTTACTCAATTTTACTATACTCCTTTTAGCCACTTTAAATGCTTACAGAGTATAACGAAGCTTAATTTAAAATGCGACAAAACATGGTATTCACTCACACACTCAACCATAAACAAGCACTAATATCTATGTATGCACACATACACTCGCACACACACTCGCACACACACATGATAGGAGGGGGTGGATGGGGATAGGAGTGAAACCAGCGATAGAATGCTGTAGATAAACCTGTGTCGACGACGAAATCGTTTTCCTCTATATGCAAAGCTCCTCGTTTTATTAGAAATGTTTATGTTTGGGGCCGCATTTTTTGGTGTAACGCAGAAAAATACGAAAAGTACCTCGAAATAATATACTTGCAACCGCAAGGCGCTCATAAGTTGAAGGGGTCTGGCCCATGCCAATGGCAACTAATAGGGGGACGACAAGGATGACGGCGACGACGTGGTTCTATTCAGTTTTTGAGCTAGAAAAATGCCGCGGCAAAGTGCTTTTGGCTCCTTTTAGCTGTTTGCTGTTTGTGGTCGCTCAGTTTTATAAAAAACGATTCCTATTCGAGTCAGACCATAAACAAGGTGTGCAAAACCGTGGTCTAAACACTTTCCAAAAATAGTTCAACATTGAACAGGCTGTGGATAATGTAATAAAAAATGTCCAGAAACTGAAATTGCAATATTTTATTTATGAGTTTCAGGAGTGATTAATATTTGTCATCAAAATATTGTTGGGATAAAAACTTTTGATAATTAATTACACAAGCCACAATTTTACTATACATTCTAAAGTTTGTTTTTCCGTTTAGCATATGTTAATTAATAACGCATAATATATAATAACAGAAAACATTCAATTAAGCAAAGGACAAATCACACAGTGGAATATTAGTTATTGATTCTGCTTATCACAAAACATATTCACCCAACTTTTAAACATCCATTCTTCTACATTACACACCTCCCATCTAAGAAATTTGACAATCATAAAATCTGATCAAATAGTCAAAATAAAATACACTTTCGCACCACTGTAGCTTTGACACGATTGTGGTATAGAGTGTGCTACTTTGTGAAGAACTCACATTTATTTTTATGCCACAAAGAAGCTGAATCGTGAAGAGAGTTGGGCATGGAGTGGGAAAGTATGCACGTTCTTAGTTCTAGTCCAAGACGTATGCTTCTCCACAGAAATGGAGGCTGACGGCGAGTAGACGTCACAACGTTCCGACACCGTCGAGGCAGGGACACGTCACCAGCACCAGCACCATCACCAGCACCCTGAAGCCAGCATTAGCCAAGGCACGTTGATGGCGGTAACGCCAATGGTAGCAACGCATACAAATCACGAAAGCTTCTCTACACAACTATTCCCTATAGAAGAGCAAACAAGCGAGTCAAAAAGAAAGAGAGAGAGAGATGGCGCGAGAGAGAGAGAGAGGGAGAGAGAGAGAGAGAGGGTGTGTGTGAACTGGGTAGAAATGGGGCCGCTGGGCATTATTCGCCTACAAACGTATAGTTTTGGCCATGCAAAGCGAGTTACTTGTCTTACGTTCGACTTCTGTCTTACGTTGCTGCCTGCAGGGGTAAACAACATAATCCTACAAATGCCAGCAAAAAGCAACTCGCCTTTCGCACACGCTCACCCACAATTTCAGTTTTAGTGGCACTGGCAGCCACCGATCTGTGCTATTTACAAGTCCAAAAAAATATTGGGTAGCACTCAATGGATTTTCGGATCGAAATCTACTGCTTGGCCCGAGGCATATGTTTGTCTTTAAGTTTAAATTTATATCTTCGGTCCGTTTAAGTAAATATTTTAAATTCTGTGAATCTAAAAATATGTTTGCGAAAGTTTTGCTACCTTTTTTATTTTACAACAGACAATTATTAATTTTACAACTTTTCATATTTAAAATTTGATGTTACATTTTCAACCGGTTTTTGTAGTAATTTATATCTCATAACTTATAATTATTTTGTTTTAAATACATTATATTATTGAGATTTTCTGCTATGAGTTCCAATTGAGTTCCTGTCTGCCCACCAAAACATAAGAGTTCTGTGACATGAAGGAAAACTCCAAAACTTAGAGACAACAGTTTAAGGAAACAGACAGAGGATGACCGCTTTTCACTTGTTTCACAGTTTAACAGTTTGTGCCTTATCATCTATCTTGTAAATGTTATTATTTTAAGATGTTTGTTTTTTTTTTCATTTTCAATTTACTATTGAGTTCATTTTAAGTTATTTGTTTGGGACACTTTTGTAAGCACTTGTCAACACTCTGGATGGATTTTTATTTTATTACTATGTTCTGCTTGTGTGGGAAAAACGCAGAATTCGTATATTTTTTAATATCTCAAAGTAACAGCTCGAAACTATTGAATGTACTTTTCCAAATTATTTCTGTAAACAGAATATTACGCGACTCCAACATTTTCACTTGTTAAATGTTTAAAATATTGAAATTTTTCAGCCAGTATTTAGTATTTTCGGTCTTTTAAAAATCTTATAAAGTCAGAAATTTTAGATTATTAAAAATTAGAGAACATTTTTTTGAATATATATTTACATATATATTTATATTCGAACTACAGATAATTGTTGTAGTGTTTATATCTAATTAACAATCGTTAGTTATTTGTTATTTCTTTAATTTCGACAGTTTTTTTCATTATTCTTAAGTTTTAACAGTTATTTGAACATTTACTTCCACATACACAAACTCCTCAAGTTGAGTTGAACTTTTCCATGTGCCAGTAAAAACAGATGAAACTATCGTTATTATTATTATTATTTTATTTTATTTGGGAACGTCAAACAGTTTAAACTTTGCAAACACACAATTAGAGATTCTCAAGGCAGTGTTTGCCTTCTATTTGGTATCCAACATTGGGATATTAGGCCAACCGTGACGATTGAAATCTGCTCCGCTACTGAAGCCGCATCGCTTTCAATGAAATGGATGCTGTGTCCTTTAGATAAAAGCTTTGGACTCCTATAAAATGAGAGCGCCAGAAACAGAGAGAGAGAGAGCCTGCTTTGAAACGGTTCATTTTCTCTACATGCGCACAGCAATCACATTTGTTTTTTGGACTCTGGACCATTTTTCGAAAAGTTCTCTAGAAATTTTTTGAAATTACCCAAAACATTGACATACAGCTGTTTTGGGAACAGCTGTTCGATTCAGGGCAGTGAAAGGGGGGTTTCTTGCTTTCCTCTCCCGCCAACTTGCCATAATTTTTTCAACTGTGTGGCGGCCATTTTCATTTTGTTTTGGTTGTGCAGCGTTTTATTTGTGAATGCTTACAATTTTTCGTGCTGTTTTGTGGCAACCAGCATCCCTCGCCTCTCTGCTTCTGTCCGGGTTTTCGCTTTGCTGTGGCTCACAGGGCTCAGGCGAAGCAAAGCAAAGCAAAGCTTTTCATTTTGCACCGTAATATCTGTGTGTAATGTGTACAAAAGGACTCGATTCCACTATGGCTGTGTGATGCGTGAGAGGATTGACGTCTGGCCCTGTTTTGGTTTGTTTGCCGTTTGTTGTGGTTTGTTTTTCAGGCCTGCGAACACATAATTTTTATTGTTCCTATCAACGTTAATGTCGGTAATTTATTGAAATACTTTGGGCGTCGTTAGAGCATTATATTTAACACTTGGATCTTTTGATAGAAGTAAATGCGCAGTACACTGCGTATGCGTAATTAGTGCATAAGGGCTCAAACGTAATTTAAAGTTCTGTTTAGTTTGCCAAAAGTTGCACACTCATTATTATGCACTAAAACACATTCTCACCATTTTTGGCATATAAGCAAAATCGAATAAAGATGAGAAATTCGAGCAGCATCTTGCATCACAAGCGAGTTTTTCGAGTGCTGGGGACAACTTTTGAGACGTGTAAGTTGTTGTCACTGCTCATTAATTGCAATCATTTAAAGCTCTGAAACGTTCATTTATATATATATGTGGATGCTGTCAGCCAAAAACGAAAATAAATGAAATATCTTCCGCTTCACCTCGTCGAGCTCCTTAATTTTGACAGTGCTCGTAATTATGTAGTGCAATCGGAAGTACAGGTTGACAGTTTGAAAATGGCCAGGCTTTCTAAGCGGGCTTAACTTTTAAATATTTCTGTCTATTAAATAAAAAAAAATATATAAAGGGTATTGTGTTCAGACATACTGTTTAAAGTGTTCGTTTCTCAGAAAGCTCAATTTATACATCAAAAATTTAATACAATGGAATAAAAAACAGAGATTTTAGGGCGAAACATAATATCCGGATTTAACTTGAATATCCCATTTAATGATCGGTCAACATTCGTAATTAAAGTGTGGGTTTTAATCGTAATTTAAGTTTAATTGCAAAAATGTATAAGGATCAAAGTGAATGTGTTCATAAATTGCATGTAATTGCTATGTGAACATGTATTTAATTACTTATTACCTGACTGCAATAAAATAATAGAAAAAGGACACCAAGTCAGATGAAAAAAGCTGTTTGAAAATATATAATTATAGTAAAGTATACAGAATACTCATGTAATTGACATTAAAGTGACTTCTACACATTTAAAATGCTCTTTTTATAACTTACTTCCGTTGTGTGAATGGCGAAGTCAAATAAAATTAATGTGAAGTTACTTTATCGAAGCAACTAAATTCAAAGCAATAAAATCTAGAAAAAAGGTCAACTGTATGTTATGTTTTTACAATTGTTGCCAATGTTTTGCTGAGATGTTCATCGATTTTTATAAATAAAAAAAGAAAACTACCAGTCGCAAAGTCTATTAATAGTTTTTAATCTATTTTATGTGAAAGGCGTATAATTATTCAGACTTCAGTAACTAAAATCCTTTAAAAATTGTTTTAATTATCTCAATATTTAATAAACTGTAATTTCTAAATGGCTTTTTCGTTTCTTTCTTTTTTGGCTTTCATATTTGTGCTTTGAGATTTTTTTGTCAGCAATAGAGAATTGCGGCAAACGAAGCTAATGGATCCACCAAAAAATAATATACAAGGACTGCGGGCAAAAGTTAATGTGAACAGCTGTCCCGCTGTTCGCTGAAAATTGAAAAGTTTATTAATAACAAAAATGAGCCGACGAGGGGATGCCAACATTTTGCGGGTCACATTAAACAAAGTAATTTATATATATATATAAACATTTGTACATATATACATATAAATGTTTTTTTTTTTTCATTTTAATGAAAAGGCGAGGAGTATAGCCCGCAGAGCGAACGTAATTATATTTGAACAGCAGGCAAATGATGTTTAAATTTTTGAAATTAAAATAAAGCACACATTATTTCGCCAAACCAAAATCCCAGGCCCAACAAACAGCCAGCCCAGCCAAGGCAACACATGATCGTCGACATCTGCATCGTATTTGTAATGAATAATTTTATGAAGCTGACACGGCTACAAAAGCCACGATATGCAAATTCAAATTCAAGCAGAAGGCATGAGGAAAACAGTTCTCTCTTTTTTTTTTGTTTTTTTTTTTAAAGCATTTTATACATCCTCGTAGCAATATTATCATATGCACACACACATGTAAGTGTGTATGATTGTGTGTTTTTGCAAGTAAAAGTTACATTTGGCTACACACACAAAAATACATACATACAACTTAAGCCAAACGAAACAATATTTGTAATGAGATTATTAAGTCATATTAAAGTCCAAGTACAACCAATTTAATAAAAGAGCAACAGACAGCGAACGCACATGGAAATGTTTTTAAGCCCCCCCCCCTTCATATTTGGGCCATAAAGTTAATAGCAAATGTCTGGCAGAATGTGCATATTATAAATGAGCCTGACAGATGGCTTAACAGCAGCCGAATTGAGCAGTCTCGCTGTGAGTTAACAAGCTTAATTTAAGCTCTGTGAGCCCCACAGGACCACTGTGTATTTAAACCATACCACACACACACAAATGAGGTTCCAAGATAAACGAATTTACACTCACACACACATGCATGTGCATATATATTTATATCTATATCTATGCAAGTAAATATCGTTTATTGCATTTTTTGTGGTTTGAAATATGAAAGCAATTGGTTGAATGTGAAGCTGATGTTGGCTTAGCTTTTAATACCATGAATTAATTGAAATTGTTTACAAATGTACATTTAAAATGTACAAGGGATGCCTGCATATTCAACCCTTTTAAGATATATATTCTTGATGAGCATTAGCAAAATAAGCCAACTCAAGTTGTGCAACAGTAGAAGAACTCATTTTCAGATTGTGGAATACTCTGGTGTCATTACGAATTTCTCAACATAAAGCTCCACGAGTTTTTTTAAGATATAATAAATTATGAGTGTCTACAGGACTGTAATAGATATTTCTTGGTATACATTGAACAGTTTAAAATATGTAATATATATTCTAGATAAGGATCAAAAACCGAGTCGATCAAGACACAGACGGACGGCGTCTTTGTTTGTATGAACAAACGGATTTCAGAGAGTATAAAAGATATGTATGATATATATATGACAGAGATATAAGTCCTCGAATACCAGCATAAACAAGGACAAATAAATACTAAAACGTAAGTATCGGAATCGATGATTATGATATTTGCTCAATGTTTTCCGATATGATCCTTTCGTGACAAATAATATCAAGTTCTTTGCTTGAGCCTTAAAATAATATTAGTTTTAGATTAAGATTTTAATTCCGATTCTGAATTTCGAGTGATATGAACGACATGCGGTTCCAAATACAATATCGACTTGAAAACCTGCTTAATTGTATATAAATTATTGATCAGCATCAATTACCGTGCCGGTGTAGCTATGTACATTTCAGGGACTATATTGGAAGGTAAGTTCTCGTATATCGATTTGTTTCAAATTTATCGATGGTTGCTTCGAGCTTTTAAACATTTGAAATTCCACAGTGTCCTATTAATGTTGAGAGCTGGCTATGCCAAAGTTTGTCTCCAGGCGCATTTCTACTTGTTTAGTTTTGTACTATTTTTACTAATACTTTAATGCGATTCAAATTTCATACCAAATCTAGCATGCTTTTATAAGGACTAATTTCTGAAAATTATATGTTCTCAAAAAAATTTTTTTTCCATAATACAAACACAACTGATCGACAATACAAATAGTCAGAAGTGCAGAAAAAAATATTTACAACAATGTCGCTGGCTAAACATTTTTCTCTTACAAGTGAGTTATATTTTTTAATACAATTATATTGTATATTTTCCAGCCGGTTCAATGTAGATGTAGATGCCAATATATTGGCAGCGACAGGACCGATACGTCCCCTAATCAATAGTCCCATTGTCCAGGTGGTCATCTCATTTGTGGTGGGCTATTATGCGGCGACAAAGATATTTAAAGTCTATGCACTCATTCGAGGGGGCCCAAATAGAAGGAGCTCCAAATTAGATGTCCAAACGCAGATTACTGCTGGCCAAGACAGTTCTGACTTGGCCATGGGTGAGCTGCCAGGGGCACCAGAATCTCTGCGTCTGACCCAGCAACAGCTAAGGGAATATGATGGTGTACATGACACCGCACACATTTATACGGCGCTCAATGGTAACATTTATGACCTGACTGCATCGCGGGACACATTCATGCAACCGGGTATCCACTCTCTGCTCGCTGGCTGCAATGCCAATGAGGTGCTTAATATTGCATGCTGCTCGATGGGCGTCTCCACCTCGGATGTCATTCAAAGGTGGGAGCGAAGCTTCAATGCTGAATTCAATATTATTGGCTACCTAATTGAAAGCGATGCCTCTAAAACGGAAGAAAATCGAAATGACTGCGCAACTTTGAAGTGATTAAAGTCATCGAATGTTTTGCTCCTTGTATATCACAACCGTCAGACTTTTTGCCTGCTGATTATTTAGACTGTTCAGATTTATGTTGCTACTGACTCCACTAATAATATATATACATAGTTTTATAGCCAATTGCTATAAGCTATTAATTTGTTATGTTTTGTTCTACAATTTAAACTTTAAGCGTTTTTTTAAACATGCATTTAAAAATGTTGTCGGATTTTAAAGTATGATTTTAAACATTTGCATAAATATATGTACAAATGTACTTCTTCGAATTTTTAAGTGGAAACAGCTAAATAAAAAAAACTAGTACAATATTGCATGAAAAACACATTTGCGATATTAAGGCCCTTTTTTAGTAACAATTAAAAGCTGAAAAACAATATGCTATTAAAATTTTAAATACAATTTAATATAATTTGGTTAAATGAAGTTTAAAATGTCGGTCTTGGTTGAGCTTTCTGTGCAAATAAAACACCGACTAAAACACAGAAGGGTTAAAGTACAGACAACCAAATCAGGAAAACGAAAAAAGGTAAATTAAATCACTGCCTGGCAATATAAAGCTTAAAGTTAAACATGTTAACAAATGTGCAAGTGAGTCAAGTACAATCTCAAATTACAGCCAAAGGGTATTTAAGTGACACATGCTTCCCGCTAATCCGCATGAGCTCCATGGCTGAAGCAATTCACTTACAGGACAGGGCAGTCTTTTGAGAGCATTCGCTTAGAAGAGGATTTAGAAGAAATATGCTTTGGATAGATTCCGTTTAGCCATTGGCAGCAACGATTGGCTGACTGCCTGGCATCTGGCTTAAGTGTTTCGTCGAAGACATCGACGGCGATAACAACAAAATGTTGGCTTTTTCTTTTTTTTACTATTACTGGAAAACTTTTCAGTGCTGTGTTAAATTTGCAGCATTGGAAAATTGAATTGGTGAAAAGGTGCAGGTGATACCAGATTAAGGACCCATCAAAGCCATCAGGTGCTACACAGCTAATAAAATCAAAATTACTTTTTCCAAACAACAATACGGACAACGTGCCTCTGGAATTTAAAAAAGTTGTCAAAAACTTTGAGCACACTCCTCAAAATCAGTCACATGTACAAAACTCAACACTTAACACAGAGCAAACAACTTTTGGGCCAAGTTGCAAGATGTCTGCGATAAGCGATAAGCAACAAATGTTATTCGATTTCTAAAGTTCGATCACGTTTCAGGGTGTCAAAATGGCCAACAAAAATCGGTAAAATTGGAAGGATGAAATTTTTATAGCGCAGTTGCTTATATAAACAAAATTTTGAAATATATTCAAATAAACGCAAAGTAATAGCTGTGTTTTTGCACATGTTATTATACACTGTGTACATATTTTTTAACAATGACAAGGTATAAAAAAACACACACACACACTAATGCATAGCACTGGTGTGTATTCTGTTTACCTCCGGAATGTTCCTAATTAATGTAACCAAAACAACACATAAAAAGCTAAAACGCTTTAGTAGACAGATCTCGACTAATAGATACCCTTAACGACCAATAGCACAGTTCTTATAAGCCTGTATCTTAGTATAATCTTTATGAAATTAAATAATAATATAATTATAACTTAGGTGTATGATAACAAGGTCTCTTAGGAAATCAATATCTCTAATTATATGACTTGTATTTTTATCGTAAAGTGCTTCGATTAAGAATATATTTACTTTGTGTGATCCGAGATGGCACCTTCTGCCTGTTACATACTTGTCCAAATCCTCATTATACCATTGCAACACATTTTTAATGGATGCAGGGTATGTAAATGTCACAGGCAAAGCACTAATTAAGGTTTAAACATGACGCAATATGACACAGATGAAGCTCACTTGAGGTACAGCACAAAGCACTGTGGGGAATCTTGATCGCTTCAATTATATTTGTTTTTGTGTATTTTTGTAAGTGTATAGTTCCAGCTGGAAGCTATTTGGCATACAATTTAAATCCATTGTTCAGCATTTGGCACTTAATAAGGAGCATAGTAAAAATCCTTAAAATCGAGTATGATGGAAAGTCAAAAGAAATTCTTTATGCAAGAGATTATTGCTCACATGTGAGCTATATGATATAATTATTCGATGCCTGCATGAAAAAGATGAGGTTTCCTTGAGATAGTCTTAAAAGTGCTATAACGGTTTGGTGCCCATATTTATGGTTGCAGGGTAGAAAAAGCCAAATTAGCAATGTTTCACATTAAAATACACACATTAAATTTGAGACGACTGTCATACATAAACACCAACACACACACACACACACACACACACATACATAGACTACAAACTTGCAGCCAGGAGGTCAAATGTTGCCGACAAAGCATTTTGCTATGCGTCAAGCATACAAAAAACATAATTAACCGCGAACTGGCGACGCCGACAGCCAAAAAGGCCACCCTGCCATCGAAGCCAACCAAACCACCCAAGCCACCCTTTAGCAGTCAACCATCCAGCCACCCTTAAACACCAAGTCTGCCCTCTTGCCATATTAGGTTAATGTGACAGACGCAGCTGTTGCCTTTATCCTCGATGTTTGCCCTGGTTCGACTTATGCAATTACACAGTTTTGAATATAAAGTACTCAAATGACAAACATGATATTACATATATATATAAAAATATATATATATATATATATACATATATATATACATAAATTAAACCTCAAGTCAGGAGACGGTTAAATGTTTACTTTGTTTTGTTGTAATTAATATCTTACCTTATATAAGCCTGGCCAAATAAAAGGTACTCGAGGTTATTAACCGCTCAAGCTTCATACAAGATTCGTGATTTTCTTCTTCATTCGTGTGTCGAAGTTTTGTGTTATTTAAAACTTATGGCCCTAAAAGAAAGCTTCAGCAAAGTCAGTCAAGACAAACTATGGCATACTGTATGACCATTCTTCATTTTTAATATAAAGTCCTTCATAAAAAAGAAGAAATTTGTTTGAGCAGTCGAAATTAGGCATAAACCGCAGAGCGGTGAAAAGTTTTCTCATCATTCTGTGTAATTGTGCGGTGCAAGTTTGAGAATTTCTGTCTACGGTTTCAGCCGCCTGAATTTTAGTTTTGCAGTTATTCGCATAATTCAGAACTTGCCCAAAGTGCGGAAAATAAAATGGCTGTTGGCCAAAAGCTAATACGTTGACAATCTGACAAGGTGAGAGTCACTGAGAGTCCGTAATCACTTTCTGGCATCTTGTGGATTACTAATTAGTATTTCTGCTTTTAATAAGTTTAAGTGCTCCAATTTGAGGTAAAGCCGACATTTTATAAAATTAACTGAAGCTGCTTTTGCGGCAAACGCTTCCTCGGAGTTGTTGTTGTTTTTATAATTGTTGTTGTTTCATGCATAGTTAAGCAACAGAAATGAATAGCAATTTGCTTAATTATCGGGATTAAAATGAACGTATGTTTAATTCAACAACTCGACTAGACAGCACTCGGTCAAAAGATACACATGTGTCAAATAACTATGCTTAATTTCTTTGAATCTTATATCTAATAAAATAACTATATTAATTTGGTTAATTGCGTATTACCTATTCTATCTGATATCAGGCAATCTCTACTGACAAGTAATATATATCTGAAGATTTTAAACTTGGTTGATATTTATTTTATTTATAAAAAAGAACATATATATATATTATATTGAGTTTATTTGACTAAAATAATAATAATAAATAAATAAACGGCGAAGCCCACTCTGCCGGTCCCGGCCTAACCGCACATAAAAAAAACAAATACGCAAATATATACATATATAATATGAAGAGGATATTAAAATTGTATTTTATCAGTTTCACAACTAATTTTATTTTTTTCAAAAACCTACCATTCCGCAAGCTAAATTGTTAAAATTCCTTATGTGCCACAGTTTTATAACTGAATTAAACACCGTTAGAAGGGCGGTGTAAGATTTTTTTTCACAATCCACTTTCTACTCACCCCCGCAAGATGGTTCCACCAGTTATTCGCTGGTAGTAGTGAATTTCGCTGTTGGTTATGTTTGACTGCAATTTTGCAATGATGCAATACTATTATTATTATTATTTGTTTGGGGTTTTGTGCACTGCGACCTAGTTGGTCTATTGTGCCCCTTCCGAGCTTATAGCTCCTCCATCAACCCCAGTGCCTGAATGAATGTCAGGATCTTTGATGGGTCGAGGGCTGCTATGTCTTTGACATTCACAGCATGCATCCCTAGGATGCTGCATCTTCTCCTGGCAAGGGCGATGCATCCCGTGAGTTGAAGACTCCTCCTTGAGCTCACAAAACCTGCATTGACAGGCTGCTACAGATACCCATTTTGGACAGGTGGCTTTTTAGTCTACAATGTCCTGTCAGTAGACCGACAAGTATCCTTAGCCTATTCCTGCCCATGGATATTATTTGCTTAAATCGTTTATGATTATAGCCGCTTAAAAGACATTTGGCTTGTCGGAGTCCCGGTGCTTCCTCCCAGCTCCTTAGCCTCCTTTGTCTTTCTTCATTCCTGAGTTGCAGCCGATTTGTGTATTTACCTATGCCACAAAACGGTTCAGGCCCTATAAGGGGCCTCTCTGCACCCATTCTCGCCTGCTCATCCGCTGCTTCGTTCCCTGCTATTTCCCTGTGCCCGGGGACCCACCTTAGGGTGAGTCTGTTGTGAACCCCGAGTTGGTCAAACTGGGATCGTACCTCTTGGACTAATTTTGAAGTTACCTTCGTCCCATTTATAGCATTTATTGCTGCTATACTATCGGATATGATAGATATGTCCGCAATCCGATAGTTGCGCTTTAGATTAAATTCCGCGCACGTCCCAATGGCACATACCTCATCTTAGAATATGCTGGTGTACATTCCGCAGAGGTTCATGGTATAGTACCCGAGGACCCACCACTCCCAGGCCTGTTCCCTGATTGGTGAGTGATCCATCGCTATACCATTTTATGGTGTGCGGTTTCATAGGATAGATTTCATCTAATTATGTCCATTCCTTTTTGCAACTCGTTTAAACTTTGAAATTCCGCTCGAATATATGTTCTGGCTTCATTTCATCCCTAGGTTGTAACAGAAGGGGAAGTTCATCTGAAAGAAGTTGGGCATCTTTATGACTCAGTATGTGCAATACTAACACAGCATTAAATTTGTTTAACTTCTGGCACCATTCGATTTATTTTTCAATTTCAAGTCAACAATGACAATATTGTTGCGTTCATTTTTTACAATTTGCTATCCTTTAATTTGGATAAACTTTCCAATTTTCTCCAATGCAAATAAGAAGTGGCACGATGCCCGGCCATAATGTCAGTTTATGCAATTTCAAACATGCTAAATTTGTGGCACACAGGCAAAGGCAGGCAACGGCAACGGCAAAAACACGTACTTTATGACAAACAATGGGAAAAGACAAAACACAGCCAGAAGGCTGTTGTTGCACTAACTTGCACAACTTTATTGATCTTGTCTTGTCCATTTTTAATGTGTACAGGGTACAACACGGTTGTGTGCCACGGAAATTGAAAATATTTTGTTCCCGATTGAAATTTGTTGGACGGTTTCTTGCATTTGATAGCTATTCCTGAAGATGTTGGTGGGCAATAAATTATGGTGGTTCGAGTTCAGCTAGTCTCCAATGACGCCTTTCGCCAAAGTTCTACGTTAAATTCTCATTTTGCTTCTCCTGACACCTTTTTAAGACATTAAAAGGCAAGAACTCTGCCTTCTTCCGCATCGAAACTTACATACTCTAACAAACATACATAATTAGTGGCAACAGTAAAAGAGTAAAAGCAAATAAAACTTCAGTCAAGTTGTATGTCAGCCAAAATTTTTTGTCATTTCATGCTGAGCCATTCGCATCTAGATAAAATTGAACTGAGAGACTTGTTGGCATGAAAGGGCAACGCAACCAGTTTGTTTCACAGAGAGTTTGACAGTACTTTGCTGTTGCACTCGCACCAGGTTACCAAGCCATGATGAAGTACGCAACACATGCAACTGAAAGTTGCCACATAAACTTTTCGTTCGCTCCGGGCACATGCCGTGCAGCCATTACCATAATAAGTTTAGCGTCGCCCATGGAATGCATTCCAGCTCTTTTATCCTTTTTCGACTTCCAACTAATTTTGCAGCGAGTGAAACTTTATAGTAGATTCAAAATATTGAAGAGTTCTTAACGTGTTAATTTATCTGTTTATAGCCCTCAAAAGTAGTGCGAACGCTGTGTGAAAATGTAGACAAAACTGACTTCTTGTTGGAATCAGTTATTGTTTCCCAGACGCAAAAGATATATATATATATATATAGTTGAAAGATGCATCGGAACTCGAGGAAAGCCTGCAGTAATTATTATCATAATTGAACTGCCTATAAACAGAGTTCGCGATTTTAAAGTCCTGAATACGAGTCAAATTAGTGAGCCTCTGTGTCGAAAAATGAACCAATCAACTAGCGTGCCAGGACGCGTCTCTTCCAGAGTTGTGACCTATGATTACAGTGCTGACAATTTTTACCGCACCGTTGGCCCAAATTGCTGTGTACCGCTTTGTCGTTGCAATGGTAACACAGCCGAGCATGGCCAAGTTTCCCTGCCACCCCTGCCTTTCAGCCTCAGCCAGTCTGAGAGTCAGGCCATTCAAAACGAGTCGTGGAATTTAAAACAGCTGACATAGCCAGGCAACTCCATCTTTCGATGAACGCGTGCAAATGGGGCAGAAGAGGTTCTGGGCTTCATTCGCCCCCAGCAATTTGACCTGCATGCTCTCATTAATTTTTAGCCAGGTCAGCGAGATTCTCTATAGAAAACCAAAAACAGGTCGACAATCGATTGAATCGTCAAAGGGATGTTTTCCTTCATACTTTGCATTTTTTAAGTATTTAATGGCAAACAGATTTCAGGACTTAGCAACTACAATAATACTTAAAAGGCCATAAGCAAACTTTTTAAGTTGGTCGTTTTAAGTACGCTGAAACACAATGTGAAAGCATAATTTAGGTTACCATCAATATTTTAATGTACATTTTTTGGCATATTTGTGCCAATAACAATAAGGTTTTTTTTATAAATGGAAATTGTGTAAACACGTTTGATCTAAATAGATGATGTTCATGTTTTATAACTTATTTAAGCTCTAATTTTATTATTTGATTTTTAATTTTTTTTATTTGAAAGAGTGGTCCATTTAAGACATAATGTTGATCATTAACGGCGGACAATAGATGACTCTTTATATTGCCAGGCGACAAATCAATATGTAGTAATTGCTATCTTTGCCACGTGGCGAATGCTGCGGCAACATATAACAGCTACACTGTGGCAACAAGATGCTGCCGGATGGCAACATTTATGGCTCTCTCTCAGATAAACTTGAGTAAAGCTTTGTCAATCATTCCTTCTGTGAGTCAAGAACAAATGCAATCGCTATAAATTCGTACGACGACTTTTGAGTTGGCCAACAGTCGTATTTGATGGACATGTGAGGAAGGTCAGAAACTGTCAGCCACTTGTTATATGTGTTGACATTATGTTACTCAAGGCAACATAGGAACAAGGAAATGACTTCGCAGCAGACTTAGTTGAAAAAGAAAAATAAACAACTTTATAGCATTTAGCACCCTTTTCAATGCCCTCAATTAGACTGGCAATCAAATTGAATAAGATCTTTAATATTTTGTTATGCTTGGCATATTCACTGAAATAGCTAAATGTCAGAATGCCCCACACTGGTTACCAAATATTGGTCAAAAGATTAGGACTATCGAAATTGTTGCACAAGGCTTGCAAACATGTTTGTAATGTTGTGCTTACTTTTTAGTTAGTCACTACTACAATATTTATATTTGGGAGATAGTTTGTAAAAATGTTGTCAAACAGTTTCCAGTTGGTTAACTTGCATTTATTTAGGCATCAAAAACGCCGGGAGAATATCGCTGCTGCTGCCGAGATACTATCAAACTAATCCAATAACTTCAACATGCATATCCAAATGAGAATTTTCATTTGCCTGCTGCTCTGCAGTAGAGCACGTCCTGTGTATTGTGGAGTCAAATTTTATGGGACGCAGGTTCCGAGTGGGAAAAGTTACTTTTAATGAAGCATTTAAGCCGCCCAGAACTAGCAATCGGCAATCCTGTAATCCGCTCCGCCGCCTGTTTGCTCAAAATGTTGCATGTCGCCCAATTAGGCAAAAAGTTAAATTGCTTGTCTAGGTTATAAATTTGTGCGAAAATTGACTCGAGTGAGTGGAATTTATGCTCTGGCATAAAAATATTTTAAGCTGCTTTGAATTTAAATTGCACATTAAGTGTCGTAACTCCTTGGGCTGCTGTAAAAGCGCTGAGCACACGAAGATTATGAAAACTCGTTAAATCCCAAATGACATATGATGAGTTGGAGCACAGCAAAAACCGCAGACTAATACGAAAAGCGCCAAAAAAAATACAAAAAAAATTCAGTACAAGCAGGCAGTTAGCGTGACCAGAAAGGACCTCAACGAATTTAACATACAGTCTTAATTTCCCGTTTAGCCGCAGAAACCTAATGCCTTTTTCATTTTAGTTGCAGTTGCATTAAAATTATGTTTATGAAACTAAAAGGCTTGCGGAACAACACAAAAAACCGCAAACCGGAAAAGTTTAGGTGCATTTCTGTAACTAACACAAGTTGACTTTTGGACTCTAGCGCCAAGCGTTATGTAAGGCGTAAAGCTTGATGTGGAATTGGGGGGTGGGGAGGGGATGTCGATTTTTAAGCTACAGTTACAACCAACTGTGTATGAGTGTGTATATATGTGTGTGTGTGAGTATGTGTGTTCGTGTGTGTTCAGTTAAAGCTTAAACTTAATTTGTGCAACATGTCACTTACATTGCCACATCAAGTCTTTTTTAGCCTTTGCTGACATTTTGCAGTTGTGGGCTTTGCAACGACTAAGCGAACCAAATCCTGTCTCAAAGGAAAAACTATGCTTGACAACGAAATATAAGTAACGAAAGAGAGTGCTTTCGAAAAGTATTTGGTTCATTTTTAAAACCTTGTAACATATTGTGGACTAAAAGCTGTATAAAAGGTTTAAAAAACATAAATATTTAAATTTACTAAATTCCAATAGTATAATTTGGAGAAATTATATTAAAATCGAAAATAAGCCAGTAAATAAGAAAATTGTTTTAATAAAAAAATCAATATTTACCGAAGGAATACTTGAAAACCCCAATCAGTCCAAAAATTATTAAGCGTTATGAGGAGAAAGAGAGAGACATAACTTAGTGAAAAGCTAGGCAAATCTCTAATCCGGTGGAATAAGATAAGGTTAAATAAGGTAATAACTTATCAATATTGGTATACAATATCATATAGCTTTCACAGTACATAGAAACAATCGGTGTTATTATAAATTTGTAGTTAAATGTAGGTGTTTGGCTTCTGGTATATTTAATGTAACCCATCTTACTTCTGCCAAAAGTACATTGTGTTATTTAATATTCGGCGTGCAATGATATAGTTTCTTACCAGTTTTGTAATATTCCACAGTTGTACATAAATTACGAATATATATATATCTTAAGGATATTTGTAACTGTCAGGTGGGCATTTAGCTGGTTGGATTTTAATAAGTGCGCTGTAAGTGGGTGCTAGGCATTTCGAATACAAGTGAGGCTGGGACGCTCGGCGCATTCATTACTCATATTTATGTTCTGGGCGCCATGTCACCATTTGATTAATCGCATTTAAGCGGAATTAATATCTTAAACACACATGTTATTCCAGGCAGAGCAGGACTAGAGCCAAAATATGGCAAATAACATTTAATAAGCCAAACAAGGGAACGTTGAAATCATTGTATGCCTGTGTGTGTGTCTGTGTACTACGTGACCTCATTTTGAGGCGACCGATTCACCAATGAATCAGACCGCACATAGATCTCTGTCATGGGCATTAGCATTGCGACAGGCCAAAGATAGTTCATCAAAACTGACAAGCCCATTGAGGCACCAGAAGGAGAAGCAGAGTAGCAGAAGGCGGTGCAACTAGGACAGCGCGGATATTCACGTTTTACAAAATCTGCATGACAACAACAGCAACAACAGGAACAACAACAATTGCGCTGTTAGCTCAAAGCGCTCCTTGTACGTCCTCCCGTCCGCTGTCTCTGCTGCTCTCTCTTTAGATTTTACACTTCTGGTGGGTTCTACACTGCTGGGAAGAAGAATTCATCAGTATTTCTGTCACGCATCGCGCCAAAGCTTAGTCTGTGGGTGCGGGAAATGTGCTGGAAACGTGGCGGAGGGAACGCGGTTTGGTTTGGATGGGTAGCAAACTGTCAGTAGTTGTATGTTGACATTTCAATGACAGTTGTGAAAATTGTGAATATGCTTTCGGTTGCCATTTTGTGATGTGGTTTTCGCTGGCAAGTTGCGCTTCGCTTTTGTTCCATTTACGCAATTTTATTATCACCGACAGCTTGCGCTTGTTAGTTACTCTAACGCTGCCGTGTGCCGCCAAATAACATCCATTCATACACACACTCACATCCACACCCAAACACACACACACATACACAGATTTACACGCACTTTCAAAGCCGGCAATTAGTCACGTTTGTTTTAGCTAGGAAGTGCCTACATTTGAATGTTTGCTTATAATTGTTAAGCTTTTAGGGCAATTAGCAACTTATTTGGGTGAGCAACAAGTTATTCAAATATATTCTTTTGGTTTCGATGTCTAGCTTTTGGCGCAGTATTACTAAGTTCAAATCTGAGTAAGATCCACTTATGCTTATTTAGCCTGAATCACTTAATAATCTATCCTTTGAGTCAATTTACTATACTATTTTGAATCATTTTACTATATTATCCAGTTTGAATAATCTTTTCTTACTTTTCACATTGCGAAATGTTTCACAGCAAAATATATACGAGCTCTCAATCACTAGTATAAGCAACATATAATTTTAGATTCAGTTAAAAAAAAACATCTCAAATTTCTTTAAACTCCAAATCAAAATTTCAGAAACTATGAAGCCCATTTTCCAATGGCTGTTCAGCTGTTGCACTGGAATGTTATTGGGCGCCCAGTCGATCGACATTTGCAAGATTGCCAACGATGAAAATGAATACCATCTCGCACCTGGAATGGAATCATCGGCAATACAGGGGGACTTGGAAAAACACTTCATTATAGGATCCGAGCAAATAAGCGCAGTATTGCAGCAACTACTGAGCAGCGATGAGAATGGTCTGAGGAGCCTTAGGCAATTTAATATTTTTGGCACTGTGCCCAACGCTATTAAGGTTGACTACATGCTCGGTTCCGAGTCATTGAATCGCATGCTGGAGAATATGTTGGCGCATCCTTTTAACGACTCCGATGAGTTGCCTCGCATTGAACCGGCCATACAAGTTTAAAAGCATCCAATATGTTTACAATTTGTGAATTCATTACAATATTATTGAAGCATATGTATTACATCATATTATTGAAAAATGAGCATATCCTTTAATACCCAAGAATCTTTAGTCCACTTTGAAAAACTAATTTAACACGAGTTTTTAGCAAGGCGTAAATTTCAAAAGTAGCCGGCTAATTATGTGAAAGTAAAAAAACAATTTTCCAAAAATTATGTTGCGAATGAAATAAAATTTAAAAAACACCATAATTTATTTTGTAACGGAGCCGAATTTGTTATCCGATTTATCATGTTAATTTCATCAAAATTCATGTCAGCTGTTTTTTGTTTACAAATATTGTAGGGTGCTGCCACAGCTGCATATGGAAGTGAAATCAGCGCAGGGTGGCAGGCCGGTTCGTTGTATCGATAGTTTAGACATAGTATCGTTTGCATTGGTCACACTGCCTGCATTTGATATAAACACAAAAACTAAAATGCTACCTGGCGTTGGCGTATTTGGAACAGGTGAAATAGCCAATGTGCTGGTGCCGCTGCTGCGCGAGAAAACTTTTGAAGTCAAAGCAATATGGGGACGCACTCTGCGGGAAGCGAAGGAAACGGCCAACGCACTGGGCGTTGTATTCTACACAAACGTCATTGACGAGGTGCTCCTGCGCAAAGATGTCGATCTGGTGTTCATTGTGTGCCAGCCGTTTCTGCATGCCGAGATCTCGGTCAAGGCACTGGGCATTGGCAAGCATGTAGTGTGTGACAAGCCAGCCGGCCTGCATCAGATGGACTCCATGAAAATGGTGCGGGCCTCTCAATATTACCCCACTCTTATATCTCTGGTGAATCATCCGCTGAGGTTTCTACCCGCTTTTACACAAATGCGACGTTGCCTGCAGGATGAACTTATCGGGCCGATGGGCGACGTTGTTTTGATGGATGTGCGCGTCCAAATGGGCACACTGTTTCCCGAGAAGTACAATTGGATGTGTGACGCACAGATGGGCGGTGGCGCTCTTAATCTGGTGGGCAGTGTTGTCGATTTGGTGAATTTCCTGCTCCAGCAGCAGGCGGTCCGTGTCCATGGCGTACTGCGTGCCCATACAAAAACGACAGCAGCCATCAATGGTATACGACAGATAACGGCACCGGATTTCTGCAATTTCCAAATGGAGCTGGCGAGTGGAACGCTCGTCACGGTGGCCTTGCACAGTCACACGGTGCCCACCAGGACTTTCTCGCAAGAGGTGCTCGTCTATGGCAGCAAAGGTCATCTTGTTGTACGGGGTGGCGACCTTTTCGTGCTGAAAGAGTCCCAACAGAAGGAAGAGGCAGTCTACGTGGATGTCCAGGATCTGCATTTCAACACAAACAACTCGCTGCTGCCTCGTCCCTATATCAAGGGTATGTGCAAAATGGTCGGTGCTCTCAAGGAAGCCTTCAACAGCAAAGAATCCAGCTGGATAAAGGCGCCCGTCTCCACCGCAGCCACCTTTGATGATGGCCTATACGTCCATACCGTGGTGGAGGCCATACGAAAGTCCAACGAATCACGCCAATGGCAGCGGGTCCAACTGAGCACAGATGCTCCACTCAACCACGACCAGATCATTCGCTACGGATATGCGCGGATGTCTACCATGTGAATACGCTGCGATTATAGATTATAGATTCTATAACACTGCGAGTGTTTATAGAAGTTAAAATTTTATTTATTGTATTGGCATTTATATTTTTCTCTAAAAAAATACACTGTTAAGCTTGTAAGATAAATATAAATTGAAAGTTACTAACATACACGTTTGTTATTCTTCAAGTATGCTGGTATAAGGTAGTAAATATATATTTTTGTATATAGTATATTATGTCGCTCGAAACTCAAGATAAACGTAGACTGCTGGAGAAGACATAAAAACCAAAAGATGCATTGCTATTTTATTACAATTTTACCATTTTATTATAGATAGATAGATATTTAATTAACAGCCATATTCTATTTATCCGTAGTAAGTTCTAAATTATCGAGACTAAATATTAATCTAAGTTAAAAACTAAAACAGCAAACATTAAATATAGTGCAAGTACAAGTATTTTTGTTGTGTAATCTTGACCTTTGTGGATGGATGTGGGTTAAAATTGTGTATATATTTTGGCTTGATAATGTTGAAGCCCCTTAACATTATTTAATGGTATGCTGAATCCAAAAGTATAAACGGCAAGCACTTTTAGTATTAGGTGTTATTGATAATTTAGTGAAATTATTCATATGAGATTAATTTAAGATTTGCTTGTTCCTTTGGTATCTCAGCACTTAATAAACTAAACTAAACTCAATTTATGAATTAAAACAAAATAAAATCCATGAAAACTACTCCCTAAAGCCTGTTGTGTGCAATTAAGTTTAAGTTAAAATCTTTTTAGCTAAATGTAAATAAATATTTTAGTTAAATTATTACTTGGAATATTTAAAACAAATCGAATAAAAAAAGGTAAGAGAGTTGAAGACGAGCGTAACCAGCTGCCTAATACTCTGTTTCCAGAGTAATCACTGCTAAAACATATACTTGCTAAGCTTTACTATTGGAAATGTGAATTTTAGAATATTATGGAATGGAGCATGTACTCCAGGTCTTGATATACACTCACATTTACACGGACAGACGCATCGACAGTTAGATAGACATGCAACAAACACAATATGATCACCCCTTTTTGGAAACAGGGTATAAAAACAAATAATAAAAAACCGCGAGATGCATATATACATTAAAACGCTATATAATCGTACAAGAATGTGTATCTTTTATCGCTTATTTAGTTTGCGCCAGAGCGTAAACACCGTGAGCAGATGCATCACGCCAATCACAATGGCCATCAACAGGATGCAGTCGGACATGTGCACGTCGGAGATCATCATGTACTTTAGAAACACTTTGGGACTACGAAAATGACAGTACATAACAGTATCGGGGCACTCCAGAAACTGACGTTCCATTCCGTAAATGGCATTCAGAGCACCGTGGAAGCCAGCACGGAAATAACTCAAATGCCACATCCAACGGAATAGCGGCGTTATATCAATATACCTGGTGCAGAAGCCAAACACCGAAAACATGACAGCCAATATCGGACCCAAGAAGACGGCAAGCTAAATAAATAATAAATATATATGTATAAATAAAAATATATATCGATTAGTGATCAATCAGCGACGTCAATCAAATTTAAGTACCTTGGTTGGCAGCGTGGCACCTACAAAGAAGCCCCAAGCTTGTGCACTAAGCGACGCCAATATGGCCAGCAGTATAAAGTAATAGATGCGGAAAGATTCGACGCTGTCGTTGTCCGTCAGACGTACGCTGATCATTATGTACAATGCCGTACATAAGCTCTGTTGTATAAATTAAAATAACGTTAATAAGATTTTGAATTTATGAATTTATCCATTGAAAATGGGTATAAAGGGTATAAAGACGCTGTTGAACCTTGCAGAAGCCATCTCCGACACCCGAAAATATTTATATATATTCTTGATCTGCATCAATAACTTTATCGATTTGCCAATTTCTGAAAGTCGATTTCAGAGATATTATAAGCTATGATTAAGTTAGTTACCTTTTATCGCTTCCCGAATATAGGTATGAATCGATTTCCGTTCGAAATAATGAATTACATTTAAATATATTAATTTTCCATTCATATTTATACGACCATATTTATAAACTGTACAAATTTCATCAATATCGGATTAGAAACACAACGGATTATTGTAATTATCAGTAAACACAAACAGTTTATATTTATATATGATAATCGAAGCGAGATTAATTTTAGACACGAGTTGTCGCAATCCGTCTATATCAGTTAGGGTGACAATATCAGGCGCTACCCGCTTTAAGTTGTGGCCCTGTAATATCTGTGCAAGCCTTAAAGTGTATTATTTGTTGCATGAAACATCAGTAATTAACTTTTTTGTACTTAAGTGTGCAAAGTAATTTAAATGGAATAATAGATGGGTTCAAAGTGCCTTTTAGTCAAGCTCTCTCGACTAGATTATTCTTGTTCGTTTTAATTAGTTACATGATTACAAAACAATAAGAATTCAAACAAAGTTGCGAATGAATGCAGTCTCAACAGCGCAATACTCTGTTATTTGCAATAAGTACAAAATAACAATTATTTGAATATTTCATGCTTATTTATTTTTCTACAGAACTAAACAAAGTTATCGTTAAAGAACTTTGATCAGTGTTTGATATCTAAAAACCTATATACCAAATATGTGGTTTTTCTATAATGCTGTTATTATGCTATTATTTACCCCAAATTTTTAACCCCGTTTTTAAGCAGACAGTTTGAGTTTTAAATATTTCTACACAAGCGTATGAGAATAGAAGAGAAACATCATATTTTTTTACATGTTGAATGTGTCATGTTTAAGGAACGGTTGTAACGATCAGCGCAGTGGCTCGTGCAACAATTTTTTTTTTTTTTTTTTTTAGTAAACAATTGGCAAGACTTACTTGAAAGGGTATTTCGAAGGAGATCAGCGATAGAAAGTAGGGTCCCAGCTGGTACCAACGATTAAAATGTTCTCGAGTCAGCATATGAATGTGTAGGGGAACTGCAATGAGAGATAAGATATTTATTATACATTTTAAATAATTATAAACCATAAGTCATAAATTCTTAAACATAATCAAACAAGAAATTAAAGGCTGCTCTATAAAGAAGTGTTCCATTTGAAGGCAGTATAATTTTAATGCAACTCTCGTTTTTACTTACATAGATTAAATATACACTTGAAAATATCAACAAACACACCCACAGAAAGCTAGTAAGTCAGCAAAGGCAGCTTTGAATTCGAAACGGGGCCAACTCGTTTGTGTCCCCCGATTACACTATTACCACTGATACAGTTTAGAATAGTTTATCTTTGTCTGAGGCGCTCTTGAAAAAATATCTGTAGTTCATTAACAGAATGGGAATAGTTGTGATATATATCATAAATATAGTATTTGGGTACAATTGCTATAAAATGAGGTTTAATCTACGGACCAAATTTGTTGTCTTTAAATAAAAGACAAACGATCATAAAAAGTTACAAATTTCACAAGGAATTAGTTAAATGATCAACAAATTTGTTTCAGAAAATCGCAATAAAAACAATATGATCTTAAGCTTCTGTCTAAGCTAAATCCTATTTTATCAACTTGAGGTGGAAGCATTTGCTGCTAACATGTAACTTCATAGCTCCATTTTAGACGTTAGGCCACGTTACGTGGCAAAATTTCCAATTTTGCAGCTGCGAAGATACTGGGAATTGTTACCAGAATTACATAACTGCATCTGGGCAGCCTTACAATTAGATACTTTATTCGGTTTGTGGCTGCAGTTAACGTGTTGACAAAGTTGGCTGCCTCAAGGACAGGTCTCAACAAAGTGGCAAGCATCGCAAGAGCAGAAACTCATTTTTCTAAAAGTATTCATTACGTATGCATCTACTTACAGGTCAATACCACTGCCATCTTGCCGGTGTATACCAAGAGCAGTATGGATCCATATAGGTAGACGTAGTTGCCGAGCACAGATGAGGCACTGTTTCCCACATTCATGTACAGGTAGCCGAAGATGACGCCGATGAAAACATGCGAGAAGATGCGGGCCAATAACAGAAACTGTAAATAAAAATTAAAACAGGCATTACACAAATTGCAAACTTAACCCACTTATACAGTTATTATTCATCCACTAAAGAGGCTGCTAAAATGGTATTGCCCTAACGTGCAACAAAGCAGCACTTCGTGTATTATCTGTGTGAAGGTTGCGACGCCTTTGAAATTTGTATTTTTCATTATGGCCACAGTTGAGTGGTCAACACGAATTCAGAACTCAGCTCAGCTCAGCATAGCTCAGCGAAGATCAGGCCCACTCCCCATATTTGTATATGTACAGATTTATGCATGAGCTGTGTCTGGGCTGCACTTATGTGTAGATAGAAAAACAAATCAATTTACAAGACGCTAACAGGCACTCGGATTGAAAAGCAAACAGACAAATGCGTTACCAATTGTGTAAATGGAAATACAACAATATGTGCAAGTCGTCATAAATTTACTCATTAGATTTGCTCGTTGAGCTGCCATGTCGAATCTAGAGTCCTACCTTAAAATGTGACTCAACCCATCTTTCTTCTCAATGAACACGGCTTTGAGCTGTCAGGTTATTTAATTACAATCTTCAATCATTTTATTGTTGAAAAGCAATCGAAATGGCAAACGGGCTTGCTTATCTTTATATATGCTTTTAGTATTGACATTTGTACATTTTAATGTTATGCATCGTTGGCCTTGACCTGATTTTGATAAGGCCATGTTTGTGCTGTTGACAAGTTTTTCTGTACTTACATAGTTGCGTTTGGAGCAGGTCAAAATGAGCTTTATCAGCAGAAGATATTGCATAAGGAATGAAGCTGGAACGACCTTAGACTGTTTGGGCTGATTGGCAAGCCCTTTAACTGAAACTGTCTCATTGGCAAGTGGCTGCTCCACTGAATCAATTGGTGTATTTAGTGACCTGATCTCATCCAGTGCCAGATCTTGTTGGGCGGGCTTAAAGTAACTGTAACTTGAGAACTGTTCCAGACTAACTTCAGGAAGCACCTCAGACGATGCACTGCGTTGTTTGCCACCAATTGCGTCTGTAAATGAATCAGATTTTCACTTAACAAGCCTCAATTTAAGTCAAATATAAACAAATTTAAATAATATAATATTAATAATAATTAATAAAAATAATATTTTCGTTTTCTGTTGCGTACCTTTTAAAGTTGTTATAATCTGGGACACATCTGCAGTATTCGGTTGCCCTTTGGCATCCACATAATATTTTGTATTCGCTGCCTCTATCAGATTATTTAGATCACATTGATGCTCTCCAACGGCCACTTCCAGCACTGTTTCAAATAAAATGCAAATTCAGTTTAGGCTTATAGTACCCATAAAGGAAGAGGGGGTGGGGCACACATACTGAAATCCGCCGGATTGTGATAGCTAGGACACACTAGTTGCTGATCGGCAAGAAATGGCACGAGTTCCTTCACTCTGCCCTGGTACATACAGTGTCCATCCACCACCGTATACAGCTTGTCGAACATCTCGAAGATTAGCGCACTGGGCTGGTGAATGGTGCAGACTATCGTGTGGCCCTGGGAAGCCAGTTTCTTGAGCAGTGCCACGCACGAACTGCACGAGGAGCTGTCCAAGCCACTAAAAAATAAAAAGTTCATATTCAGTTTAATTTAAATAAGAGTATCAATTAGTTCAGCAACCAAAATTTTTTTAAAGAAGTTTAATATATATTTATTTTGGTTAATCTTTCTTGTTTAGCGAAAAGTTAAGTCAAGAAATTTAAGTTAAAAGATATGTATAATAAACTATACAAGAAATAAGTCTAATATACATTAATTTTTATACTTATCTTTTTTAAATTATTAATTCTTTAATATGCGGTTCAAAATAATTTTATGTACATATATTATATATATATTATAAATGGCTAATCAAGTTAAACTTTGCTTCGCATTTTGAATTTAAAATGTTTTGGTTTTTCTACTGTAGTTTTTATTCCTAATTTGCGCTATAAAACGTGCCATAGTAAGCAAAACAAAAACAGTGCACAATATATGTATACATATTATTTAATAATAAATATTTATATATATAAATATAAATTTGCCTTAATCCATTTAAAATATTGTACGTATTTGTAGCAATCAGCGTAAAAGGAGCTGATAAGCCCAAGTTGACACTTCACTTTGAATTTCCGTCTTGCTTAGACGATCGGTCATCTGATTTTTTATTCATTAGTTGTCACTTTACATATTAACTATTAACTTACGTTGTTGGCTCGTCCAGATATAGCACCGGCGGATTGCTTATCAACTCCAGGGCTATTGCGAGTCGTTTTTTCTGTCCACCAGAAAGTTTGCCTGTGAGCACATTGTAGCGATGATCCAGACCCAACAACGACAAGATGTGCTTTATCTAAAATCAAAATACAAATAAATAAGATTTAGAAGGATTTGTAAATAACTTGTTGCAAGTCTCTGGACTACTTACCAAAGTTAGCTTCTCAACTTTATTTATTTCAAAGCCAAGTTTCAAGTGGGCCGCCATCAACATTATTTCGCTAACCTTTAGCTGCGGACGCAGCAGATCATCCTGGTGAATATAACACGACAGCTGACGAAAGCTGTCGGAGCTGGTGGCCATCGGATTGCCATTGACTCGAATGTTGCCCGTGACTCCGGTGGTGCTGCAGAACGCCGAACGAAGAAAAGACCCGACAAACAAGTTGAAATCTCGCAAAATACAATTTATGTGCATATGGGTAATAAACTTAATGTAAGTTGACGTATACAATTACACACACACACACACCCAAGCGCGCACGCAAACAGCCAAGTTTCAAGTTCGTGGTTTAATGACCGATAAGCATAAATGGCAACAAGTGCGTACGCAATTTTGTGGCGACTGCTTAGCGAAGAAATACCCTGTATTTTTGAATACCAAACCAGATAGAAAAACAACTTTCGATTTAGTTTTCATTTGATATTTATCATGGCTCATTTACAAACACATCTACTCAACTTGCTTACATTTTGTCGTTTGTTGAGTTAAGATAAGGAATGTGTTCAGCAATTAGCTTCTGTGGCAAATTATAATTAGACTCTGTGATTACAATATATAATTATATAGGTGTGTCTATTTAATGCTGTGACATTAACAGTTACATTAACAGCAACAGAACTGACCTGATAAGTGCCTAAGCTTGTTTTGGACTTCGGCTGCGATTGAGCAGCTAACCTCTAATTAGTTCCGATAACGTTACTGTTAAGCTACACATCCTACTTGGATTATATGATTTCCCGTGTTGATTATACAAACTAGCTGTTGACGCCAAACATGCCTCAAATGTGTATGTTAATAAACTACGCAAGATGAATTATTTGTATTGCCGATTAGCAAGAACGAGTCACTATTATCTTACTTACCAGAATCCCGACAAAACATTTAGCAGTGTGCTCTTGCCCGCTCCCGATGGACCCATAATAGCCGTCAGCTCACCCGATCGAAAGTTACCCTGAAGACCATGCAATATCTCCTTGACAACTGCGAAATGACGGCGAGTTGAAGTGTGCTAGACAAATTAAGTATAATTCAGCAGACACTTACCAAACTTGCGTTGAGGAAATGAGACTTTGCGTATCTCATAGCGCACATTGGAGAACTCAATGTCCACCGGATCACACTGAGCAAAATTGGCATGTGCAAACTCCTCGTGATAATTGTGATGTCGAAATGCGTTCAGATTGTTGTTGACTTTGGCAACAGACGTGGCAGATACGCCCGAGTTGGACTCGCTTATCGATGTTTCCGAGCCGGCCGCCAAGCCGCAACAGTTAATGCCCAGACAGCCATTGTGATGCTCGTTCAAACTGTCACCTGTGTGGCTGCTGTGGGCACTGCTGCTGGCATCGCCTCGTCCTCCACAGCAGGTGGCGGCATCTGTGGCTTTGATATCTGGCAAGAGTGTCATCTATGGGAGTTTATTGTGGAACAGAGTTCCCCTTTCAGTTCGCGCAAATGTTTGTTTTTCAGGCCGACTGTAAAGCGACAAAAACAGCAGGCAAAAAGTGAAAAAAAATAATGACTAAGCGAGTTTTAGTGTGTAATTAAAGATAATAATACGTCTGCTCATCGACCTGCAGGCCAGACGAATTATATTATAAGCATTTTAATGTATATATATAATTGGCACATTTCCGCTGAGAGCCATTCAAAAAAACTGATCTCAAAACGAATAATTGACATTAAGAAAGTGACTTTAATATACTCATATATTATTCTGTGCGACTTGTTCCTTGAAGAAGGTCGTCAACAATCTATATTACAAGTTCTAAAACTGCTGCAAATGTATATATTCATAGATATAGCGAATCATATAATTTATACAAAACTAACTTAAAGCTCCTTAATAATTATATTCAGCACCCTTTTCCCTCTGATTCTTTAAGTCCTTTTCTCTGTGCTTCTTCTTATTTGTTTCGCACATTTGACATTGCTATAAATCTGGTTCAGGTGAAATATTTATTTCGATCAAAGATAAATCTTTTTATGTGCATATTAGTTAGCACTGACAAGATAATTGCAAGACAAATAAAATAAAAAAATTTATTAAAATTTTAGCGAGTATTCACCTGTACATTATTATTGGTATAGGTCAGTTAAGGCTAAAAATAACTAAGGCAACTTAATAAATATAAACAAGTCGTTCAACAGACTTGTTTCTATTTGTACACCTAATATCAATATTATTATTTAATTTGTTGCTACCCAATGAATGTAAGCCGTAGACGGAAGAGTTATGTCTCATTTCGGGATTCCATTAATCTGAATATGCATATTTGCTATTTCTCAATTTGGCGGGTATTTATCAATTATTGATTTGACACACACACAAAAAAATATAATTATGTGTTGGCAGATTTAAATGTACATAATTAGCATAACGATTACCGTTATGACGGCATGTATTTACTGCTTTTAATCTTGACAATTCTTCGCGCTGATATTGACTTTTATGTCAATTAAAAATCAAAAAGACGATAACCAAAACCAGTTTGAAAATACCGCCGAAACCGGAATCATAAAAAAATGAATAAATTGTTGTCATAAATTACAGTAAAAGGGGTGTGCCAAACAATTGCCACCATGCCAAAGCCAAAGAAAACCGCCCAGGAAACAATTTCGCAGGGAACCGATTCCGAATGCGCCAACATTACGTCAATATTTACATTTGTGTACTTAAATAGCTTGTACATCTTTACGCACATTGCAAAATACATTGCAAAAAAAACATTGTTAAGGCATGACTACCAGTTACCCTGCAATCTCTAAGCCTATGCACCTTGGCAATTATATGAGAAATTGCGAGGAGTCCGCAAATACTACAGAAGCGATTTGATTGTTGCAGGTTTGAGTACATTTTAGGTGCAGTTTGCTTAAAGAAAATCATCAATTGAATTAATGCCAATTGAACTAGTCGCTCGAGTCGTTAAGGTATTGTGGCTGATCGTTGTGCCATAATATATGCAGGGTATATTTTAAATTCTATACTAGAAAACATTTTAGATAATTGCACATTCTAAGCAAGTGCTAATATCCTTGTATTACATCAGATTTGAAATTTTATATTCGATACTAACAAAATCATTACAAACAAATATGAATTACAACGTATGTAATTGTAAGAGCTGAGTTAGATAGAGGGTTCGGTACAGGCGGACAAAGAAATATGCTGCACCCGCTGCTGCCTCAGTCACAAGAAATTTATATGCACGACTATTAAAGCATCTATGGGGTCGTCAACCATCTCGGCAGGTTCGTTAACCGAATGAAAACAAGGTGCAGTCCTCTCACACCTTTTATGGAACCTTTCATTCAATGAGCTAAGTCGCTTATGTGATCACTGCTTCCTCGTGTACAAACTTATAATGATAAATACAATTTTTTGGAATTGTTGCCTTTTCTCATTAAAGAATATACGTACATTTGTAATTAAAACATTATGTACCTGACCCCTAGAATCAAACTAGCGAAACAGAACAACTGACGTCGTCAAGGTCAGCACGCGGTGCTCAAGCTAAAAAGAATTCTGAAACCGAACTTTTTTGTGAGGGATCAAGAGCCAGTGGCATGATCAAAATTGTGTATATATTATTTATATTTATTTAGATATATTAACATTCATGCGCACAGACATAAACAATGATATCACGGCTATTCATCAATTTTTCATGTTTCCTAGTTATGTGAAGTAAAGCACTGGATCAAATATCCGGTTTTGTATAGAGGGTAAACAAATACAAAATGAATAAAAATAGTGTTTTACCGACAACTCAATACTTTGTTAAAACAGTTAATAATAATATTATTTACTATTTATTATGAGGCTAGTGATCCTTCAATACTTTAAGCTCAACAAGTGTGAGCGATCAAAGACTATCCCGGGTTAGCGACAACAAAAAAAAAAACACTTTTCTGAACCGACTTTAATCCCCAGTGGGAACAGAATACAACAAGCATACATCAGCATATATCAGATCTTCGTATTCTGGGAACAATTTATGTTCGCTTACATGGATTTTCACAAACGAAAATATGACTGTGCATAATCAGAGATTGACAGAGAAAGAAAAGTGGGAGCAATAGATAAATAGATAAACCGACGGACACGACTGGCCTACTTTAGAGTTCTCTTGTGGGGGGAGGGGGCGGGGCGTGCTACGTTCGATCATAGGCAACAGAAAAAAACTAGAACCTTAACTTCCTTATCTCTCTCTCTCACTCTGTCTGCCACAATTACTTTCCAGAGACATCAACGAGTTTCTTTCTCTTTCCTTTTTTCTCTCACTCTCTTTATCAATCTATGTCAGCCACAATTATTCTGCAGAGATACCAAAGATTTTACATTTTCTCTTTATCTTCCCTGCTTTCCCTCTCTCTCTCTCTCCCATTAAGATGAGTTCTTTATTAGTTTGGGTGTTACAGGTAAACGAACCTGTTGGTTTGGCTTTCGTTACTGTAGTTGCTTATTGCTCGTTTCGTCGGCTGCAGTTGTTATTTTTGTTTTGATTTTGGTTCTTGGGAGTAAGAATGATGATCGGAAGGATTGCACGTTAAATTAAAACAAAAAACAACGCGAAGACACAAACACTTAATTTGTAAATAAGGCGCATATAAAAATAGGCATGCAGAGCTTTATCTATTTTAAATAAGCACTGAGGATTTTAACTTAACACGCGATCGCCGCAAACAGCATTTGTATAATTTAATATTGGACTCGTGTGAATTTCGTTTGTAATTTTGAGCGGCAATTCTTTTGTATTTGGCTGTCAGCCATCTCCTTGAATTACAGAACATTCATTTACTTACACACGCAAATATACGTAGAGATATCTGATTGTGTGCTCTTAACTGAAATTAACATTAATATAAAAGGGAACAAAGGCTTATTATGAACCGAAGCTTCATATGCTATTTATGTAGGCATGTACGTATGTATTATTGTACATATAACAAATGCAATTGCCTCCTTTGATATTGTTGTCACTCGTTGTCGCTTTCTTTGCTTTGAGTCCCGTTCTTCGTTGAACTTATGCAGATCGGCGTCGCGTAAATGAATTTTAATTGTGCACCCATACGCTGTACATTATTTACTTTTGTGGTTTTCACTTTGGCGCGTCTCCGTCGGTTTAGCACACGTTCCACATCAGCCGCTTGCTGCCGTTGAACTAAAGAACTCGCTCCCAGCGGCTTATTATTATAGTACTGCCAGCTAACTCAGTCCAGATGCTCGCTCAGCTGAGCTGGTATACAATGGAGCCAAATTCACTCTAGCGAGTGTAAAACAATCTCTAGTGGAGAGAACTCAATGCAAACTCAATAGACCCACTCATTTGACCTCTTAGAATTTACGACCTCTATATATATATATATTTAAATTTATATGTATTGGGTATAATCAATAATTTTTGTGTGCTCGAAGCATTTGTGATTTTTGTATTCTTTTATTTATAATTCAAATAATTTATGAATTAAACTTGACAAGAATACCCACGGTACAACGGAAGTGATCGAAATTTGTTGCTCTTTTTCTTTCTCTCTCTCTCTCTCTCTGTCTCTGTGGTTTTCTCGCTCTCTTATCGGGTCTCTCCCTGGCCTAGTCTTGTAAAGTTATATTCGAGCTGTTTCGTTGTTTGCAAATCATATTTTATAATGTTAAGTATTTCTTAAAATATTTCTGTTAGTACATTTATGTACACACATAACTCAAAGTTACACTGACTGTAATAACAATGAACTCCATTTATGTATCCATTATAAATTGGATAATATGGTATGCATAATTAACTTGCGCAATTACATAAAAATATGTATAAAATTCAAAAGTAAATTTAAATTAAATGGTATAAATATAATATGTACAACAATGTGCGTTTGCCGACAAATAAATCATTGGGATTTTTTCCAGTTTGTTATGGTATTTTTTATTTCACGCGACTTATGGGCAATTAACATTATAGTTTTTACCGTGGTCAACTAGATGCGTACACAGCGCAGAGTTTCCCCAATGGCTTTATTACACTTGGGCGTAAACACCACTTATACTAAACATGTTTTTATTAATACTTTTTTACATACGAATTTATAATAAACTTACCAAACCGTTAAAGCTATAAAGCTAAAATGTTCAAATGAAGAAAACAATTGGGGTAAACTGCGAATTACCCGATTATATTAAAAGCTGTAAACACATTTCCAAAGGATTTTATGAAAAAAGTAATTTAGATTTATTTATAATTGTATTAAAATATAAATTTATAAATTCAACAAATGTTTACACATTCGAACAAAATATCGAACTGGAAATGCCGTAAAAAAATATCTGGTCCATAGGAAAAACAATTATTAATTATAATGCATTCATAACTATTGATTATTGAGTGACCAGTCCAGACTTTAGACGGTTCATTTAACTGGTATTGAAGTAAAATTGATCAAACTAAATTGGGATCAATAATGTTAAATATAACGAATTATAGGTAGTTATATAATTAAAGAATACAAAATAAGCTTTACATTTTTTTTACATAAATTATTGTGATTATCCCAGTTGCACAATTGACTTTCCTATTGGCAATTTTGTTGTAAGACGTCCAATCAATGACACTAGATAACAAATTAGTATTACTGATTTATTGGAGACGTCCACTAACACTAAGTAACACATTAGTATTACTTATATATGTATTTATATATAAATATATAGTAAAAAAGTAGATGCAGATTAGCTTATTCATTATGAAAACCTGCAACTTTATACAAAAACAAATATCGGTTGTTCAATGTTGAACACTTTGCTAGCTAGTGTAATTTGTTGAGCTACTGGGACGTGTTTAGTTGTGAATAGCGTGTTAAACGGTTCTCTGAGCTGTTGACACATGGAACCAACGTGTAAATGAGGTTAGTCTAACTGCCACTTAGATCAAAATGAAGCTTTAAGCAATTTTGTGAGAGCAATTTGTACTCGCACTTGATATAACTGACTTCTTCAATGACTTATTAGCGCAAATAAAATCAGACCTCTGATTTTGCTATACAGTATTTAATGCGCAAAGGTATGGTTATTTACTTAAGATTAGCCACGACCCTGAACACAGTCGGAAATACACAAGTTAATTATATTTTTTCTATTGCTAAAACATTTAAACCGAGTAAAGTGAAGCTCAAGAAATATTTCGAGCATCTTTGACCCTATTTCAAGTGCAAAACTATTATTTCGGTGGAAACTATTGGCTATGGGTTTATTCACTATCGGTTAAGGACATTCACTCAAAAATGCGTAAGTTCTTATAGGCCGATTTAAGCTAAGATCTGTTAAAATTTGGAAAAAAAAAGTTTGCGCGTTGAAAATGAGGGAAGAAATACTCTATTAGTCTGTATTATTTTAATTTAATTTAATATGTGAAGCTGTTGTATAGTTCTAAATCTCAGATAAGAAATAAAAAGATTCTTTAAATTAAACTGATAACACCTGACATGAGGCTGTTGCGTGACACTCCTAAACCACTCTCTTATATATATATATATATAAATGTGTATATATATATATATATATATAAGTATATATATATATATATATCTGTCATTCTCATGAATATAATAAAAGAAGTAAAAAGGTCAGCGAGTTCAACGCCAGTTATGAGTATGAACATAACATTAAAATCATTTGCGAAAAGTGATCGAACAGTTGTAAAAAGTAACTAAACTATAATTTGCAAAATATAATAAAAAGCAAAGCAGCATTTAATACGTTGATTCTCAATTCGTTCAATTCGCAACAAAGTACGTCAAAATGCCAACTGTTTTTAAATTAGCTATATATATATATATAATACCTGACATTTATATATATGCAATGCAGTCAGCCATTAGCAATCGAGCAGAGCAGTGACCAAAAATGGACAGATCATTTGGTCACTAATTAATCCATATCAATTGATATGCAAACAATAACATCACCAGTCTCAATGAATGCAACGAGAGGGAAGGGCTACAAACATATACATAAATGTGTTATATATGTGCATATATAAGCACATACGTACGTAGACCTGACGTTGAATGAATTCAAACACGAGTACAATCTCCCTAAGGGTTTGTTGTGGGTAAACGATGAGCACATTTGTAAAAATGTTATTATGTTAGGTTATGTGATTAAGGTGTCAGGAATCTTAATCCGTATATAGCAAATACCGACATTAAATTTACCCACCGTTCAACAGTAAAAGTTGGGTAATGTATCTATTTACTGTATTTTTTAGTGTAACTAAACCTTAACTAATCAACAGAAAGTTAATGTGTACAATTTGTTCTTAATTTAATCAAGGTTCTAGAAGTATTTTGGGGCACTTACAAGATTTGTGTGTGCTAATAAATTAGCTAATATCGTGATTATTTAATACTTTTGTGTCCTAAGACGTTAACGACAAAGTGCTGACAGGTTAACAAATTACAATCAAATTAAATTTACATAATCATGTTGAAAATCAGTAATTTTGCATTATAATCCGGCTGAATAATTTTTCCATTTTGTGAAATTTAATTTTATTTCTTAATGTTGTTGTCGATATTTAGAAGTTATATTTTGGCTTAAATTTAATATCACAACATTATCGGATATGCATAAGTTTAGATGTATGAGCCATTAATCCGAGTAAAATAATGAGTCAGCGGTTTTTTGTTTGATTTCTTAATATAATTCATATTTATACTCAGACTTATTTGTCTTGTTGTAAATTAGATTTGTTTACTATATTTTGGTATGTTGAATACATACAGATATTCAAATAAGTATAATAATGATATTTCACTTCAATCAAGAAGTAAATTTCGCTTCTTACATTAAGATGTGTGACTTTCATTGGCCCATAAAAAAAGCCTCGAGCCAACGAATCGCGTCGGACCGGAAGCCAAGACGCATTTGACGTAAGTACGATTCAATCGTTCAGTATTCAGCACAGGCGTATGACTAGTCAGTCCCGGGCTATTGAGTAGGCAGCAGCAAATGCCGACGGTGAATTGTATGATCTGTGACGACCCAAAATATATACAACAGAAGATAAAATGTACATACATATATCATAATTATGGATATAAGAGGCATGCGATAATTGCAAGAATTAATTACATTAATTACTTGACTGGCTAATCAGAAATCCCCATTTAATTGTGTAGCCAATCTTCATAATTAAAAAGCTATGTTTAAACTTTGGCTTAGCGACAAGTTATTGCAATAAAATGGAACATCAAAGTTGTAGCACAACAGCTGCACCCGTAATCAACCTTCATCGGGAACGGAAAACAACAATAGGATCAAGTGCATTCTGAGTAAACATACTAATGCGAGTATCATAAAACTACTACAGCCAGCGAGTGCTCAGTCATAAACTTGACCAATATTAGAGAATTGATTACTGAGCAAAAATAAAAAACCACAGTAATCGCCTACGAGTTGGTGTCGGTGTGATAAGCGTTTTATCCCAAGCTGGTGGCAACTGCAAAAACCCACACATTTAATTAAATGGCAGCTGGCGATAGTCATTGGATGAACAATGGGATGATTTATTTGAAAGGCGTTTACAGCAGCGCGTTTATCAAATAAACTGCACACCAAATATACTTAAACTCACATAATGGAGATCATTCTAAAGATAATATATTGAAGAAATTATGCACAGAAAAGCCATTGATTGAACCATGTCTTACTGTATTTATTCAGCAGTAATAAAGAAATTCGCGTTTTTGTTAGCACACACTAGTAATTGTAATACCACTTTAATTATAAAACGTACCCGAAGTGCCAGTGGAAGCACTAAAAATATAACTAAGCCATACAAATGGAGAACAATAAACGAAAACACAGCAGTACCTCAGAGGGTGAAAACTTGAAGGGTGGTTGCGATACGCACACTTCTTTATTTGCGTTTATGTCGCGCCACTTACTAAAAATTTCAAATGTCAGACTGTTAAAACTACTTTTGCGTAAGTTGGCAGGGCCGTTGGTGACAGCTGGTAGCGCAGCGGTGATAAGTGAAGGTATATCGATATTGTGCAATCGAGCTTTGTTATTAAATAAAAGGGAAGTGATGAAAATCTCACGCTTTAAAAAGTCGCACAGAACTCTTGTGTTTTTTGCCACAAACTTTGATTATCGCGAGCCATACCAGGTGCTGATTGACGCCACCTTCTGTCAGGCCGCTCTACAGGTGAGTAATCATGTCGTTAAGTGTGTCAGCAAGGCACCATTATAAAACACACATTTCGGACTTCAGCACAAAATTGGCATCGAGGAGCAGATTAAAAAATATTTGCAATGCAATGTTAAACTCCTGACAACCCAATGCGTCATTCTGGAAGCCGAGGCGCTTGGAGCTCCTCTGACGGGCGCCATAACAATTGTTAAACAGTTCCATGTGCACAAATGCGGCCATGAAGGCAAACCCGTATCGGCAGCGGAATGCCTCAAATCAATGGTAAGTAGGAGATATACACAGATTCATCCGACATCTAGAGCAACCACGTCCAATTGCAGACAAAAGACAACCGTTATATAGTCGCCTCCCAGGATCGTCTGCTCCAGGCAAGTCTACGCAAGGTGCCCGGCCGATGTCTACTCTACCTGCACAAGGCGACGCCCGTGCTGGAAGCGCCCTCGGACGCATCTAAAAAGTGGGTGCAGAAGCGTGCAAATAATCTGATGCTGGGCAAACAGGCAGGCAAAATCGAGTATATGAAGGAAAAACAAGGTCTAAAGCCGACGGAGCCAACAACAGTTAATCAAAAGAAATTAAAGGGCTCCAAGAATCCAAATCCTCTGTCCTGCAAAAAGAGCAAAAAGCAGAAGCCCATCTTGCAATGCGTAGAGCAGTCAACACTGAGCAAAGCCAAAAGAAAACGGGTCAAGATTTCGGCCCACATTAAAGCCGCTCTAGGCGCAAATCAATAGATTAATTATAAATAAACTCAAATGTTTTAAATGTATGTATTTGTACAAAGAGTTCGCAGGAGGGGTGTGGGTGCAGCTGAACCACATCTTTTAATCAATTTAATCGGATGCCGAAATATGTAACACACACCCCTGGGATCGCCCTTCTACACAATATATGCTGTGTATGTATTTGTATGATGTTTACAGTTTACCTTCTCGAATTTTGCTAAGCCTCTTCGTGGTGATGAAATGCGCAAAGATCTTGACGAGCGTCGGATTGCGGGCACAATAAGCCAACACATTGACGGGGAACAAGCCACACCAAGTGAAATCCATTTTATTGGCCAAGGTGACGGCGAAGAGGTAGCCGCTACGCTTCGCAGTCAGACGCTTCTGTTTGGCTATGGTGCCGCCCACCTTGCCACCATCAGTGCCCGTGAATGCCTCCAGTACAATATCGGTGTCAACAGGTCCCGGCGCAAATATCGACACATCGAGTTTGCGCTGCTCCACTTTCAGTGCGCTCAGGTACGCATTTAACGCATGCTTCGCAGCGCAATATGTTGCCGAGAACGGAACCGCTGAGAAGCCAGCTACGCTGGAAGTGGCTGCAATGTGGCCCCGTCCCCCATTTTGTTCCAGAAAATAGCGCACAACGAGGCGTGACAAATGGATCACGGCAAACACGTCAAGCTCGAAGAGATCACGATCCACCTGGATCTCGATTTCCGTCCAGCTGGCGCGCTGCGAACGCCCCGCGTTGTTAACAAGCACGTCCAGACGATCGAAATGATTAAGCACCGTGTACAGATGTGACTGATGCTTCTCCAGCTCCAACATGTCCATGGGCAGTATGAGCACATCATTCTGTGCTAGAAGTCCGCGTGCAGCTTCCAGGCATTCCGCTTGCACTTCTTCCAGCTGCTTGACGCGTCGGGCACCCAGCACCAGACGCACTCCATTGCGCGCCAGGCTAACTGCCAGAGCGCGTCCAATGCCGCTCGAGGCGCCCGTTATCCAAACCACCTGTCCTCGCATGGTGGATAACGAGACGCCAAAGCGCGATTTGTACCACAGTGCCACATTACAATCGAGAACGACCCAGAGCACTACATAGCCAATATAATAGAGCACCAGCAGAATGAGTAAAAATTCTAGAAAAGTCATATTTAATGTAATGCAACCTTTGCACCTAGGCGTAACTTGTCAGACTGTGAAAATACGAAAGTCCAAAAAAATATCGTTGCAATGAAAAACACTAATCAGCTGTTTTACTCGCTTATCATCGATTGTATATGCCAAATGGAAACATCAGTAAGAGCGAGTAAAACGAAACAAGAAATGCATAAATTATCGTCTGACGCTGATCTCGACTGCGAGAGAAAGATTGACTGTCAACTACCCAGCATTTAGTTGTCAATACTCTGTGTATATTCAATTCTACAAATTCTGCTGTCAAAATTCATTATTAGTTAAATTATTATGTGTATTCAGATTGGTTTGCCAAAAATTTCAACTGTAATTATTTCAATAATTTTATCACGCTTGCAACACACTGCTCAGATTGCCGCAGATCTTGTCGATTTCCGCATAGCCCGCCTGCTCCAGCGTTATTATGGCATTGGCCAGGCTCACAGTCTCCTGGGTCGAGTGCGCCTTCACCCAAATGCGTCCGTTGACGCCCACGGCTATTTCGTAGGGCAGTTCATCTTTTATCGCCTGCAGAGCTGGGCAGGTGTCGCGCAAAAGTAGTCGGCCCAGATTCAAACTGCACTTAAAGAAGAAGCCATCTTGCAGCACGCCCAGCTTGCCACGCTTCCCGTTCGAGTTAACGCATACCAGCTCCGGCTCAATGTCCGCATTGGCGTTGAGCACACGGGCGTAGAGAAGATCTCCTGGATTGAGATCGGGACGATTCTTCTTTGTGGCCGCCTCGAATGCCAGATAAGATATGGAGGCCGTGTCCGCCGCCCCAATGTCCACGCGATACATGTCGCCGGCCCTGGCCTTGACAATGCCAATAATAAGGTCTCCACGCGCTGGCACGTAACGGCGCTGATAGCTGTCTACCCAAAAGGTGTTGGGCTCCTTATGGCGTAGTGGGCCGGCCTTGCTGGCCACAACTTTATCGTCCACTCGGCGCAGTCCCGGACCCAGTATGATTCTCTTGCTCTTGGCCACATCTTCCACAGATGTGACGCGCTCGCCGGGCATAACAATACTTGTATTTTCAGACATAATAACAAAACAAATATTGTGCCGGCCGCGTGTTTTCCTGTTTGTTGATATTCTATCGGTATATCGATAAATTTTTTAAATGCATATCAGTAGTGCTGGAAAGCGTGAGCAAATTGGGAATGTTAAGAAATTTCTCTTTGCATCTATTCAGTTTTAGTTTGTTTATTTTTAACATGATTAATACCAACAGAATTTCTCCCAAAAGCTTTTCCAGTTTGTCTGCAAATGAGGACCATATGTGGATGCCATTACGTCTAACCTTGTGTGAAGGTCAATTCAGATACATATATCCCTACGGAGATACCGAAAAGCAGCTTACGCTCAAAACATTCATCCACCAAAATTGCGCCTGGAGAACGCATACTTATTAGCTGAGGCAGATTACGTTCCACAATCCACAACAACAATGGCAGCAATTTTAATCTCGCGCGCTCTACGTGTGTATACCCCACTGCATTTGTCGTTACCGAACGCCCAGCAACAACCAAGTCGAAAAAATTCGCTCGGTTTCTCATCGCGTTGCGCGACATCTACTTTCAGTAGCAAATCAGCAAGCACAGCCGGTAGCTCAACAGAGTCGTTCTCGTCTGGACTTCCATTTCTAAAATTTAAAAGTTCTTGGTATGTATAAGTGTGTGTATGAAACTCGGTTATACGGTTTAATATTCTATAATTTACTTTCGGTTTTTATTTTATATTTTGCACTGACTGAAGTAGATGAACGCAGTAAATTCAAAAGTTATCTAACAAATTTTATTACGTGCACATGAACATACTAAAAGAAATATGTATATATAGATTTACCGATGTATATGTATTTTGTGAGATCGCATTTTGCGTTTAGTTTAGTTAAATAACTACACAAAAGTGTAATAATGTCCAATAATTGTGAAAATTTAGTTACTTCGCCCCTATTTCGCTTGTATTTCGTTATATTTGTTCCTCACTTTCGCAATGACCTTTAAGCGCAGCGCAGAGGTCATACATACAAAAGCTGAGAGGTTGCTTTTCTCCTGCTCGGCGCTGATGAAAATCTAATTCGGTTTACGAAAATCTCTGTCCGATTAATGCCTTAGCTAAAATTATTAACATCTTTGTTTTTAACTTAAGCCTGGCGTATCAATAGTTTTATTAAATCATTTGCGGTCCAAACTTCTAATTTATAAAAAAAAAACTTTTAATAATAACTACACATAATTCGATCTAAATATATATATAAATATATTAAAAATGTACTATGGAGCATTCGGGAACATTTTTTTTAATAAATATATTTTTTGTATATTTTATGTTTTAATTTAAATGTTTTGCTTGCAGTTCAATCGGAATCAACATGACCATCAAGTCGATCAAAGCACGTCAGATCTACGATTCACGTGGTAATCCCACAGTTGAGGTCGATTTGACCACTGACTTGGGCCTGTTCCGTGCCGCGGTGCCATCGGGTGCTTCGACAGGTGTGCATGAGGCGCTGGAGCTGCGCGATGGCGACAAGGCCAATTACCATGGCAAGTCCGTGCTGAAGGCTGTCGGCCATGTGAACGACACTCTCGCTCCAGAGGTGATCAAGGCCAATCTGGATGAGACCGATCAGACTGCCATCGATAATTTCATGATCAAGTTGGATGGCACCGAGAACAAGAGCAAGTTCGGCGCCAATGCCATTCTTGGTGTTTCTCTGGCTGTAGCCAAGGCTGGCGCCGCCAAGAAGAATGTGCCCCTGTACAAACACATTGCTGATCTGGCTGGCAACAAGGAGATCATTTTGCCCGTGCCCGCTTTCAATGTTATCAATGGCGGCAGCCATGCTGGCAACAAGCTGGCCATGCAGGAGTTCATGATCCTGCCAACTGGTGCCACCAGCTTCACCGAGGCCATGAAAATGGGATCCGAGGTGTACCATCATCTGAAGAACGTGATCAAGGCTAAGTTCGGTTTAGATGCTACCGCAGTGGGTGATGAGGGCGGCTTTGCTCCCAACATTCAGTCCAACAAGGAGGCTCTTTGCCTGATCAACGACGCCATCGCCAAGGCTGGCTACACCGGCAAGGTGAGTTAGCAACTGTGGTTAAAATAACTAAAAATAACAAAATTTTGTTTATTTTGATAGATTGAGATCGGTATGGATGTTGCCGCGTCGGAGTTCTTCAGGGATGGCCAGTACGATCTGGACTTCAAGAACCCACAGAGTGATAAGGCCCAATGGCTATCGCCCGAGAAACTAGCTAACTTGTACCAGGAGTTCATCAAGGATTTCCCCATTGTGTCCATTGAGGATCCCTTCGATCAGGACCATTGGGATGCCTGGACCAATCTGACCGGTAACACCAAGATCCAGATTGTTGGTGACGATTTGACCGTTACAAACCCCAAGCGTATTGCCACCGCTGTCGAGAAGAAGGCCTGCAACTGTCTGTTGCTGAAGGTTAACCAGATAGGCACAGTCACCGAGTCCATTCAAGCCCATCTGCTGGCCAAGAAGAATGGCTGGGGCACCATGGTCTCTCATCGTTCGGGTGAAACCGAGGACTCCTTCATTGGTGACTTGGTTGTTGGTCTCTCTACTGGCCAGATCAAGACAGGAGCTCCATGCCGCTCGGAGCGTCTGGCCAAATATAACCAGATTCTGCGTATTGAGGAGGAGATTGGCCAAGGTGCCAAGTTCGCTGGCAAGAGCTTCAGGAACCCACAATAAACGTCGCTTCTTAAAATTCCAACAGCACCAGGCACCCTCCCGAATAAAAACCCACAGCTGCATAAGCATGTGAATGGTGTCAATTTGGTGTGCGTGTTCGTCAACCCTAAAATTTGTGTCTGTCGCACAAAAGCAACCGATAATATTCAATAATATTGCTTCGTTATTTAGACATTATAATTACTGTTACCATTACTATGATCTATTCATTATTATAAACGCATGCATGATCTAATTGAAGTATATTTAACAGTTGAACTGTCTCTATAGATTCTATACCCAAATATCACAGCAATATTGTATTTTGGAATGACCCCCAGTACCAGTAATCAAAATGAAGAGCTGTCTGAGATATATTATGGAAATATCAAAAGTTTCTCAATAAAGCAGCGAATATCAAACGCTCTTATATCCAACGTAAAAATCAATCGCACGAATATTGAGTTCAAAGTGTTTATAGATGTGAAATAAATATTGTTGAATGTATTTAAATCAAATCCTAATTTTACTTTATGCGTTGTGTTCGCAAATGGCAAATAATTGAATAATATGAAACATGCTTTTAGGGTGTGAAAAATATATATTTTGCAAACTAGTTTCTGAAAAGCATACTTTTGGGTAATCGTTTATACAACAGTGGTATAATTATATTTTTGTAAATACAACTTACTCTGCCAGGTCCTTCCCGATCTTTAAGGACATGACGCGTTATCGTAAAACCCAAAGAATTGAAATATTTTCACTATCAGTGCGAACGATTTGAGCTGATACCTGAAAATACTTAATTTTGTTTAACGCTTTGGCCACTTTTGCTCATGGACGCTACATGATTTGCATGAATAGTGATTTTCTTGAAAAAAATTTCCTCTTAATTCAATTGCGTTATTCGTCTGCAGATGCCAAGTTTACGTACATATATGTATATAATATCAATGTCAATTTATTGCTTTAAAACGTTTAACTAACTATATTAAAATACGTATTCAACATTTCACAAAACTAAAAGCTTTTCCAATATACTTAAAATCTAGGATTGTCATTACGAAGTGATGTTAAAAACGACACAGTAAGATGTGTACAAGTGAGAGCTAATGGAAATTGCTTTAGAACTAAAAACTAAGGCACGGAATTCGTAGCGATCGCAATGGGCCAAGTCGTTGGTCCCTTGAGCAGGATATCCTCCAGGGCATGCTTGACTTTGATGAAACGACGCTTAAACTCCAAGCCACAGCCCTTGGAAAGACGGAAGTCGACTAGAATCTTGCCATCCATTTCAATGATGTGCGCCTTGAAGACCAAGCGCAGTTTTCGCCTATCAATCGTGGAGATGGTTACAACGCCCTCATCACTAACTTTGCACGTGTAGCCACCCAGTCGCTCGATGGTGCCCACTAGCCTCTTGATCGTATCGTCCCAGCGCGTCGTCACAAAGAAGCGTGTCATGCGCCGCACCAGACGCTGGAAATAGTTCTGCGATGCACTCTGCGTCTGATTCATTTGGGTGGCCAGCAGCAGATCATCTAGCATCGCCGGCTGTGAGAAGCAGTAGGTGAGACGTGCCTCCTGCGCAAGCATCTGTCTGGCTTCGTTATCTTGCCCATCGTCGTCACTGCGCATTGTGGGCATGGGCTGTGAGCAATAGTTGCGCGACACCGAATCATCCAGGTTATTGCAGAGTTGTGCACTGGACTGCAGTCGCTGCCTCTTGGCCTTGGGCGAGCAAATCTCCATGGCAGCCGCCGAGTCAACCAAGTCATAGGAACGATCTGTAAGAGGGGTGAACAACCATCATTAACATCGGATTAATATTAAACATCCAATCAAGATCAAATGTTGCAAAAGCAAAATACCAAAATCAAAATAACGCAACAAAAGAAAGCAATGCAAAAACCATTTGGTTTTTGGTAATAAAGCTCTGTGGATTATGCGCACACCATAGAGCTAAAATCACCAAAGAGCAAATAATATGCAAACTCAAAAGGGTAAATAAACAGCAAATAAACAGCATAAATCTTATTTTGTATTGCACACATATATATGGATTTTAGAAAAGATGTGTTAAGCTGGCCACAGGCGCCGATGCTTTGGTAATCTAGCTTTATGAAGTATTCAAATCTATCATACAGCTAAAGCGCCAAAGCGACGGCAATGTGGCACAAGAAGAAGCACTTTAGATACCCGAATGGATTAACACATAAATTGACAGACACTGGATGAACACAACTCACTCGATGTGGATGCAACACGTGCAGCACAGGCACAGAGCGACCCTCAAAGGTCGTGCAATACAATGTTGAATTGAGAGTCACTAAGTACCTGAGCAGCAAGGTGTGCATTGGATTGGAATTGAACATTTCACACTGATAATGCACCCTGAACACGAGAACAAACCAACCGACGAACGAGTACGCTTCTCTTTCTCTCTCTCTCTTCGCTTACCATGCTCTGTAAACTGCATGTTGGACCACTTGTGATCGAGGATCTTTTCAAGCGTCAGACGCCCGCCCGGACTGCTGGCGAGCACTTTTCGCAGTAGCGATATAGCCAGTGTATCCAGTTTGCTCCACGGTGTCTGCGTTTGCCATCGATCGCTGTCTTTCCAGTTGGTGAATTCCAGGCAGGCAGCCGATGGCTGATCCCAAGGAAGCTCTTTGAAAATAAAATGGACATGGATAGAGAATTATTTAGATAAATTAGTTACTGTCTGGCAGACATGGCTCGATGGCTTGAGTTTAGTCCGTGCAAATTAGAAGCTTTTATTTTTGTTTAAAAATGAGTTAAATCGTGCACAAAATAGTAATGAAAATGATTTTTGCTATTTGACTGTTGTTGTTCTTGTTGTAGCTTCTGTTACGTTATCCATTTCAGCTAGTTTTTTGTTGTTGTTGTTGTTGTTGGCGGGGTGCAGGCGGTGGCAAGCAATTTAAGCTGGAGCTTTGGTATAAAAGCTTTAGATGATACAAGATATAGAAACAATCTACAGCTAGAATACCAAAGAAACAGCAAAAATGAAAGAAATTTCAATTGTATGTGGTACTAACTATAGTTAAAAAACATAGTGGTGAGCAAAAACACATGGCATATCCAAATAGCTTATCAACTAGTTGTGTGTGTAATTGGTAACTGGTGGTGCCGGTGTGTAGTTTAATACATGTATATATATATATATATATATATATATATATATATATATATATATATATATATATATATAGTAAATATACATTTATCAAGATCGGGCGATGGAAGGCGGACACAAAACAATGCGAATGCGATTTGCGGTTTGCGGTTTCTCTTATTTATTTTTTGCATTTATTTTCTTTGTTTTTAGTGTTGGAAGTGTGCATAAAATCAAATGTTGAATCAATATTCATGTGTGCAGGACTAAAGTGTAGCACTTACCACCCGCTAGCATTGTAACCAATATGACACCGCATGACCAAATGTCCGCCGGCTGTGCGTGGTATGGTTTCAATAGCACCTCCGGCGCCACATAGGGCAGAGTGCCGCAACGCTTGTCGAGCAGCCGTTCCTTGCCCTTACATCTAGGGGCGACCAAGTCGAAAGAATTCAGTTAATTATTTGATTTTGAGTTAATACTGCTTGTTTGTAAATAAAAAAAATTATTCAACTTGCTGGTACCTAATACCTAAACATAGTGGCCATTCCAAAATCAGAGATTTTCACATTGTCATGCTCGTCCAGCAGCAGATTCTCCGGCTTCAAATCACGATGGGCGATGCCACGTTGATGCAAATAGTTCAAACCGGAGAGCAGCTGTGTGAAATAGCGCTGTGCTTCATGCTGCGGCATTCCAACATCGGGCTCTATATGATAAACAGAAATAGTAAGTTATTTAATAGACTCGCCTGCATAATCAGCGGACTTACCAATGCGATCGAACAACTCTCCGCCGGCAGCGTATTCGAGAAAAATATATTCCACGTCTCCCTGCGAACGTTTTCCAAAGAAGCGGAGGATGTGCGTGTCCTGCAGCATCTTTTGTATGCAGACCTCTTTGCGCACGGAGATCACTGCATCCGGATGCTTCTTAAGGTCGACCATTTTCATGGCCACAGCCTCGCCCGTCTGTCGATTTATAAGCAACTTGACTCTGCGCACCATAAAAATAAACAATATCCGCTTGTATTTAGTAAGTAGAAAATTTGGACAGTGCAGCAGTTGCAGTTGCAATTGGAACCACTCTGCTGCCGTCTTAGTCTCTGTACCGACAGATAACTTAGTTATTGCATTCAGTTAGTGCTCAGTGCTCCCGTTACCAATTTTGCCGCATGCGTATTAAACAAAACGAGCTGCGAGAAGCTCCGATAATAACTAAGCAGCAGAGAGTGCATAGCAGAGCAAAGCAGCGCAAAACTGAGATGCAAGCAAATACGCCGGAAAAGTGCGTTTTCTCATGTGCCTCGCAGCATTTCCGGTTTATTGACTTCAACTCACACACACATGAAAGTGAGTTAACAATGTGTAATGCATTCGCATTTTGGGAGCACTGCATTCCCACTCCTGCAAAACACCTTTCACCATCCACTTACTCGCCATATGCACCTTCACCTAATGTCTGCGCCAGTGTCCATCCCTCGACGAATTCACGGGTCGCCGATGTTGTCGTCATCGTCGCTGTTGCGTTGGTCGCCATGTGCTTGGATTGTTGGATTCCGGTTAAGGCGCTTCAAGATCCAGTCAAAACGTATCCTCTCCCCTGGCGCCTTTATCATCCGTTTGTCAAATGAGCCAGCATAGCGCTCGCTGCTGAGCTGCAAGCATACATAAAAATATATTCGCTTGTCAAAAAACTACGCTTAAATTCAGAACTGAAATCGTCATTTCACATTCATTAGTACATTCACCTAGCTTCACTCTAGGGATGCTGCTGTTTAACTTTATGTTGTATACACACACACACCAAAATACACACAAAGTATACGAATACATAAAAAGGACGCCAACGTTTTTCGTTATTTTTTTTGTGCTGCTTTAACATATCATCTTTTTGGCATGGTCATGGTTCGCCCAATGTAATCAACCACAATGCGTCACAGGCAGGCACATGCGCTGTGGCAGCCACCTCATCGTGAAAAGAGTGCTCGATTTACGGCTCTCAATGTGTAGACGTACGTAACATATACGTGCACAGATACCGTACATATATTCCAAATAATTTATCTTGATTTATGTACTTATAAACTAGATAAAGACATTTAGTGTGAGCAAGTCTGTTTAAAATTGCTGACATTGCTATTATACGAATAACGTATTGTTTTACTCAAAAAGAATGTTCTTTTTTTTCACAATTCCAAATAAGTAGTTTCGTAGCATACAGTTCAGTAGCCGACATTGCCAGGATGACTCAATAATAACCTTTAAATGATTAATTTAACATAACTCTTACAGTTTTATGTATGCTTGTTTTAATGATAATAAATAAATTAAATTAACAGAAATAGACTAAATATCTCAGATAAAATATTTCCATTATAATTTGTTAAATCAACATCAACAGCAGTTGCAGGCCATGTCTGCAATTTTCATACATGAGCATAATGCGTATAATAAACTTACACTGCAAAGCTTATTCATTTCTTTCTCTCTCTCTCTTTCTCACTCTTTCTCACACTCACACTCATTCTCTTTTCGCGACTCTCCTTTTGAAATACACAGTTCACCACATGGATGAGACTGTTGTTGTTGCCGTTGTCATCGTCCGCTTCGACTCGGCTTTTGTATTCGACAGGAAAGCAGGAAGACAGGCAGGCAGTGACAAATAAAGCATAGACTGATGTCCTTCCTTTCCTTTTTCTTCCCCTTGTGATGCTGAAAAGCTCATTTGCTAACTGGTGTCGATTTCGATGTCGTTGCTTTTACCCGGTCCCTGCTGCACTGTTGCCCTGCTGGATGGTTCAACCATCAACCAAAAGTTTTCTATTTATTGTACTCGTTGAGTGTAGTTCACTCCCATTAAAAACCAACAGAGGTGAACTTTCCACTCTCTCTCACACCCTTAAAGTTGCCTGTGGAACTACAGACTGGGACTATGCCACAATTAATTTCTTGACCAGTCTGCAGATCGACATACTTAATATAATCGAAAGTGGATTAATCTTTACTAACACATATTTTTTATTTAAATTATAAGCTGTGAGGTTAGTGCAGCACAAGGATAAGAAGATAAGCATGGTATATATTCGCATAAAAAACGCATTAGTCGATAGAGCTCGACTAGGAGATTCACTCAACCCAATCTGTAGACATCGTAGCCTATATACGTTTAGATTCTCGTATGTACTTGAATTCTCTGTTTTGGTATGGTCTCTAAGATCAGTACGCACGTAGGCTCATCAAACAGAAAGAAAAAACTACATAACTAATTTGAACATGCGTTTCATGATGATAAAGATTACAAAATTTACAAACTTTAAGCTTCACCCCTAAATTAAGTAATTTATCTTTGTGTTATCAAATTAATATTACATACTTATCCCTTTATTTATAGGTGTGTATTGATGAAATTAACAATGTGTGTTTTATACACTAATTCTAGATGAATTAAAAGCCGGATCAGTTGCTCAACAGCTGGTTCGATTTAAGAAAAAAAAAATTAAAAGATTGATCTGTAAGCTAGTTGCAGCGGGCTGCGTGCCCCGTTGCTTGTTCATCCCCGAATCCAGCTCGAGAGTCGAGACTAGCTCGAAAGTGGCCCCATAGCAACAGCCTCAGAAACTCGTCGGGGCCTAGGACTGAGACTGTAACTGCCACAAAGACTGACTGTAGATGTTATCAGAGGCTAAGACTGCGAGAGTGACCGAGACTGAGACCAAGACACTTCCATCCGTTGCCTTTGCCTTTGCGAGTGGAGGAGACTGAGGCTCTCTCTGCCTGCTGACTGTTGATGGTCGACGGTCGACGGTCGGTAAGGTAAGGTAAGTTAAGGTAAGGCTAAGCAAATACGAGTTTCGTAAAGTATTTTTATTTGAGACCCGGTTTATTTTTTATGCGCTCTGTACATGAAGGAGAGCTGCTCCTGCCGCACTCTCGCTTCCCCCACCCTTTGCGATGCAACTAAAAATGCAGAAATAAAAATATATATTTTATAGCTAGGACAAAAAATAAAAAAACCCAACACTCTGTTGGCAGTCACCAAGGACGGTAGCGGATAAGAGATAGGCAAGACGCGTGTATCAAGACTCTGGCCGGAAAATGGAGATGGACATAACAGGCTGGCTGGCAGATAGACAGACAGACAAGCGGCATGAAAAGACCAGACCAGACCAGCATAGCCAGTTTTTTTATTTGTCTTGTTTTTTATATTTTTTGTCTTATGGCGGGGCTGAAAAGCCAGCCGAGTGTGCAGACGTTTTTCGTAAATTAATTTGTCAGCGAAGTAACATATACGTAATACCATTAACATTTCCAGGTCTACCTACACTAATGGCAACCACAGGACAGGGATAATTGTTATCCTTCAATTGCATCTTATTATATTTTTTTTCGGAATTTTACTCGAAAGCGTTTTTGTTCGTCTGCTGTCGGATGAGAGGAGCCCATCTCCATCTTCACGCTATGAAAATAGGCGAACGAAGCGGCTTCAATCGACACGATTAATGGAAATAATTTTGAAGAGCGTACAGAGCCTGAAAGAAAAAACTCACAGACTGTCATCGACTCGAGAATGCGGCACGTAGTACACACACTCGCATACTCAAACACAAAATCGCACACACATGTATATATACACAATGCCCGGTATCGTTTTATTTGTATCTACACCTTCAAAAGTGTAAAAGTTCGTTCATCAATTAAACATCTTTTGATTGTTGTGAATTTGAATTAAACTAAGCTCTTTTTATGCTCCACTAACTTTAATAATTTAGTTTTTCTCCAACATAGCTTTACAGTCGCCATTTGTAAGTATTTATAATAGAGGAGTTTTATCCTTTCACTAAAAGCGGTTCGTCCTGGGCCAGCGTTAAAACCAAACTGTTCAGCAAATGCGCCCAACTCATGAGCATTAAATAATCTCCATGACATGGACCTCGAAACTCGAAACTTCCAGCGAAAGCCATCAAAGAGAGCAACAAAGAGAGAGGAGAGTAGAGCTTACGCATGCGCGCCAAAAAAAAAAATATATTTATAGATATATACATATATATGGAAGCAACAGAGTTTGAAACTTTTCGGTGGTTGTTGATGTAACTCCTTCTCACTCTCTCACACAGTGCGAGCTCGAAACAGCTTCCGAGTTAAAAATTGCTCTCTTTAAGCAGCAGCAGCTGGGACGAAGCCGGCGATGGAGACAGCAATAGCCGGTGAGAGAGAGCTGGGCTGTTGCTTCGCAGACGATACTCGCAATGAGAGAGCGAGCAGGGCTGTTGCTTCTTGTTGTTCCTTTGCATCTTGGGCCACACATAAAAATATTTATGTATGCATCATACACATACATATACATGTTTAGATGTAAATTTCATTATAGTGCAGTGTTCTTTTACACACATTTTTTCCAATCTTAATCGACGTGCCAACGTGTGTAAAATTGTTTCCATTCCTGAACTAAGTATAAATATATGGATATATTTGTCTATACATTTATTATGCTTGACGCAATTAAGAGCAAAGATTTTCTCTCTTAAAATTAAGACACAAGCATCCGAATAACAAATAATATATATTCTATTCACGTTCGATTTTCCAACGACTTATTGAAAAATGTACCATTGATGTATAATACGAAAGGTAGGGCGACTGCACCGTTCATACTCTGAATACCCTGTAACCAATTCAAAATGCAAACGAGTATTGTGAAGCTGCATCAGGACAAACAAAATAATAAATATATAAATTAATCTATTAACACAATTTCTATATAATAATAGTGTACTTTTGTACATTGAGTATTTAATCCTCACGACACAATGGCTAATTTCTCTTTTGGTATTTGCAGCTTTGATGCTATGACTCTTCCTGGCAGTTGTCGGGACTCGCTTACATACATATGCATGTATGTTTATGTATGGTGTATATATATACACTATAGATGTCTATGGGTGCATGCGAATTGTTTACGCCAATGGTCGTCCTTTCTACACACATGCGTTAAAACACATACATACATACACGCATACAGTTATATATGCGTATGTATTTTATGTTCATACATAAATATCTGCGTAAGAGCAATCGTGCTACTCATGAATAAGACAGCAGCAGCAACAGCGACGCTTAGCAACAAAAATATAACAACACCAACAGTACAGGTAGGAATACTCTAGTCGAGAGTGTTTGGCTAACATTTGCTTCGCAACCATCTCCATATTATTAAGTACACATTATACAAAAGCCAACGTTCTAAATTAAAAGCTTCTAGCTTCTATGTAAGTAAGATCTTAAACAGACTATACCCATTTCGATTGGGCTTTTACATACACTTCAACAACATTGTAAAACCCTATTTATGAATCATTTATATATATAGGGTATAAGCACAAATAAAAAAACGCAATTGGCAAGGGAGAGCGAGCGGTTGGCAAGGAAATCGAAAAGTGGAATTTGACACATGATAAAAGCATCACCATGTGTATAAGCACCTTTGAAGTTCAAGCTCCACAGACTTGAGCTATAATAGTTGAAACAGCAGCTGTCACTGCGGCCTACCCCTCCACCCCACAAGCGTATGTCCTGTTGTCGAAGCAGCCATTCGTCTGCATGGAGATGGAACATTACGCATATTAAATTCAATTGGCTGTCACATGATATTTGGGAAACAACTGACATTCGAAAGGATCTAAAACGGTGCTACTTTTTGTATTTAAACATGGACAACATATTTGTAGACAAGTAATATCTACTTAAAGCTAGTAAAACTCTTACATTATAATGACTTAAATGTTTGAAACTAATGGCTTAAAAGTAACTTTAGTTTATGGAAATATTTTGATACCCTGTAAATGTATGTAATAGGCAGAAGGAATCATGCACATAAAGTATACATATGTATTATTGATCATGATCAACAGCCGTTGACAGTCGATATAGCTATGTTCATCTGTCTTTCTGAACACGGAGATCTCAGAAACTGTGACGGCAAAAGACAAGTTTGGAGTATAGTTTTTGAATATCCGGCGCAGATCAAGTTTATTTTATCGTTTCTCGATTATTGATATATTTCGATTTACGAGCAATAAAAGTCAAAATTGAAAAGACAGAATAATCTAATTAACACATTCATAATATTGACCAACTGCGTGCAAAAAAATGTGTGTGTGAATTCAGCACAGCCCGTTGTTTTATCCGGCTAATTATGGATTAGTTCGGGATCGTAAATAAAAATATGCTTTGCATTTGTTTTTATACTCTTCAGTGTCTGTGCTTGTTGTAAGAAATTACTTAGCCTGCTCATGTCGGAGTGCAAAACTTTTTATTTTGCCAATACAATTGGAATATTTATTTCAATTGGTTTCAGGGTAGCGAGATTACTAGACTGCAGCTTTCCTACTTGTTCTTTTTGTGATAAAAAATTTTTATTATTAGCGGTCATTCAACCTATGTGGTTAGATATAGTAGATAGGAAAACAAAAATGATGTTTTCATATTTTTTTTATGCTACCTGTATACTTAAATTTCAAAGTTGTATATGTATGTATACATTGTACCTAAGGTAGGCATCCTGATCTCGATCTAACTGATGTATCAATTCGGCCAATGATGCTGCCCAAGGATATATATATCTTATAGGTTCGGAGAAGTCTCCTTCAATGCGTTACAAACTTCAACTTAAAATTATAATAACGTACTCAAGAAGAAAAGTTAATTTATATAAGTAAAATATAGGAGCTTAATTCAAACATTTCTTACGTACGTAAAATATCAATTAAAGGGATATCCTAATTGAGAAACATGCTATTTATTTTGTATTTCAAATTAGTTGTTGCTTAATATTTATTATGGCATTATTGCGGCATATTAAAAAAAAATAATAATGCATATTACAATTATATATTCTATAATCATATTTCTGCATTTTTATTTTATGACGTATTAGCAATGTACTTGGCAATCGTATTTTATATTGAGGATGTTAAAGATTTATACTGATGACACTCATCAGCCAAATGCGAGTTGACCGACAGAAAGTTTCTTCTATCGCTGCTCGTATTGGACATGCTATTTTTGAGCGTCCTGCCAGGCTCAAAATAAATCGGATCGAGGATCAAAGGAAAGATGCGATGCCCATTGCGCATAATGTGTATATTGCCCTGTGGCAAAGGCACAGTCGCAGTGCGTGGCGCTAAGAGTGTGCCATCCTTCATGGACATCATGCCAAAGTGTCGCATCATGGAGATCGCCTCCTTCTCAACAGTGCTCGTGTCATCCCAATCGGCCATCGTCGCGTGCTGGCCCAGCGGCTTTGTGGGGGTAATTTCCTGGATGCGCTCCATCATTGCCAGACTGGCGCTAATCTCTTTCGACTTGGGTGCATTCACTTCGTCGATTTCCTCGTTTAGCTTCTGTCGATTCGCAAGATACTCGTATGTCGACTTTGGACGAAGAACAAACTCCTGCCTCCGTTTTGCCTCGTACGCCAACTGGCCATGTATAAAATCAAAACCAGGCTGGAAATTAACCAAATCATCCTCAAAGCTTGTTGACGGGGCCCAGGCCATAATGACTCTAAATGTATTTTGTGAGGCTCTTTGTTAATTTGCAGTCTCAAATGTGTTTATAATTCTACGAGATGCGATTCGATATGCAAATGGCGATTCCTTTGTTCGTCTTCTTCCTACTTGTCTTCTTCGCCCGTCAACACCTTTTCTTCTGCTCTGCACACAGCTGCACACGCGCATACTCATTTATACCACTACATGTCAATGCTTAAAATTTGTATGTATGCATGTGTGTAAGCCGGCAAAACAGCAACAGTAAAACAGCAGACGGGTATCGACAGACAAGACAGGCGGAACAACTAACGACAAATCGATTGCAACTCAATAAAATTCACTTACCAAATCAGTTTGTAGTTTAATATCAACACTTATCTTACAATAAACTCAAAAGCAAATGAAAAACTTAATTATTCTTCGAAATCTGTTTTATTTTCGACAGAGTTACCAAAGCATGTATATTCATACGGCTTTTCGGGCATATTTAGTACTATATACATACAATATGAATTTTAAAATTTTAACAATGATGGCTTATGTCAAACAAAGTTTTATTTATATGTTTTTAGGGTAAAGATTTTATCTGAATTTAGGATCAAAACGGAGCCAAACATTTTAGCAGTAATAAAAGAAAATTGCATTGGGCAGTTCCACAGCATAAAAATTTAAACATATATTTGTCTCGCTCTAACGTTAGACATTTCCATTCGTAATGCAATAAAATGCCGAAGGAATTGCGCCAAAATAGTCAAGGCGAATAGACACAAAAAGGTATGAAAGGAAATAGTTGCAGAGCCTGCTTATTATCCATATAATTGGCGCAAAGATTTCATAATAAGTGAATAGTATAACAATGCGAGACTTACCACTTTGGAAACACTTGCACTCGCAGCGTCGTTATTTGCACACCCTTTGTTTCAACTGCGATTGTTAGCGACAGCACTTTTAAATCACAGAACTAAAGAAATCAATAGGTGGACACAGTTCCTACCTACTATTAATATGTTAAATTTGCACCAATATGAGAAAATTTAGTCGAAGACTGCCTTCGTTTTCATTTGCACATTTGGCAAACTTTACGAGTGTGACTGTAAATGCGAATGTCAGTGATGGCTTGTCGATATTTTGGTGGTGGTAAGGCGATTATCTACTAAAAATACCAAAATTGTGTATTTAATTTCCAATATCGATTGGTAGAGGAACTGCCACTGCGAGCTTGGCGCTTATATTTAAGATTAAATTATGCGTTTGGAATTGAATCTTGTAATTTTAATCATACCAAAAACCAATGATGGCTCTCTAGTGCAGGGAGTACATTTTGATGGCAAATGTATATTTTATGTGCAATTACTGCAGGCGTTGAACTGAGTTCATTGTCCTCATTGCCTTGCAGACGGTTTTCTTTTCCTGTTTTTTTTTAATATGACTTTACACATGCGCGATTTGCGTTAATGAAATTCTAACACTTTTCGCCCTCAAACTCAAGGTTTGCCTTTCGCGATTTCGCCCACGTTGCTGCATTCGGCTGCCGTTCGCTCTGTTCCCAGTTGCAATACGACAGCTGGATAAGACACACGAAAATACGGAAATGTTATTTACGAGTTAAACACAAACAACGAATCAATTTATTAAGTGAAACATTTAGCAACATTTCGTCTACGAAAATTTTATTTTTTATTTAAAAATACGTCAAAAGAAAATATTCTTGCCTTTGTCTATGTGTGCGTGCTGGCGTGAAAATTACCAATCATATAGTTAAAATTATACGAATTTTTTCGAACCTTTAATAAAAACATTAAATTCATAAGCAACTGCAGCAGAAACAGCAACCTCAATGATTTTTATCGGCAAACCAACGACTTCAATGCGGCTCTGCATTAATTCATTTATAGGTCACACACCCCTTTAAAATTCTGAATTGAGCCTTGCACTTCGGCTGTCGTCTTATTTGAGTTTGTCTTCACTGTACTTCCTGTAACGAAAATAGTCGCTGCAGAATATAAGCAGCCTAATAAAAATGATTTGGAATACGCTCGAAGACTATAACTATAAAATTATCCGCTATCAGCCAATATTAATTGCGTAATTTTCAATATTTGTAGCCAAATATAGTGTGAAAATATCGAACGGATATCCAATCAAAACGATCAAAACAAATATATGAATAACTATGTATACATAAACAATATATGATAAATTGAACGACTTGCTGAAAATACGAACGAATTATCACGATCCAAAAGAATAACTAAAAACAATATATACACACAAACAAACGTTCAGTTCTCATTAATTGTCGATTTATAAATTTCGTTTATTATTTATTTTTTATTTGCGTTTCATTTCGAAAATATTCGTCTTGCTCCCTGTGGCAAAGGCGACGTAAGCGAAAAAACTATACGCTGGAAATACTAAGGCAACAAACGCGGTCGATTGCCTCACTCAAGAGAAAATCCCAACTCAAGGTAACAAAGGAGTGGGTCAAGAACCAGGGGGAAATAGGGGAGAGAGACATGGGGAGAAGGAGGGGTAGGCGTTAGGAACTGCTCCTTGCATCTAAGCGTAGTATAGACAAAAGTGATTTAGATCTTAATTTCTGAGTAAATAATAATTCGGCTCCCCATTTATATAATTCAGGTAGGTAAATTTTTAGTGATAGCCGAACAATTCTGACAATTCCAAATGTTTTGTATAACATTATAACGAGTCTTCAATTATTTTAAAGCCACGGATTACACGAATTCTTGGTAACAGATATTAAGTGATTTCGAATATAAATTATCTAATATGTTTGAGAAACTCTCCTCATAATAATAATTAAAAAAAGTGTAGGAATTAGGAAAAATCAAAAGACTGTTACTTATCAAAATGAATAAAATAAGCAAGAACCTTTTTTGAAACCAAAAAAATGTTGGGTCTTTTCCAATCCATGCAAATTAATGAAACGAAATCTTGAATCATTTGCTGTATATATGAAAACAATCAATCGGTTTTCATATTACACATACGTATGCATATTATGTATGTTTTCATATTACACATACACATGCATACCGATATATATTACACATACATATACATGCACAAGTGTGTAAGCAAACAACAAAACACACACACAAAAAGGGATAGCCTGTGCGGAGGAGGGTGGGGTCTTGGGGTCATGCTAACTGAGTGCAGTGCCCTGAATTAAAATACCCTCAAGGACAACGACAACAGCTGCAAAAATGCAAATGGCATCAGGAACAACAAAAACACCTGCTGCAAAGTTTTTATTAATTGCTGGCCGCGTTGCGCATACTTAATTTGACCAGCACTTTTTGCATGTGTGCCACAAAGTTCTCCTATGTATTTGAATGTTAACTGAATTTTTGCATTGTTGCCTTCCAGACAGGCTCCGCAGCTTAAGCATGCCTAACCACTTGTCCAAATTCTTGTTGTTACCTTGGCAGCCACTGTAGAACAACAAAAACAACTGCAATAACAATAATAAGAACTACTACTAGTACATTGTCATAAACCACCCACCTACACAACTAAAACACTCAGAGCATTCACGCACTCTTGTCCCACATTTCTTGCCAAAACAGAACAAAACAAAACAAATTAGAACATAACGGAACATAGTAGAACAGAATATAACAGCGTGGAATAGCATATAACAAAAAAAAAGAAGCTCAGGTTTGGCTCTCATTGCAACTAGTATTTTAGATTCAACTTTTGCGTGGGGTTTCTGACTTGTCCTTCGCTGTTGCCTCCATTTCTGAGGATGGCGAGAGTTGCCACTATCCATCTGTCAAGGACGCGTGTATGCCTCAGTTGTTGCCGGCATAGCGACAAGGACATTTTTGGGGGTGGTCATGCGTGCCACTTCTGCCACATCTGCCACATCTGCCACTGCCATCTGGCATCTAATAAGCCGGATGTGGCCAACCTTCGCTGGAGGCGAACCTGAACCTGAAGCTGCACAGAAATCTACTGCACAATTTACACACTTGTCTCTCTGTGTGTGTGTGTCTTTACGCTCTTAACTGTCTCACAGACAGCACAAACACCTCCCACTCCAAAATGTGAATAGATTTGTTTATTTAATTTGTTTAAAAAGTTATTAAACTAAAATATAAAATTGTTAATTTATAAGTAATGTAAAAAAGTTAAAAATAAACAAAGAGTGAATATAAAGTAAATAAAAGTTGGGCAAATCTCGAAACTTGTGGATTAAGATAAGTTAAGTGTGTTCCTCGAGATCCATTTGTATAATACAAATAAAAAAGTATAGAATATTTGGATTATGTTTAAGTTTAAAAGTTTGAAATATAATTAAAAACCATGCTTCAGCACTGCATACCAAAGAGTTTCTAATCTCATTAGGCTTTCAAGCTATGTGTAAAATTAATTATTTAACATGCTTTTTGTGACTAATCAGCTAACAACGCTAATCTTTGTATTTGCATTTGTTATGCTTTTTGTCTATTAACAGTTGTCGAAATGGAGCGATGCGAAGACCGGCGAGGAGGGAGAAGGTAAGTGAAACACAAACAAACATAACACTCAAAAATGATTAAATTATTCTCACATCAATAATAATTATTATTATTATAATAATAATTATTTCAAAATGACCCAACGAGAGTTAAATAAAATAAAAGTCACAAATAAACAATATTGTTGCAGAGTCTTGCTAACTGGTTTTGATAACTATGAAACTGCAGTTCGGCAGCAATGGGGTCAAAATCAGATAGCGCTTTTTTGCTCGAGTGTTTTGTGCATATCTTGATCGTTTTCAGGTCAATCAATAGTATTTCAATGGTTTGTGATTACTATGTCAGCCGCAAAGTTGGCTCACTTTTGTTTGTCATTTGTGTGTGTGTGCGTGTGTGTGTGTTTGGGTGTAGCGTGCACAAAATGGCGGCGACACCAAAGTTGTTGTCCATTTTGTTTCTGTTTTATGGCGTTGCATGTTCCGACCTACGACAACCAGAATGCATTGTGCCTAGGTTATGTCCTGCGCAGTCTCACTTTCTCCAACTTACACACACACACACACACAAAAACACACATTCGTCTGTCTGTGAGAAATCAATGAAGGTTCAACGCTCGCTGCACTAGGAACATGCCAGCCAAATGGAGACCAACTTACTCGTCCTACAACTAGCCGAATAACACTCGATCAAGGCTCACCAAATCGCAAACACCCTTTTAAACACTCATTATGAATAAAAGTATTTAGATTTAGCTATCGTATTTATTAATTATTATTTTATTTGTGTAGTCAACAGATGAAGTTGCAGATAAATTTTTTAAGGGTTGCAGACTATAAGATTCATTCAGTAATTTCCAAAGGGTGTACGGCATACAGCGTTGCACTTCTAAGCCCGTCTATGTGTGTGTGTGTGTGTGTATGTGTAAAGCTTGTGAAGGTCAAATGTATATGCATTGATATGGTCTGCCCAAAAGTACTTATCGCGGCATGAATACCACTGCTTCAGTTTGTAGTTGTAATAACATAAATACTTCTTTTTCAGTCGCTCTCAGACAATGACTAAAGAAACGAATTGGAATTTTCACAGGGCTTGACTTTTGGCGTCTATTCTTACATACATAATTAAACTTCTTTGAGTATTTGTTGACTGTTGTCGCAAAGGGAATGCATTTATAATGCAACCAATGTCATTGCATATTAAATGTGAATATTGTCAACTCATCGGTTACTCATAGTCACTTCAATTTAAGCACTCTCAACAACACCAACAGCAGATGTATCTGTGTGTGTGTGTGTGTATAAATACATACATACAAATGTGTATGCAAAAGCAAGCAACTATTGACCCAGATTTCCCAACGAAACTCGCAAACACTGCGCCCTTCTTTGGCCCACAACCCAAAAGCAACGCTTGCTGTTTACATTTATGTTTGAAAATTATAATTTAATTTGATGCTGCTGCTGATGCTGCTGCTGATGCTGCTGATATGATTATAACACATTGCCGCTTGCTGCTCTGATTGGCAGCGAGCACTCTCTGAAATTAATGCAAATAAAAGCAAATCGTACTTTGATTTCGCACAAGGACACAGTTGCCAACTCCGACCTTGGAGTTCTGTAAACACGCCACTCGAATAGACAGTTGTGGGAGGAGGGTAAATTAATCGTGCGCCCTGCGACTGTGTTTTCTTGTGTTGTGTGTCTCTCTGTCTGTCCATCTGTCTGTCTGTCTGTTTCCCTGTCTGCCTGACTGTTTTCAAATTTAATATTGTCTTCAATTGGTTGCAAGTTGTTATTGGTTGTTAAGTTAGGATTCAAGATTTATATTTTTTTTTATATTTAAGAACTGGAAAGTACTAAGAGTATTTATACCGTGGAGAAGCATTCATAAATAATCTTTGAATCTAACTTCTTAGAAAATCTCTCATTTTGGGTTGTCAAATTATTTTGTCACACTTATTGATAGTTGGTTTATTTTAATTTTTATTTATATAGATGCATGTATTCATTCGCTCAGCATTAATAATAATGATTAAATATATTTTAATTAAATTATCAATATAAAATTGAAATCGGTGTTTATGATTTTATCACACATTTCTTTCATATAATTAAGGAATAACTTTATTTTTATATGTAGGTCTGATTTACTATTTACTATTTACATTTATATATACATAATACTTAAAAACAGTTAGTAGTGGACTGTTGTCTGGAGGCAGTGCAGACACCAATGCAACAAATTTACAGAGCATGGCTTCCACTAGATGGTTAAAAAGCTGTTATCTAAAGGAAGAAAAATCCATTTTCGTACTGATCAATATTGCCAGAATTATAACGATCAAATGACCGTAGAAATCTCTGACAATATGTTAAATATTTCCAACGAGCTTCAAAATCATGAAAAGATACAGTTCCTCTGGTAATAAGTCTGACTGTTTCCGGGTTAAATGCAGACCGCGATCAATATGATAGGGCCACCAGGAGTTCTTCTGCAGAAATTTGGCAGCTTATATCCTTATCGCACTTCTTACTTTTACTGAGAATCGAGCTATTGATTCTCAACCCCAAACAGCTTTTTTCTCAGTTGGTTGATAAGCAACTGAATAAGTTTGTTTGCTTTTTTAGTTTTTACTCAACTCGATAAGGTAATTTTCATGGAATTCGTCTTAATATACATTTTATAAAGTGAAACCACAATAAATTAAATTTTTCTTTTGTGTTTTTGCATCTATTTCTACAGACGAAGGAAAAAAACTGCACTTTATTAGTCCGGCGCGTCGAAAATCTGTCCTAGCACCCATATTGAATAAGATTAAAAATGGTATTGATGCTGCAGATATTGGGGACAAGAAGTTGGGCAGCGAGAGCAGCGGGAGTGGCCACATAGCTGTCCAAATTGAACCGGCAAGGCGTGTCAAGGTGCGTTTATCCTGGAGATGACAAAGTAGCTCTGATCAACTTGACAACTTGAATCGTTTCCCTGTAGCGCCACAGCATACACGGCATGATGGAGGAGGAGAACACCATACGACCGCATCAGGAGATACGTCAGCTGACTCTGGAGGAGAAGAAGTTTCTGCTCGCCGTGGAGAGGGGCGATATGGCGGGCACACGGCGGATGCTGCAGAAGGCGCAGGACACTGACTACATAAACGTGAACTGCGTTGATCCATTGGGTCGGACTGCCCTACTCATGGCCATTGATAACGAGAACTTGGAAATGGTTGAGCTGCTCATTAACTACAATGTGGACACAAAGGACGCACTCCTGCACTCCATCTCCGAGGAGTTTGTCGAAGCTGTCGAGGTGCTGCTGGACCACGAGAATGTCACCTTTCAGATTGAGGGCAATCATGTATGTGGGATGCTTGTTCTCTTATAAATAATCTTGAATTATATTTCACTTAGAGCTGGGAGTCCGCTTCGGAGGAGACCTCAACATTCACGCCGGATATAACGCCGTTGATACTGGCTGCACACCGGGACAACTATGAGATCATTAAGATCCTTTTGGACCGCGGCGCCGTTCTGCCCATGCCACACGATGTGCGCTGCGGCTGTGATGAGTGCGTCCAGTCCCGCCAGGAGGACTCCCTGCGGCATTCGCGCTCTCGCATCAATGCCTATCGCGCCCTCGCCAGTCCCAGTCTCATAGCGCTCTCCTCAAAGGATCCCATTCTCACTGCCTTCGAGCTGTCGTGGGAGCTGCGACGCCTCAGCTTCTTGGAGCATGAATTCAAGGTGCATTCCCCAACGATGTTCCCAATGTGGTCCAGCTTATGATTATGATTGCTATTGCAGAATGAGTATCAGGAGCTGCGCAAACAGTGCCAGGACTTTGCAACCGCTCTGCTGGATCACACGCGCACCTCCCACGAGCTGGAGATCCTGCTGAACCACGATCCCACTGGGCCCGTCTATGAGCACGGGGAACGAATGCATCTGAATCGCCTTAAGTTGGCCATCAAACTGCGCCAGAAGAAGGTTGTTAACTGGTCCAAAGTATCTTGGTTATAAGACAACAACTTGGACCATTTTTCTTTCAGTTTGTGGCTCATTCGAACGTGCAGCAGTTGCTGGCCAGCATTTGGTATGAGGGCTTGCCGGGATTCAGGCGGAAGAACATGGCATTGCAAGCAGTGGACATTATAAGAATCGGAATCCTGTTTCCCATATTCTCGCTGGCCTATATACTGGCGCCCTATTCGGCCATTGGCCAGACAATGCGGAAGCCCTTCATCAAGTTCATCTGTCACAGTGCGTCATATTTCACATTTCTGTTCCTGCTGATGCTGGCCTCTCAGCGCATCGAGTCCTTCATTGGTAGCTGGCTGTGGACCGATTCGAGCAGCATGCTCAACCAGGTGGAGGAGGAGCTGCAGCTGCCCACCAAGCGTGGCGCCAAGCCAACGTTCATCGAGTGGCTAATCCTTGCCTGGGTCAGCGGCCTCATTTGGAGTGAGGTGAAGCAGCTGTGGGATGTGGGTCTGCAGGAGTATCTGAATGACATGTGGAATGTCATCGATTTCGTAACCAACTCACTGTATGTAGCCACAGTTGCTCTTCGAGTGGTTTCCTTCTTTCAGGTGCAGTGCTCAACTTTATTCAATGTGCACAAATCATCTCAATTCATTTCTCCAAACAGGTGAAAAAAGAGATGATCTTCAATTCGCAGGCGACGGATTTACCCCGAGAGCGGTGGGACACATGGGATCCAATGCTCATCTCGGAGGGCCTTTTTAGTGCGGCAAACATTTTCAGTAGCCTCAAGCTGGTGTACATCTTCTCGGTGAACCCACACTTGGGGCCACTGCAGGTGTCCTTGTCGCGCATGGTCATGGACATTATGAAGTTCTTCTTCCTATACGTCTTGGTCCTCTTCGCCTTTGGCAGCGGTCTCAACCAACTCCTCTGGTTGGTAATAATTGCTGCTACTTATTTGATTTATTCTTGACTATTTTTAAGTTAATCCTAAAGGGAAAGTTATTTGCTAGATTTTTTTTTGAAAATTAGCTTTTTTTCTTGATATTTATTTTTAAAATCAAATTAATTAAAATTATTTTTAGACTTTAATAATATAACTTTAGATTTAGAACTTTAAATCTTGTATTTTATTTGGTATGTTTATTTTTTAAACGATTTCTTATTTTTTATGGCAACTACTGCAACTATTTCACATAATTGCACTTTTATTTATACTTAATGCTGTCCAGGTACTATTCTGATCTGGAAAAGAAGCGCTGCCCCGAAGTATCCCCAAGTGTCCTGCTCAACATGAACGGCACAAACGATCCGAATGCCTGTATTGTGTGGCGTCGCTTCTCGAAGTGAGTGGAGTGGAATCATGTCAATTAATATTTCCATTTAATGCGAGATTTAAAATACTTGCAGTCTCTTTGAGACCACACAGACCCTGTTCTGGGCTGTCTTTGGCCTGATTGATCTCGACAGCTTCGAGTTGGATGGCATTAAAATCTTTACACGCTTCTGGGGCATGCTTATGTTTGGCACTTACTCTGTAATCAATATAGTTGTGCTACTCAATCTATTGATTGCCATGATGAATCACTCCTATCAACTGATCTCGGTGAGTCCACGCGAATCTCGCCCCTCCCCAAAATGATGCCTAACAAACAGTTCCTTTGCAGGAACGTGCTGATGTTGAGTGGAAATTCGCTCGTTCCAAACTTTGGATCAGTTACTTTGAGGAGGGCGGCACCTGCCCGCCCCCATTCAATATAATTCCCACGCCCAAGTCCATTTGGTATGCCTTCAAGTGGATGCGTCAGGTGTTTTGTAGCGGCTCCTCTGCAGCACGACGTGAACATCTCAAGACAATTCGGGTGAGTACACTAATAATAAAATAGGATAATGAAAACTGTACTTAACGAAGAGAAGAAGCATTACAAAATAAGTGACTAATTTAAATAATACCAAAGACTAAAGAAATAACATTTCGACTAGCTTTACTGATAAATAATTATATCTCCAATTTTTGAACCTCATCCTTCGCACAGCGTAAGGCGCAGCAGGCCAGTGATCGGGACTTTAAGTATCAGCAGATTATGCGGAATCTGGTGCGTCGTTATGTGACCGTGGAGCAGCGGAAGGCGGAGTCTCAGGGTGTCACCGAGGACGATGTCAATGAGATAAAGCAGGATATTTCCGCATTCCGCTGCGAGCTGGTGGAAATACTAAAAAACAGCGGAATGGACACGAATGTGACAGCAGGTCAAGGTGGAGGTAATACGACCTGTGACCTTTTATCCGGTCTATTTAATGCCGGCCATTATCCTTTTCAGGTGGCGGCGGAAAGAAGAATCGCCAGAAGGAGCGTCGTCTAATGAAAGGTTTCAATATTGCACCACCGGGTTCAACGGGTTCACTGGCGCCGGTGGCCGAGTTCTCCACTTCACTGGACAACTACGATAATCAAAATGAGATTCTCAGTTCAACGCTTTCCACACTTTTTGCGCCAAATTTCATGCACAGGCGGCAGAACACAACGGCCGGCTCCATTGGCGGCATGGAGTCGCCCACATCGCCCTCGCAGGCAGCAACAGCAGCAGCGACGTTAGCTGCGGCATCGGCAGTGCCAGGTGCCACCAAGTACAACAAGAGCACGCTGAAGTATAACAAACGCATTGCTGGACACAAGAAACGTTGGGGTATGTCCAATATCAATGTAATTCCTTTGCCAGCGCAATGTAATCTTGCCCTGCTCTGCTTTAGGCACACTGATTGAGGCCGCCAAGGTAGGCAACATGAGCAAAATGCTGGGACGCTCCAAGTCCGAGGACTCCGTGTGCAATTCCTCGCAGAATTCGACGCCTGTGCATGGTCAGGTGAGGGTCAAATATGCGCAGTGCTCACCACAGCATACATTTACCCATGGCGGGGATCCACCAAATGCTGCCTCGCTGCCACATTCTCCTCCAGCCTTGAACAGCGCCACAAACATGGGCCACTCCCATGTGGGCGTTGGCACACACTTTTTTCACACGACCACAGGTGTGAATAATGATTTGCTCGAGTGTAAAAAAAAACACACTGTAAACAATCTTTGTTCTTTTTACTTTTGCAGGCCTTACAGCCATTGCTGCTCTGAAACGAAAGCGCAAAAAATTCTCGTCGAGTAAAAACATTTGCCCCGTCTCCGAATCCGTTGCAGCTGCGAATGTGGCAAATGCTGCCAATGCGGCTAATGTGGCCGACCTTCTGACTGACAAGGTATGTATTGATCCCCCCTTTACCACAAATGTGTGGCAATGGAAAATGATCTTTTTGGTATTTCTTAAACAGACCCTGAAACGCGTTTCCAGCTATCCGGCAGCGAACGCCGAGGGCGGTGTTCCACACAAAGATCATGCCCAGCTCGTGAGACCACGGCGCCATGAGCAAACCCAGAGTCAGCACGATTCCGTGGAGGCCTCAACGGAGTTCACGCTATCTATCGATCCATCCAACACGTCCGTCAATTCGCGCGAGCCACTGATCAGCAGCAGTTGCATCTCAGCCATGACGGCCACTGACTGAATATTATTAAATTGGTATCCGTTGTCGGGTCTGAGGATGGCATTATCATATAGTATCTTAGTAGCTGTCTACTGCACACAAATCAAACAACGAAACACATCGCATACGAATTAAATGCACAATACGAACACATTTATATATGACTCACCAGGACAGGTTTTGCTTTATCTTCAGTCAGTTGAACTGCCACAAGACATATCCACATATCATGTGTCTGTATTAAGATGAATGCTTTCACATAGATGCCGTCGAATTTGAACCGTATTTACCCAACACCGTATTTACCAACACCAAATATAACTATCCCATACCGATATTGAAAGTTGCCTTAGCATGAGAAATATTTTTTGTATGAACTACAGTTAAGCGCATACATATTTATATATATATATATATATATATATAATTCATACCTTTGTACACACAAGTTTTGGATGATCATTGAGTAACTAAAAGTAAACTTGTACTTAGGCTAGCGCTGTGTGATGTTAATTTCAGAAGGGATTTGAACACGATAATATTTTCAAGTTCCATACGAAAGCTATGTATTTAAATAGAAAAGAGAAGCAAATCAAAAATTTTATACACCGATTTTAACCAACACAACAAACAATAAACGAATTGCAAACTCTTAATGATTTTAGCGACTATATAGAAAATACTTTCATAAATATGTACTAGATAAAATACGATTACTAACTTCATTTTTAGAAGAGTTTTAAGTTAAGCAAAAAACACGAAAGCGAACAAACGAACGGCGAACGGACTGTTAACTCAAATTTAGTTAAATCTATATTGGTTGCAACACCTTAGACCTAAGTATATCGAAACATATTGTGAACCCACAGCAGCAGCACATTAGCTAAATACAAACAACTAAATCAAAGAGGTATACAATAAACAGCAAAACACTTAATAACATGTAGGTACTCAAAGTGTTATATACATGAATTTATAATCTACATATCAAAAGATACAATAACGTCCGACTATAAACCTATCATAATTTTATCACAAGTTTAACGAAAACACCTGTTCCACACTTAAATTACTAAACATATTGTCCGATTCGATCCGAATATATTTTAGTATATCTATAGGAATGACGAACTGCTTGGTGATAAACGAACAGACCCAAATAATATTTGCACTACAGTTATTTTTTACAGGATACCGTTATGTCAGTGTTAGGCACACTCTCTCTCAGTCAGTACAGATACAGTCTGGATTTAAATATCAAATAGGGATGTATTAACTAAAACTTACAAAGAAATGTTATTTGCACGGAAAATAAACGTAATTTAAATACAAACCCAAATCGAGTTTCAGTTGTAAATTTATGTTTTTTTTCTCTATTCTCTGTCTTGTTGATACTATTAATAAACTAATCCGATCATTAACTTAATATTTGGTGCAGTACTTCGTGCATTTTAAATAAACTTCGAGACGGTTTCAATATTTGTAAATCGCATTTATTTTAAATATATATATGTATATATATATATATATATATATATATTTATATATAATTTGCAAATAATTGTTATAAATATACACATATATATATATAAATTTATGTTGCAATGTATTACATGTGGTATGTATGTATAATAAACAAATAATTCGACAAATAGTACAATATTTTTGCTAATATAAACGTTCATATATTGTAACCATTTACCGATTTAAACATTCATGTTTTCTGTTTTTTATGTTTTTTGTTTGTTTGTATTTTTTTTTTTAATTTCATATGAAACTATGGAAAGAAACGATTACATTAATTTATTTAATTAGAAAAATAATAATAATTGGAATAAATCACTTTGCGTTGCATTAGGCTATAAATTTCAAATATTTTTATTATATGTATGTATATACTAAATAATTGGTTTTTTCGTTTGTGTGTGTAAAAAATATATTTATTTATATGTATAAATGTTGTGTATATATATTTGTTTTTGTTTTTGTATTTGTATTTGTTTATGGTTTTGTGTGGTGTATATTGTGTATTTATTTATATATAAATGAGAGCTTTGCCTAGCAGGGGGTTGTTGCCATATATATCCATAGCACGGAATCCGAATTGAAATCGAATTGGGCAACATCGACATATTACATAATTCATGTAAGCTCTGGAATAATTGAATCGTGAATGCTATACGAATGCTTCACTTATTAATCGTTGTGTTTGTTTTGTAATGTTTATCGTTAATAAGTTGTGTAATTAAATTGTGTAATAATTCATATGAAGAGTTGAGAGAATAAAGGAAGCGTCTGTTTGTAAAAACTTTCTGCGAAATAAACAAAGTTCCATTACATAGTCCCAAATGGACGACTATGGTTAAACGTTGACGATGTACATCCAGAGATTGGCCATTGAGAACAGTTTTACAGAACTACAGATATTCCATATAATCATAATTGCATAGTTACACATTTATGTCCACATAGATGTATATATATATATATATATATATATACATATTTATATATATATGTATATATAACTTATAGTAGTGGTAGTAATCAGTAGTATACCATGAATAGAACATAGTCTAATAAATTCATATTTTTCGATAATCATTTTGCATATATGTAACTCGCTTCACTTTAGCTATATAGTGCATACATACATATACACATAAATATATATATATATGTTTACATGCAACAACAATGCAGTAAACCGTTTAAAAAGCGTTATGAAGAATTTTAAGTAGTCCTTGGGATTAAGTTACAGTTACAGTTACAGTTTTCTTCCTTTCTTGTTTTTTCTTTTTGTTTCATTAAATTTATGTACATTGAGAAGATATTTTTGTTGCACAAAATGCTATAGCACATATGGAGATTTGAGTGTCTGTCTGTCTGTGTGTGTAAATATATGTGTGTGTAGTATACATACATAAATGTGTATGTTTTCTTTTTGTTTTTGTGTGTGTGTTATTAATAGTGATTTTAAATAAGTAGTTAGTAACAACAATACCATTACAAACACTTTTATATGCATATCCCAACTATCAATACATATGTATATGTAAATATGTATATATGGATGTATGTATGTTTGAATAATATATATATATATATATATATATATATTTATATATAGATTTTGTATCGACAAAAGTTCATAAAGAATGTTTTCATTGTGTACATTAAATACAATTGTTTATGTTGTTATTTTTAAGAAGTTGGTTTGTGGATTTTTTTTTGCACATATATATTTCAATATATATATATATATATATATATATATATATATATAACTGTTTTCTTATTTTTTGATTTTGTTAATCTTTTAGGAGTGATTATTTAGATTACAATTGATGTTTTGAATATACATATATTTTTTGTAGTGTAAATTACAACTAGGGAATCGTAGTTATTTATTTGTTTTGAGACACCCAAAAATTGTGAACAGTATTTTGCCATTGGCTTAGCCACAGAGCATGTGCACCAGCATGGCCACCAGGAAGGTGACAAACACGAATGAAACCACAAAGAAGACGGCCTTCTGCTGATCCGTGAACCGCTTCCTGTTGCAGTACAACGCCGTCAGCTTGGAGACAATCCGTCTCACAATGTTGCCGTGTGGCATGTTGTTGCTGCAGTTCCCATTGCTGCCGCTGCTCATGTTGCTGTTGCTGCTGTTGCTTGTGGTGGCCAGACTGCCGGCGCCGGCTCCGGCCGAGGGATGCCTGTAGTGCGCATGATGCATGTGGTGTGAATGATGCAAGTGCTGGTGATGCATATGATTGCCACGTAGAAGCAGCGACGAGGACGCTGGCAGGGTGGCCAGACTGGAGGCGCTCGCTGCTTCAGCGGAGCACCCCGGATGCTGATGGTGATGATGGTGGTGATGATGATGGTGCCGTGGATCTGCGCAAGACTTGAAGCTGCTCGCCGACAACTCATGCTGCAGTCGACTAATTGCCTGGGCATCGGCGCCGACTCCGCTACTGCCGCTGATGGCAGATGCGCTAACAGAACGCAGATGCAATCCGCTGGCGCTGGAGCCGTTGCTTGAGGAAAGTTTGCGGCTGGAGCGCTGTGTAGCGTTAGTCGGGGCTGCACTCGCACCGTGCAGCAGATGTTGCCGGACAGCAACTGCCGAACTGACGTCAAGATTGCTGGGCACCTGGTAACGCAGGGCAACCGAAGATTGGCCATGGAACAGGTCGCCAGCGGCGGTGACACGCACGGGACACACACGAAACTGGTAGCAGGTGCCCACCGCGAGATTATCAATGGTAAACTTGGTCTCTGTGCCCCGATACAGCTGGCGGTAATCCTGGTTGCCCAGCGCCACCGGAGCAGCAGCAGCACTGCTTGAGGAGCCACTGCTGCTGCGCCCCTTGGGTGAGTTGGAGGCATCAGCCTCGGAGGCGATCACAGCATATTGCAGCTCGTACTCAACGCGATCCTGGAAGCTGTTCTTCGAGTGCTGCCATTCCAGGGTCAGCTGCATCGCCGGCTGATTGGTCCGATCCAGCACACAGACGCCGCTCTCGTGCATCACCCGCGGCGCCTTAATGTTCGCCGGCAGCGTGGCGCTCGTCTCGAAGATGTAATCCTCGGAGTACTCGCCATCGCCAGCCCGATCCGTGTGCGCATAGATGCGGAAGGTGTAGCTGCTGCGCTCCTGTAGCTTGTGAATCTTGCACATGCAATTGCTGCCCGAGTAGACAGTCTGGAATTGTTTCGCCCGTGTCACATACATCTCCACATGGTATTTAGTGCCGGGCACTGCTCCGTTGCTGACACCTGTTGTGCTGTTGGTGCCCTTGATGTTCTCGCCCCACTTCAACTTGATGTAATTGTGGCCAGATCCACTGCACTCCAGTCGTGGCGGAGCAGGTGGCGATGGTTGCGTCGTCAGCTTGGCATAGGCACTGAAGGGCCCAGAGCCCATCGCATTCACCGCCTGCACTCGGAATTTGTAGCTCGTCTCGGGCACCAGACCAGGCACCGTGTATCTAGTGCATGCATCCGGAGTGGCAATCGTCCTCTCACCGTACTCAATGTTGTAGCTGCAGATGGGTGAGCCATGCGCCGCTGGCTGCGTCCAGTTCAGTGTTACCACCTGGTGGGTGAACTCGTAGCCCTGCATCTGTGGTGCACCCGGTACGGCAGACGGTGTGGAGACGCATACCACATCCGTGGGTGGGCCGGTGCCGGCTGCGTTGCTTGCGAGGACGCGCAGATAGTAGCGCGTGTATGGCGACAGATTGCGCAGCTCCACGGTGGTCTGGTTGCCCTGGTAGCAGCCATGAAATTGGGTGCCCAACGGCTCTACGGGCGGCTCGTCAAACGGCTGGTTGGCATTCTGGAGCGTGTAGCCCGTCACTGGACTGCCATTGAGCAGCGTCGGTGGCTGCCAGTTGATGCTCAAATGTGTGGCGGACTTGACAAGCGCCTGAAGTGCATGGGCTGCGCCTGGCGAAGCCGAGGCCGCTGTGAAGCGTAGCCACTGCGACCAGCTGCCGGCTCCAACGCGATTGATAGCACGCGCCTGAACCTCGTAGATGCCGCCGGGCTGCAACTGCTGTGCCACGAAGCAATCCTGTTGGCCCCGATAGACGCTCTGCGTTGCCAATGGCGGCGTCTGCTCACAGATTTCCAGATAACGCAGTTGCGCCTCAAACTCCAGGACTGGTGCCCCGCCATTGTAATCCGGCTGGCTGAGCCTCAGTCGAACCGCATACGGCGTTGGCGGCGCATCGCATTGAGGCGGTGGTGGTGCTCCTGGAGGCACTGCCTCCGTGGTCACGTGCCCAATGTCGGAAAAGGCGCTTGCTCCGGCAGAGCCCTCGCAGCACGCACGGAGCTGATAGGTGATGCCCGGCTGGAGACGATCACACATTGCTTCCGTCTCGCTGCCAGAGTAAATCCGCTCGAAGTTGGCGCCCATGCTCAGCTCGAGGTGGTAGCGTAATACATCGCAGCCACCGTTGTCCGACGGCGGCTCCCAGCGCGCCTTGAAGTGTGTACCGTGTATCTTTCCCTTGACATGCGGCTTCCCAGGTCGTCCAGGACGCTCCGCAACTGTGGTGTAGCTGACCTCCGGGGACCAAGGGGAGACGCCCGCATCGTTTTCGGCACGCAGACGGAATTGGTAGCTGGTGGCGCGACGCAGCTGCTGGCACTCGTAGTGCGTGTCGCCGCCCTTGTAGCTGTTCAGGTAACCATGTCCAGAGTCCGCATCCTGCAGCTGCAGCAGAAAGTCGCCGTCTTGCGGCCGCCGCTCCCAGACCAGGCGCAACGAGCTGGCCCCGCACGCCTGCAGCTGTGGCGCCATGGGCGCTGTGGGTGGATTGCCAGCGGTGCTGTAGCTGCTCACCTGCGAGTAGACCGACTGGCCAACCTCGTTGACGGCGGCCAGGCGAAAGCTGTAGACGGTCGTCGCCTGCAGCTTGTTAAGCACATAGTGCTTGGCCTTAATCTTGGCCAGCTCGACGAACTGCAGCGCATTGCCACGGCCCACATCGTACTCGAGCAGATAGTGCTGAATCGGAGCACCATTCGAGGCAGGCGCAGTCCAGCGCAAATTGATGGAGCTCTTGGTGCGCGACACCAGCTTCGGCGGCAGAGGCTGATCCGGTTCGCAAGCGGGCGTCTTGAACTCTGTGGGTTCAGAGACGCTGCCCTGGAGCTGCTGATAGTGCACCTGCAGCCGCACAAGATATTCCTGGCCCGGCTGCAGATCCTGCACAATGCACTCGTACGCCTCACCCAGATAGAGACTTTTGTATTTGCACTGTTTCCCTGTGTCACTTAGCAGAACCTGGTAGCGCAGATCTTGCACCAACAGATCATCCGACATAGCTGGAGGCACCCAGATTATCTTCGCAGTGCGCGAGCTAACATCGATCACCTCGGGCTTGTCGATGGCCGAGATTTGCTCCACTATCAGTGCCTGGTAGTCTTCGTCATCCTCGGCGGCCAAACTTGCTGTATCCTCGCCATCCTCCGAGGTGCCCACCGAGCTGCCAGTGCGCTGTGATGTGGCAGCCACCTGCTGCTGTACTTGTTGTCCAGTTGTTGTGCTAGGAACGTTGACGGTTTGGCGAACGTGTTGTTGCTGCTGCTGATGCTGTTGTTGTTGTTGGTGTGGCGGCAGACGGCGTCCATGGTTATGCATGTGATTGTTGTTATTGTGTTGGTGCTGTTGCATTGGAATGTTGTTGTTGTTGTTATTGTTAAAGTGTCCATTGAGGTCACTGCGACGCGGTGAAGGCGAATGCGTTGGTGTCGACATGCTCGAGTCTAAAATTGAATGGATTATTAAATGATATTTGGAACATATTTCTTGGAGTACTCACTCTGCTCGCGTTGCTTTTCCAATTTGCGCAGCATTTTTGTGTGCTGCCGCTGGCTGCGCTCATCCCGATAGTTGGGCGGCGACGGCGAGTGCGGACAATGTAGATGCGACGAAGGTACTCCACCAACGCCTGACGTCGCCGTCGACTGTTGCTGCTGCTGCTGCTGTTGGGCGCCGGGCTGCTGCTGCTGTTGCTGCGGCTGCGGTGGCATATGATAGTGAGGTGGTCCATTGCCAGCCGGCCCAGGGCCGGGCGAGTAGCTGGGCAGCGGCGTATAAAAATGCGATGTGCCATTGCTACTTATCTGCAAGCGGGAAAGTCACATAATTAATGTTGTTGTTAGCTAAAAAGAAAATATTAGGTTAAATAAATACACATATTCTTGTCGTCGACATGGTTGTTGACGTCTCCGAATCAATCTTCTTTGCCTGCATTGCGCTCTGCGAAACAACTGTGCCAACAGAATTACCACGTCAACATTTAAACTAACTATAAATAAACCAACGTCAATTGTGCGGCGCTGATAAACAATCACGCCAGACGGAACCTAGTCGCCTAGTCGCCTTATCGACAGCTGGGCTTGTATACAAAATTTTTAAGTTTTGGTAATTGGTTTTGAAGTGAGGCTGGCAGCTTGACAATGTCTGTTTATAAATATATTTGTATTTTGCTGGTAAATACAGACATTTGTTCTGTTCTGACAATGTTAACCCGCTGTTAAGCTCAAATGAATCTGCTAATTCGAATATAGTGCAACACCAATGTTATTATACGCATTTATTATCTATTCAGTGCCATTTTTAATTCATGAATTTTTACATACATTAGATTGTTTTATTCCAGTGTTTTAATGGTGTCCTTATTATTTTATATATTTCTCCTTATTCATCGAACTACAACAAACTATCGATATAAATTCATCGTTGCAAATCTGTCAGTTCACAGGGTGGCCACACTTTTCTAGGTTGCGCGCGGGATTCAAAAGTTTTCAGAAAATAATGTAAAAAGCTACTTTCGCATTTAAGCCAAAGATTCATTTGTGCGATAAGCTTGCAAAAATTGCTCAATTACATGACAAAAATGGATTTGGTGCCAAATATGACGCCGTTATTTTCAAAGGTATATTTAAAATAAATGCACCAGCATTATGTAAATAGCGTGTTTTGCGTGCCAAGTGATTTTGCATTTGCAATCGAGTTGCCAAACTATTTGGCTTTGGAGACGGCTGTGTCAGCAATTTTGTAAATGCATCAGCTCGATTTTGGCACATTACTCTTAAGCAAGCTGATATACATAAAGCGTTCAAAGCTAATGCGTGTTTTAGAGACATTTAAGCTTTACTTATTACTCTGACTTGATAAATTAGAACACAATCGTTTTATAATGAGATTTTGACATAATTAGCAACGGAAACTGTAATTTACTTCAACTAAAATTGTGGCTGATCGATCCAGTCATGTAAACTTGCTTAAGAAAACAGATATCAAGAGAAACAAGTGCAAACAGTCGTTGTAGTTTGGCATAACCTGCTGCGTAATACTCTGCTTCAAGTAAAAATTACTGATTAAAATGAAAACTTCTGACAGATATTTGATATAGTATCTCAATCTGTTCAACTATTTGTATTTCACTATAAATTTATATAATGTAAGCAGGTGGATTCCTGCTTGCTGTTCAATGATAACTTTTTAACAGAAATACAGAAACCAGAAAACATCCACTTATTCTGGAGAGGCTCACCGAGTTGTACATAAATAAAAATGTATGTTTGTATGTCGAATTGTTTTGCATTTTAGAATTATTTAGCATTTTTTAATTTGTAGTTAGTTAAGTTATTGAAGCCATTGTTGCTTTGACAACACGACACAGTAAATTAACAGCTGGACGGGTAAATCCCACTTGCTGCTTCTCGGAAAGCCTCTTCGAAGTTCTCTACTGGATCCGGTTTGTTTGATGGGAATGTTAGGTAAACAATTGGTTTTGCTTTTTTTTTCAAGTGGTAAAAGTGGGTACAGCAACTGGACACATCTCCAATCAAATTAAGTATATTATTAAGTGGAATGACAAGTTTGTCAAAGTGGTCTGTGCGAATATTCCATATCAAATAACTTGTTTTCTATCGATAAATATCGATAAGATGTAATAGAAGCTGAGATATAAGTAGAGTATAGCTGAGAGTGTTTCCTTATTTTATTTACGTTTTTATTCGTATATTTAGTGCTATTTATAATTGAGACTCAATTGTAATTATATTTGTTGATAAGGCACAGAATGTTAGATTTCCGTGGAAAAGAGGTACCGTGTTGCCTCCTTATTAGCATTTCAATAACAAACAGTGAATGAGCTGTGAATAACCCTAGGGGAAAACATTGTAGTCTACGGCTAACAAGTGACATAAATGTCAAACAGAAATAAAATTTAAACAAAAACTTTCAGCTAAGTTATATAATAGTCCGTTGCTAATCTAAATAAAATATGCAATCAAATACGTTGTAGGTAATTGTTCTGATTATAAGAATAATTGCCTAACTGAAATCATATTTATTACTAGGGTAAATTGCTGAATTACTTACAAATGGCGTTGCATGCAGATGACCCTGTCCGGGGTGCAACTGTTGGTACTGCTGCGGGGGCAGCACTACGTGGGTAAGTGTTCCATTATCATTGACATACGGTGGCACCTGTACAGGTACTGGCACCGTCATCGTCGGTGGCGGTCGATTGTGGGAAACCATTTGAACTGCCGCTGGACCTGCAATTAGTCAATTATAGAAGAGTTTGCTTTAGTACATAATGAAATTATGAATAAATGCCTGAAAAATAAATTAAATTAAATTTTACATATTGTATGTTTTAGTTTAGCTCAAGCTTAATCCTTAAGAATGTAGTTTTTCTCAAATGAAATCCGCAGTAAAAAAGTGTTATGTGGCCACCAACATATTAACGTAATGAGAAATACGCCATGTTGTGTTGGCTTAATCATTTCAAATTTGCGCTTAAATCGGGTTTCCAATTTCCCAGTTATGCAATCTAAGAGATTGCCATGGCAAGTTCAATTAGACCGTTAATACCAAACAGGAATAAATATCAAATAAATTCCTCCTCTTCTACCTGTTGCACTTTATTAAACAATTAATATCTTACCCTTTTATCGTAGCGGATGCGGAGTTTAACAAAAACTTGAGTGCGGAGATATTTTGATGCTTGGTCGACGCAAAATCACCAAAAGCCTTGTGGCGACAACTGGGCGAGAACGCATCAATGACGATAACTTCTCCATTTTATGACAAAACGGTTTTGTACATATATATATATATATACATATATATATACATACATATATATAACAATGTACGTTTTAGTCAAATGACATTTATGAAAGTATGGAAATATTAAATTCACCTTCTGCATAGAGTGTTTATATCTGATTTATAAAATTAAAATATTCTAATAGACTTTAGTAAAAGTCGACACCTGTTTGCACCTGTGCAATGCATGAATATTTATAATGTCAAATCGATAACATCTTCGATCTCAAAACATATCCCACATATATAACGATTTTTCCGATAGACCATTGCTTGAGGTTCTTTCTCTCAGTTGTGTTTGTTGTGTTTATTGTGTATGTTATAAATATAACAAAGACTGGGAGTTTAGCACACCCAAGTTGTAGTCGTAATGAATATGAAGAAACAACCCTAAAAGGCCCCGCTGCATTGTTGGCAACATTAGTGTTTAATGCAAGACAGGGCTAAGTCTCCATTTTCAGTCGAGGCGAATGCAAGCAATATAAATATTCGTAATGCTGGTTCGTGACCTAATCAGCCGTAAAAAGCAGCCAGGCTCTGGCAACGATTCCATTGCATTGCGCCACAGACTCGACTCGTTGCTACTTAGGTGTAAAAATGTCGGTTTAGTGCGTTGACGCATAACGTGGTAAAGTAGAATTGCTGATAGTTGATAACAACAACAGCAGAAAATGCAATCCATTTCACAATGAGCGAGACAGGGGTTGTCTGCGGGTTGACTGTGTCTGGTGTAACTTACATGCATGCACCACACCACAGAATGAGGAGGAGGCACAAGACATTGGTGGCAGTATCGCCAACGGCGAGTTGCCAAGTGTTAAAAGGCAGCAATTAGTTGAGCGTTGAGCGTTCAGTGTGGAGTGGCAGAGTCTCCAGGATTGGGGATTGGGGATTGGAGATTGGGGAATTAAGGTGGTGTGGTGTGGTGGGTCTGGGTGGTGGAGCTTTACATTTGACCAGCAGACAGTGAAATGCCTGCAGGGCGAACGCGTCGGAGTGTTGTCTGTCTGCACTTAAACTCAAACTTAATTAATGCTAAACAGCTTAGGGGCGGCGCACAAACAACAAACAACTTACAGTCAAAGAACATTTATACGTACATTCGATTGAAGAATATTTACAACAGATAATAGAAAAATTGGATTGAATTAAGCAATCGGACAATCGGACAATCGGCAGCAAATTGGATTGACAAGGCATCAAACGTGGTCGAAAATCCGTTTATAACAAATCTTCCCCTCTTTCTTCTCCTTACCGTTACTCAGTTTATTTAACATTCAACTAATTTCGCTAATAATATTAAGATTTGGCATTTTTATATTCAGCTTAAGCGTCATAATATTTATTATTAGCAATGGTCTATATTAAATCAAACGCTATTTTCTTGTCCAGTCTGCAATTTTCACTTCATCAGCTAGATTTTGGCGTTCGTATATTAATTTAATGGTTAACTATAAAATTATATAATAAATGTATTAGTTGGTCTTTGAGTGAGGTCAAAGCATAATCCAAAGTGCTCTTAAAAGCTAAGGCTCATAATTTATAGCACTTTTACTTTAGATTTTTATTTTAGATTATTACTCTGTTGTTCGATTGAATGCTTATTTTTGTCTGTTAAATAATCTTAGATATATTTTTCGTTATTAAGAGTTGTGGTTTCTGTTGGACTGATTATTTTTGTCTGCAAAATAAGCATTTATTTAGTTAGCCAAGAGGTATGTAATTAATTTTGTGGCAATTTCAAGTGAGACTTGAGTTTGGTGAACGTAACAGCAGCCTTGGCTGACTGGTCGCCTTTTTGATTGTGATTCCAAGCCAAGAGTAACAGACTTAAATTTGCACTTCTGGCGCTGCTTGAATATTTAATTTTATTCATTCCGCTAAAAACAATAGTGAACTTTGCACTCTTATTTTTTTATTTTTTTATTTGCCATCGCAATGTTCATAAATTGCTTAGCAAAAGCGTACAGCGGAGTTTAAGGCAAGGCGGGCGGAAGTGGGAAGTGGGTGGGTAACACAATTAGTTGGCAGCACGGCGACTAGAAAAAAAACAAATCTGGAAAAAAATGCTTACAAAGTTTGCTAAGCAAAGCAGTTGAAACAACAATAAACATACAAACACACTCGCAAATAATTCGCTGATGGCAAACAGCAAATAATTTATTATTTGCTCAAATTTTTGGCGACTTAAAAATAATAAAAAAAAAAACAAAATAAAAAAAAAGCCGAAAAACACGTGTTTGATGGTGGCGCTGCGCAATTTGGGCACGAAGATTTATAAGGCCGCAGCGGCAGTTTCGACACAGTTAAGGATACTTCAAGGACAAAAGGCAAGGCAAAAAACAAATACGCTCAAATACAGCGAATGAGAGAAAGAAGAAAGCACAAACACAAAAACCAAATAGAAAAACAAACACAAACAAGAAAAAGCAGCAGACGACCAGATATGAAGGTTGGATAAAAACAACGACAGCAAGAGATAACAACAACAACAACAGTTACTCTAGCAAAAACAATAACAATAACCAAACTTAAAGGTGAAGAATCGATTCTTGTGTTTTGCGAATTGATTTCTGTCCCAAACAACAAATTTGCCTCAGTATCTCCGTGGAATGGCTGCAACTGAGATATGAGTAAGAAGTTTGTTGCTTAAAGCGTGTGTGTGGCAAGTGGAAACGTTTTGTTCAACTTCAATTATAACAATTGAGAAAGTTTGCAGCGTTTCAGATTAATTTACTCGCTCAAGGCACACGTTTTGAAGTTTGTGGCATTGAGTTCAGTTCAGTTCAGTTTGTTGCGGGTCTAACAAACTTTTTGCATAAGCCAAAATGAAAAAAAAAGGAAAAAAAAATGAAAATAAAGCAGAGGAAGTACTTTGCAACGGGTAATAGAAAATGCTTTGGCTGGTGGCATGTTAGCTGCAACCAAGCAGAAAATGACCCAAATAATTTTAATACATTTTTTTCGATGCTGCTGCGTTTAACTGGTAATTGGTAACTGGTATCTGGTAACGGGTAACGGATAAACGGCCAACTCTCTGGCTAATAATGCAGCAAGCCGCATGTTGCAAGATATTCTGTGCATAATGGAACTGACTAATTTTGCCACACTGACGAAATTTGTCGCAAGTTATTTACACTTTTTAACAACAACAGCAACTGCAATTTGTTACTCAGTATAAATAAATATATAATTTCTAAAATAAATTTATTTTTTTTTGTCTAGAGAATAAATAAATGTTAAGCTAGTTTTTCTCAGAAAAGACTCCGCAACATGTCAACCATGCTAAATGTATAAACAATTTAATATTTTGTAGAACCGTGACAAACTTCCACAACTTCTACCACAAATTTCAAATATATTCTTTATGTTCTTTAATAATGGGAAATGTTTGACTGCAAACATGTGTTTTGTTAAGCTGCAAATGTTGATTAGCTGATTGCGTCAAATGATTTTATGAATGTTGACCACTGAGGACTACAGTCATTTATTCCACCTAAACAGATTTGGATGAGTCAGAACCAGTCACCGAGAAAGTGACTAAAAGAACAAACAAGTGAGGCATATTGTTACTTAATTATCTACTCACTAATCATGATCTTTAAAAATGAATGAAAAATATATATTTAATCATTAGTAGCTCAAATAACATTTATTGTTTAAGAGATATCTTAAGTAATTCTTCAACTAAATAGTCAATATTTTTGTTTAAGTTAAAGCTTCTTGCAGACAATTGGTGGGCGTGGCCTGCACTAATGCCGTCTGTAATTCGCTGAGATTTCACACTGGGCAACAAGTATGCCAAGGAGCTGTCAAAAGAGAATTTGCAGTTTCCATATTGACAGCTGCTTGTGTGAATTTAATATTTTTTTCTCCTAGCTAGCTTTTGATTTGGACAGCATGCTAAGCACTGTGTGAGCAGTGACATCATCACGACCCGACCCGACCGGTGTGTGTAGTTCTCGCCACTCCCCTGATCAGAGCAAGATATAACCTCACCCTGGCCTCGTTCGTTTGCCGCAAACTGCACGTGTCCACAAAAAAGTTGGGAGATTCGCAGACAACGCTGGCAGCTGCTGCCAACTCTAAGACAGAACAAGAAGAAGAAGATGTGCTGCTGCCAATGCAATGGGGGCATGTGGGAATCCACATCCTTATTATTGCATAACTGCAAAAAGTTGCACACTTCTGTCTGTCTTTCGCTGTCTAACCTTGTGCGCAGAGAGCACAGCATACTTTGCTGTTCCGTTCACTGGGTGGGTGGCTAAGAGCAACTCAACTTGCCTAACTTAGTTCACAGAAACACTATTGTGAATTGAATTCCAAAGTTTGGCCAACAGCCGCCAATTGAAAGCAGCGTTGAGCTTGTCACTTGCACTCACACTTGAGAATATCAATCCAACGAATACGAATCCGAATACAAATACGAATATATCTAATCAATTGTGATTCTCGCTTATCTGCAACTATATAAATATTGGAAACAATTCGAAAAGGAAAATAAAAAAAATAGTGGTTTTTAAAACATAAAAATAATATTCTTGAGCACAATATTAAATTGAATGAATAAGCATATAAATCTTGATGGCAACAAACGACCAAAAAGTTATTTCGTATAAAAATTTGATCAGTTTTGACAAAAGTTATCGCAGGGGATAATTTTATAGTATTACTTTGGGTCGTAGAAAATATCGACTAGTTTAGGAATATTTTTATGGCGTTACGTAATCATTACAAAATTCGAATAACTTCAAATGTGGTATGAACAAGTGCTGCGAAAACGAAAAAGTTTTGGGTGAAATCGAGCATACACAAATATGTATATATATATATATATATTTATATATTTAAATATATATATTTTTGTGTATATGTATATGCATGCGAAACAAAGCAGCATTGGAAAAACGAGAGTCACATGAATTGCACTTAACTTGTGTGTGTGTGTGTGTGTGTGTGTGTGGCAAGTAGGAGATGATAGATGGAATGCCAGCGTTTGTGCGAGAGAAAGATGGAAGCTTTTATAGTTACAATTTTAATGCACATTGCATGTGTGTTTCCTCAGCTACATTTATTCTATCATCCCCCCGATCCCGTCTCCCGACCATCCACAGTTCCCAGTCCACTGTCCCCTGTCCCCTGTGCCATGCTGCGTTCGTCATCCCTTCAACAGCCCTTCGCTCCATTTGTCTAAAGTAAGTTCTGTTGTTTGATGCCAATTTTTTGCATTGCTCCTCCTTTTTTGTCGGTTGTTGAACTCGCTGGGCGCTAGAGCCATAAGTGGCCCTAGCCAAGAGCACCAGTAGCAGCAGCAACAGCAGCAGCAGCAGCAGTGGTAACATCCATAAAAACAACAAAAGCAACGGGAAGAGTAACACAAATCAAATGAAGGCTGGTGCTGCCGTTCCGGCTGCAATTTTTTTTATTTTTTTTTTTATTAGAGTTAAGAAAAATGCGACGATATAAATAAAATACATTCAAAAGACACATAAAATATGTTCAAATACACATGCACACACACACACACACACACAAACACACACATACAAACATGCATACGTACACACATACATGTGTAATGTACAATTTAGATACTGAGCGACATTTTGTGGGTATTTGTGCGTGTTTATTCTGAGATTTATGTTTGCACTGTTTTAATGTTGTCAACTGATATTGTTTAATTTTCCAAGTACATCTTTTTATGGCTGCTTTTTCTGTCTCTCTCTCTCTTTCTCTCTCTCTCTCTCTCTCTCTCTCTCTGTCTATCTTTTTTTTCACTCTGGTCTAGACACGCTGATGTGCCCTTTCCCACATTTGTGGCACTCATTAAAAGGCAATTCGACAGTATTTGTTACACGTGAGACGATTAAGACTAGCCTCGAGTTTGTGGCAAATATAAATTTTATTACACATACGCAACGGAGACGCAAAACAGAAAATCTTTTACTAATGGGAAAAGACACGCAAAGCAAGCATATAGTTTTCATCATTTTCAACATATTTTTTTAGCTCAATTATAACGAAGACAGCTGTGGGAAGAAAACTAAATTGTGATAGAAACTTGCAAAACACGTTTGACAAAGTCACAGTCCTTTGAGCCAGAAAGTCATTCAAGAAAATGCTTTATCTATTAGGAAAATATTTGTGTGCAATTTGAAAAGCAATATTTATGCTGTCAAGTTCTTTGAGCTGTCCCCTGCCAACGGTGTGCGTATATTTTTGTTAGACACTGTTCGCTAAAGCGCTTAAGGGTGTTGACTTGCGTCTCCAATTTAGTTCATACAAATATATATATACACAATTATTTTATTTACTTGATATGTATTTACGTTCAGAGGGGAGTTAAACTATTCGTCTGTAGTTGACAGACAGCTAATGAAATTTGCGCGTCTTTGAGGTTGCTCATCAATTTGAGTTTAATTTAGTGTTTATTCTGGTTCGAGAGCGAATCATATGCAAATGAGTGGAATGAGAGCAACGTATATAAAGTAAGCATGAGTCAGCAAAAACAACCAATAAACTGACAATCAAAAAGAAAGAGATAGAGAGAAAGGAACATAAAAAAAGAGTGTGACTGTACACACAATGTATGAATGTATACATGTATGTATATATGTACTTATATTAAATAACAAATTAATTACTGGAATTGTTTCTTTGTGCAAGCGCGTATAAAGGTCAGGGTCACAATTTTCAAAACGCCTTAGCCCAGGTCGGTTTGTCTCGTAAGCTAATAAAAAGAAATGTGTTATTAACTACAGACTTTTGTGCAAAAATAAGTTAGTTAAACAACAGACATATTAAAACTATGCATGTATGCAATTTTTATATATTATTCCAAGCGATTTATTCAAATTGCACAAACGAAAACAGCTTGCGCTTTCAAATATCAAATATCAATTCCACGAAAAATAAACAAACATCAATGAACGAAAACAAAAAAAAAACAGTTATTCCAAATTGCGGCACACGTTCGAGCAAATGGTTTTTTTTGTTATTCCGTTTTGTTCTGTTTTGCTTTGCATTGTCTAAATATTGCAAAGAGAGAAAAAGAGAGACGAAAGAGCACAGCATGAGTCGATTTCTGCTTTGCTTCTTCATTTCACTCTTCGTTTTGCCCAGGAGATGTTCCCATATGGGGAGAAACGACAGACATGAATTTAACTTATCAAGGGATTGCAATAGTGTGCGTGCATCTTGTGGACTACAGGGTAGTTTTTAGTTGGGCATACCCTGAACTCACGCGCGATCTGACAACTGCAACTGCTGCGACGGCTTGTGTCAGTTACAAAATGTGCCAGCATCACATTTATGCTAGCTTACACGTTCCTGTCGCTTTTGTATGTACGCATTCCTCTTTTTACTTGCCGACAATCCGTCTCATTGGGCCTCGGCCAGCTGACGGCAAGCAATTTGTCATTTGGCTATGACAGCTTTTTGCGATGTCGATGTTGGTGCTTGTCATTAGCAGTGCGAAATTGGCAGCACGGAACCCGCAGCTGGAATTATCTTTAAGTCTGCAACAGCAGCAGTCTGCTGGCATCAGTTCAAGCACCAACCACTTTTCTCTTACAACACTCATCATAATTCGGCAAACTTCAAATATGTTTCGGTTTACAGGTATTTACACATAAAAACATTGTTATTAGAAAGAGCTGTGCGAAGAGCACGAACAATAAAATAGGCAAGTCAATAAATCTGCAAAGTCGTAAAGCTAAAAAACCAGTTTGCATTTTGCTGGGAGGTCCGGCAGAAAAGGAAAGGCGAGACGATGCTTGAGTAAATGACATACATATGCATATATGGCATGTTTATACCTGCCGCTTGATTTCTAACATTTAAATAGACATTTGATCTTGTGGCCAAGCAATATGACATCAGCGGCAAAGGTTGCAAACTACAAACTACAACTACAAATAGCCAGCACAGTGCATTTGCTGAATGCTCGAGTAACAATCAACTTTGAAACCATCAAACAGTTAACTCTAAATGGAGCAATGCACCAGTTAGCGAGCTGAAAGTATTTACCCAGCCGAGTGTGGCCAGTCATTGTTGATACACACAGACACACATATATATATATATATATATATATATATATATATATATATATATATATATATGGAGTGTGGAAATCGAGATTCAACAATGTAGATATAAAGATCTTTGGTTGCATTCTTTTGTGTTTTTCTGCATCCCCTTGACGAGTTTGAGTTTACTGTGACACAGTTTACATCAGGTGCGGCTTGCTGCGAGCATTGACCTTGTATGCTGTGAAACTTTCAATGGCCACCAAAATAATTGTGATGAAAGTGTAAAGATAACTGAGGCAAGACGAACCAAACTGTGTCCTAAACTGAAGCACTATAATATAAAATTCGTTAAATAAAGTCGCTCAACGAAATTTTGTATAAGCACCAAAATTAGATATCTTAATTTTGGGGCAACTGTTTGCCGAGAAATATTTCATTGGACGGCTGATAAGCTTCTCTCATAGTTCAATGCGTTTCAAAAGGTCGAAGTGCAGAGGGTCGCCTCAATTATGCTCGCCACACAAAAGCAGACATTCGCCGACAAGTATTGGGAAACGTCTACAAATACTTAAATTTTGAAAAACAGGGCGTGCGTTGTGGGGTGTGTGGGGAGTGAAGGTGGAGTCGTCGCTGCCTACGAGAGCTAATTAAGAATTATTACCAAACAGATTAGGCAAAGACCGGGAAAACGTAAAAGAAACATATAATGTATAATATAATTTATGGCCATGGCTGCGAACGGCAACAAGAATCTTGTCGAAGATGGGGTCTTTTGTAATACTACACTTAATGTGGTCTGTCGTTGCCATTGTTCCAGTTTGCTGTTGTTGACTTAACTACAGATTGCTGATTCTCTCCCCGAGCGATGTCAGATCGAAATGGTGTGGAAGTGTAACAAGTTCGTTGTACGCCTCAAACAAATGTTTGATGACCTGTAAAGTTCAATTTTATCTAATTTTTAAGATATATATATAATTTTTGCGCTATATCTGACTATATATAAAGAGAGTAAAAGTAAAGACTGCTAGTATCTGAAGTTATTTAATAAATTTAGTATAATATTTCTTTTGAGAGCTCTTAATTCAAGTTGAAAATTGGGCTATATAAACAAAATTTATTCGTCGCATTTTAATTAAACGCTTGAGTTACCCATCAGTAAATACAATCTTCGTCTTGTACACTTACTTAATAAATTAAAGCCGTGACCAGTTCCAAACTATGCCAACTCAACTCAGTTGGAACCCGGACAACAACAGTAGAAATAGTGCCTGCTAAGCCAAACAAGAGAAATGCTCCTCAATTTCGCACACATCAAACGAGGTCGCACGTTGATGGGTAGGCGATTGGGAGAGGAGGGCGAGTGGAAGGTGGTGGTGGCAACAAGTGAACACTCAGCGTTCTTATAATTATAACATGCTCGGCAGCCATATCAATATAGTAGTAGCTCCGACATCGTCGTTGCACCGCCCCGGGAGCAAATTCCATTAGAGGCCGAGGGCGCAACACGCATTTAATGCCATTTCCTCTGTAAGTTTATTCGATTAACTACAATCAGGGCAGGGAAAAGTGGGAGTGAAACACAGAAGCAGCAAGAGCCAGCCCGTTATGTAGACCAGTGTTGTGCTATGCTTTGCTGTGTTGGGCGGGTCATCCTCTTACATTTGCTAAACGATCAAGTGCAGGAGGAGCAAAGTAGGAACAGGAGCCCGGCACCAGGCACTAGGCGCCAGGCATTTACACTTGCTTCTAATTGTAATTTGTGTACTCTGTGAGAAAAATTAACTTGTCCATTAGAGATATTTGGTAAATGAATTCTGACAAATTTAAGAAACGATCTGTATAAAAATAAAAATTATGCTACAGCTACCCCTTTTTATCAACAATTTATTTTTAATTTATGACAGAATAAAGCTGTCTCAAAATATCTATCTGCCTTCGTAGCTAAAAGAATTTTAAATTTTTAAAATTTTATCTTAATCATCTCAAAAAACCTTAAATCAAATTTCTATCCATTAAAACATTATGGCAATTAATAAATTCGACTTCAGCTGCCTAAACAAAATATCATGTTTTTCCCCATCCACATATATTTTAATTAATTGTATTAACTTAACTTAGTTCTGACAGATAATAAAAATAAATATTAATTTAAAAAAAAATAATATAGATATAGATTATTTTTGTGCGTGTAGCTTTTTACTGTTGCTTGGCAGCCAGCTTTCCATTTGCTTTCTTAACCCGAACAAGTTTGGGAGTCATGCATGGAATGCCACAGAGTGGAAGCAGGAAGCAGGAAGTGGAAGTAAAAATTCAAACTCAACCACATGCAAATTCAATTAGTGCTGTCAGGCAAAAGAAACACCAACCCACACACACAAGTTGACACGTGTGTCACTTGGAATTGGACTTAATTAGTCAACTTGCAACAAACAATATCAAGTTGCTGTTCATTATTATTTTGGCATTCTGTAAGAAGATGCACCGACAAGATACTCCAACTCACAGCTCACTCAAAAGATGCACAGTCAGTTGCAGCAACCGCAACTGCAACAGCAACAATAACAGCCTCCAGACGCAACCCAATTAGGGTTAATGACACTGATAAATTAATAATGATGGTTATTGAGGTTTCTAGGTTGCGTCAAACTTGATTAAATTCAACTCTCAACACTCGACACTCAACACTCCCTCACTTCCTACTGCTGTGCCTTGCCACGACTCGACTTGACTCGACTCGCCTCGCCTCGCCTCGCCCCGCCTTCCCTTCCCTTTCCTCTACGAACCGAAAAGCAAATATCTATCTGCTTCTGCTATATTCGCATAACACTCTGAAATCTTTGTTTGTGATGATGGCAAAAAAAAAAAAAAAGAAAAATAAATAGTTTCTGTTTTCGGCTCGGCGATAGCCAGTACCAGTTAAACAACGCAACGGTATGCGGCATGTGGGTGTTGATAGTGGTTAGTGGCACGCTGATGCGGACTCCAATTGTGAATGTGACTTGTATGAGGGTTTGGTAAGTTTGCAATTTACATAGATAAGCCATATGTACAGACAAGCCACAAATGCATACATCTGTATAAACAGGGTGACCTAATCTTATATCAACACTCAGAAAAATCGCATGAATTTCTTATTTATATTTATATTTACATTTTATGAATATCAGAACTGATTTAATTTAAAAAAAATTATATATAGATAAATAATTCTAAACGAAAACCGAAAAGAAAAAACTTTCGAATTTGGTTTTTTAAGACAAGCAAATGGTTTTTCTCTTAATTTTGTAGTTATTTCTCAAACAAGAACAATTTCCTGGAATTAGGGTGTTTTTTTGTAAGTGTAGATTATGGTCTTAATTGGCATTTTTATGGTCTGCTAAAAATTGGTATGCGCATAAAAAAGAAGTGAAACGTTAAAAAAAATTAGTTTTTTTTTTTGCGAGTCGGAAACAGATGCGTTGAAAACCAACACCCTTTGCCATTCTAGATAAATTAATATTGTCGGGCTGGAAACTCGTGTGCACAATAATATTCTGTGTAGATGGGTGTGGGTGTGGGTGTTTTGCTCAAAGCCGGTTCTCATATTTCCTAAGCAACTGTTTTTCGTATCGTTTGTTCCGCGAAATCGCTCAATTTCAATTAGCGATTTGAATTAAATTCAGTTAGACTGGCTAATTATTCGCAAAAGAAACTTTAAATGTTGAACCTTAGCAGTTACTTCGCATCGAGATAGGTGAATCAAAGGTGAATTTAAGTTGTAAGATAAATATTTGCAAATCCGGGTTGATTGCGATTTAAAGTCAGAGACATGGGCAGATATTGAGCCTAAGAACTGCCTCGAGTGTCAGTGGCTAATCCCAGGAACGCGACGTCAACACACATCCTGCTGGGGCTTAGGCAAAGTTTGCGTGACAAGTTGAGATGTTGATTGGCGATTAGGCGGAGATTTGAGCTGTGTGGGTCTGTGTGGTTGTGGTTGTGTGATTGGCAGCCAGATTAGCAGCGGAGGGGGGCAGTTTGCTTTCGTATCGGGATAGACTCACCATATTCCGCCGAGATGGCGCACATGGGCTGATGATGATGCTGATGCGCGTGGGGATGATGCGGATGCTGTGGACAGATACCCTCGTGCGGGTGCGGAGCTATATAGTATTCCGATGGAAAATACTCGCCGGGATATTGTATGTAGAGTGGTCCCGGCGGCGGCAGCGGGGCATTCACTGGCGGCCCGATGCCATTGGTGCCATTGCTCGAGTTATTTCCGTGGCTGCCACCACCAATGCCGCCACCGCTGTTGCTTGACACGCTGCTCACACTGCTCGCAGAGGAGCCACCGCCTGAGCTGCCATTGGGCGAGATGCCACCGTGTCCATTTTCATGCGGCAGCTGCTGTTGTTGTTGTTGTGGTGGTGCTTGTGTTGCTGCTGGTGGGTTTGGGCCATGGTGTAGGCCATGGTTGTTTGGTGCCTGCAACATATGATGGTGATGGTGTTGCATGGCCGCCAGCAGTGTTAACTGCTGCTGCGGATGATGTAGCGCACAAACGGGTGGCACAATTTGGGCACCCTGTGGCGGTGTCGCTGTTTGCTGCAACAGTGGCGGCGATGCTGGCAACGAGGCGCCATCCAAGGGCGACTGTTGCGGCTGCTGTTGCTGTTGCCACTGCGAGGCTGCCGGCACCGGTGTATTGTTTTGCAACATTACAATGTTGCAGGCGGGCGAAGCAGAGTTGGCATTCAGGCTATTCAAGCTCGTCGTCGAGGATGTTGTCGATGAGCAGCTGCCTGCATTGTTGCTGCTCTCAGTGTTGTGGCTGTTGCCTCCGTTGTTGTTGTTGCTAGTGTTGCTGTTGCTGCTGCTGACGGTACTCTGCTGCTCGGCAACATTCAGTCGCACCATGCTAAAGGCCTTGGTATTTGCAACCGTATTGCTCTCAGCACCTTTCCTGGTATTCGACAAGATTACAGCTGGGGAAGTCTCAATGCTCAATGCATGCAGCTTATCAGCCTGCTTGGCATGCTGAATTGCTTTTATCTGTAAAACAAAGCAGAAGACATGGAAAGAAGAAGACGGCAAGTGTGATTTGCCATTAATTAATAACTGGTGGCAAGGTTCCGCTGTTGAACTGGGTTTGCGTTTGCTGCTTTGGACTGGAACTATTCCGTATAAATACACTCATCATCAGTATGATAAAACAAATGAATTAATTTTGTCATTCCAATAAACTGAATGAACCGCTAAAAGAACCGTTTTCTAATCTAAAAACAATATTTAATTTCTGATTTAAAACAAAAACCTAGTTTGTCCAAAGATGAAACATTTGAAAGGAGTTTGAAGCATCAAAAACAACCTTTAGAGAAAAGCAATTTGCAAGGTCTGATCTTGAAGGAATTAATGTATAGCTTTAAGACCCGCTGAAATCAACCAATTTGTGGCTCGACTCGCCTATTAACACTATTAATCACTGCTCCAACTTAAATAGTCGGAGGAAATGCCAATTACGTAACATTTGCCATACTCATTTTAAACGGCATTTTTTTTTTTTGGCTTACTCTAGTATAAAATCATTTAAGCGTTTTTGCGGCTTTTGGCCATTGTCTTTATTTTAACTATGGCCTAACCTGATGAATTTGAAAGGTTTGTTTAAGCTTCTTGATGTTTTTCATTAGATTATTATGAAGCTGGTATTTTGTGGATATGGTTTGTGACCTTGCTATAAGTAAGCATTTGGCACTGAGGGATTTGATTAATAGCTGTTTTTGCATTGGGCATTTTGCACACACAGGTCGTATGCTTAATAGCATGTAATTTTTATAGTGCGTCTGCTGCAGTGGAAGCTTCAAGATCCAGCAGACAACAACGATGAGTCTGAGTCTGCTTCCACCTGTCTCAATATGTGCTCTCACAACTGTCTCAAGTAGCTCACACCTGAACACATTTACACCTTAACACACACGTCACCCCTGCTCACCTGCACACCCACACACCCACACACCCACGTCGCAGACAATGGCACAACACGCACTGTCAGCAATGACAGCAACGACGGCAACGTTGACGCGTCGTTGTTGAAAACATCACGCGGAAATTTACGCAGCTTAGCAAATGCCTTTTGTCTCAGTTCTTCTTGTTTTGTATTAGATGTCGAGACAGTTTTTTCTGGAAGATACCACTTTCTAAACCCCATTCGCATTTGTGTCACAATTGTCTAGACCGACCATTAAGTGGGTGAGCGATGAGTGTCAGTCTCGAAACAAGCAGATTCCCCCACAACATCTTACGCCCTCTGCTCTCTTCTCAACCCAGCAAACCAACGCATTGGCGACACCTTCAGCCCCTTGACGAGACCATTTGTTTGTCTAACGGTGATAACATTATCTATGACTCAACTCCGACGTCTGCTAGACATGCTAGTCAAGTAGCGTCTGTAGAAATTTCACCAAAAGAAGTAAGCATTGATAACTGATGTCTATCACAACATTTAATTGACAACTTTTGCCCAGCAGTTTAGACACAATATAACAAAATCGAGCTAATCTGCATTGCAAAGTCAAAGAACTAATAAACACCAATAAGAATGCTGCAGACGAGTGAGCTCGACTATAATATTTTAATACATTTAATTTTAATTTGCCAAATTTCCATATAAACGTTTTGCACTCTCAAATGTAAGCGGATTTGTAAGTCATCTTGTTATATTTCTTGTAACTTGGCAACTCGCAGCTGCTTTCCTTTTCCTGTTACATACTCTATCAGCAAGCAATTATACCCTACTTGTGCATTTTTAATGAGTTTAGGGTATGTAAAGACGAGTGTTGATTTCTTTTCTAACATTTCGATTTTGTTTGCTTCCACTTTGCCGCGTGGCTTTTGAAAATGGCTTATATTGTGTGGTAGCCACGAACGTCAGCTGCAGCACAACAACTGCAACAACAACAGGAACAGCAACAACAGCAACAGCAACAGCAAATACAATAGAGGCAATTTTCTAACGGCAATTTCTAACATTTACCTTGTTACCGTTAATAGACATGTTGGCCAAGTTAGTGAGAGCCAACGTGCAAGACATGAATAAGCGCTGACTTCAGCGACAAGAAAAAACAGTCGGATAAAGTGCGGCAAGTGCATCCAATGCCACACAATGTGGCGTACATTTCGCAGCTTTCTTTACGACAATGACGATGACGAACACGATGACGATGACGCCGACGATGACGACGACGACGGAGACGACGGAGACGACGCAGAGGAGGTGAATAAGGTGTGCATTTCTTGTGGCACTGTCAATGTGCTCGTTTCACTTGGCCACACCAGCGAGGGTGCAGCTACATTTTCAATTCTAATGTCTATGTGATTGTGTGTGTAGTTATACCGTAACGTCCAAATGGTTTTTGGGTCAATCTCTCCGCCCGCTTACCTTTGGCTGCACTCAGCTTACTGATCAATAATTTGTGGTTTACACTGCAGACGAGATAAGTCGTCGTCGCTGTCGCCGTCGTCGTCACTCAGTCAGTCAGTCAGTTAGTCAGTTGCATGCAAATTATTGCCACATTCACCAATCAAGTTAATTGCATAAGAAACCATTGCAGCATTATTCAATATGCGATTTAAGTAACTGTTGCTGTTCCTGCATTTTTTTATCTTTTTTTTTTGGGTAACTTTGTTAAAAAAAAAACAAGCAAAAAAAATAATAAAAAAAAATGCAAAGAAAGGAAAACGACATCTTCAGAAAATGAGCCCAAGCTGTAAAACTAGTTCGCCTGAGAGCAACTTATGTCTACATGGATATCGGGTCTGGCATTTCTGGTTATTGTTAACAAATTGTATAAAGAAATTTTCAATTCGCCGCCAGGAGTCGCTTGCATAATCCATCTTTTGGCAGATAACAATGCAAAAAAACTGTCTGCGGCTAATTACAGCGATTGCATAAACTCTGCAGTAATTGTTTCTTATTTGTACATACAAATGTACATACAATTGTACATTCAAATGTACATACAATTGTGCATTCAAATGTACATATATAGATAGATGCAAATAACACATCGCAAATCGCTTCAAATGATTGTCTAACAATGTGTTTGCATGCACCAAAATAGGCATGCAAAGTGTGAAAGTGAAAACGCTCCAGTTTATTGCTGGCATGTTGCTGTTGGTCTTCATTGCCATTAATAAATATCAATTCGCCGTCGAAAGTGCTAATTTGCAAATAATGCATGTGAAATTCCAAACAAGCCAAGCTATACTTCCACAACTGCAACACAAACAGAGAGTCTAAGAGTCATTTATTATTAACAGGTTGTCAACGTGTTTTTACCAATTTCACATTCCGAATCGAATTCAGCAACCACATTCTACATTTTCTGAACAGCCAGCAAAACTTATAGTTTCCCCTAGGTAGGTGGCAGGGCAACAATATAAATTATTATAATTTATTGAAATTTGGTGTCAGCAGCAACAATAAGCGCATATTTTAACATTTACATTGATAGCAAAGCCTGTGGCGAGACTATAAAGTCAAAATGTAATTTAATTGCTGTTGACAGTAAAAAACTTATCTCATAAATGCAGTGATATAATGCATTAACACACACACGCAAACATACATAGTAGCAGATAAAAAGAAAGGATACTTTTAAGGGTTAAGAAAGATTTAATACTATTGCATTCATATGGCAACTGCACACGATAAAGTTATCTGAATGCCAAACAATAACTGTGCTTTTCGGGTATAAATAAACTACTTTTCATAGATCAACTCAATTGACGAAGCCTTAAAAAATAAGTTACAAGCATTGCTGGGGTGTTCAAGTAACTGGAGCTGTGCAACATGATTTTACATATTTGTTTTTTATTGTTACAAAATGCTGCCACGACTCTGATAATGACAGGGGCGTTTGTTGATGCTGAGGCTGCTGATGCTGCTCCCGCTCCTGCTTCTGCATCTGACTTATTTTTTAATAATTATTATTATTATTTTGTTCGGATTCCAGTTCGCAGCACACCCTTTGCGTTTGTATTTCATATAGAAAAATAAGTGAGAGGGGGAGGAGGTGGGGCTTTGTAAGCGGACCGCAGGCGCCGCTAATTGGCAGAAATTTTAATTACGCTGTTTTATTACAATTTGCAGTGGTACTTTACTCGAATGAAAGAAAAAAGAACAATCCAGCAGCTAAAAAATGGGTCCGTGATACTCTGTTCCCTCCAAACAATTGAGAAAGGCTTTTTGATTAATGGATTGCGAAAAATGGGCTTGCCACAAATAGTTTTCGCTTTAAGTTTCCCAAATTTTTTCCTGACCTTTCCCATTAAACGTTCCTTGTTCCTTTTACGAGTAATTTTGAGTAATTTTCAATGATTACAATATCCTTTACCCTGTAATCAACTCAGAGTCTTTTATTAATATTTATTATTTTCGGAAATAATATTTTCCCATGCATATGCGGCTGGGCATCTATACTAATTAATTCTATTCATACTAACGGGTTTTTTTTTGGTGTGATTGTTTTTTTCTGGGTTTTCCCAGTGCATCCAACAAATTTTGAAACATTCTATAATTAAATAATTGAAAAAATTGTATGTAACTTAATTTTTTAAATTTGTTTTTTTTTATTTTTTAATTAATAAATATATGTAATATACTAAGCAACAAATTGGGTTTTTCCAAATTTGACAACAACTTGTTTGGCTTATTTTTAATAAGTCTAGCATAAAGATTTTAGAAAAAACACACAAATTTCAAATGAGCATTTCGATAACAGTTTCGCCTCTCTTTGATTTTCGAACAGCGAATAAAATTTTAACTGCGATTAAAAAAGATAATATATAATTTTATGTGCTTGCCAGATTGCAATTAAAAATGAATTAAGCTCTTGAAATCTAATCCTGATTAAATATTACTAACGATTTAAGAGATTCTCTAGCATAATTACAACTAAGAAGCGTTTTCTTTGCGGTTCGCTTATTTTGAAATCTGAACACGCAAAACATATAAAAATGGCATTAGAAGTGCGTGATTTTTGTAGAAATAGCGACAAAGAATGAGGAATGCATTAACAATGAGTTAAACTGATTTTTGGTTTGACTTTTGTTATACTTATCACAATTAATCATATTTATTTATGTAGTTAAATATTCAAGTATGGCGAAATGGGCTGGTCAGTTGACGAAATCTAGCTGGAACTGTTCCTTTTTTTCGCATACCATTTTGGGGACACTTTAATGGCGGCGCCCTTATGCGCATTCACACACACACACTGAAATATATATATATGTGTATATGCATATATGAGTGTGTCTTGTCGGCATGACAACAGTAAAAGAAAAAGAACGGAACTGCTGCATTTGGTCCTGCCTAACGCACCACTTCAACCCGTGCCCAACCCATCCATCCCTTAACAGCGTCTCATCCTATGAGAAGAAGGCCTGGTCCAAGTTGGTGCCAGAACGGACATGGCAACAACAATGACTACAACATTTTTTTGGTATCTGTTGCCAAAAAAAAGGAAGGCTCTAGCGGATGAGATTTGACAGCATACGCAACATGGGCGAAAAATGAGTGGCGACCAAGGCGAAGACCAAGACCAAGGCACAAGCAAATGGAACCGATTGGGCTCCATCTCCGTTTCCAACTCGGGCGCACATCTCGTTTAAGTGACAAGAAGAGGCAAACGGCAAACAGCAAACGGGATCTGATTCAGCAGTCAGTGGCGGCATAAACGCCCCGGACAGATTTGATAGTTTTTATCGATTTAAGTAGATTTGGATTCACACACACGCACGCAGACAAACACGTACACGATGGGAGTTGTGGAGAGCCACATACAACTCGTAAAGATGGACAAACAGCCTTGCTTTTTGGCAATCGTCGCGGTCGAAGCAAATGAGCATAAAACGACAACTACGACGACTCATCGAAACATTTGCGCTATGCTAAAATCTTAGCAATTGATAGATAAAATCCCCCCCGCAACTACTAAATGAAGCAGTAGAAGAAGAAGCAGCAAATATATTGGAAATACATATTTTCAATAATATATACTTCACTACGAATTTCGTAGCAAAGTTAAAGTGCCATCGAAGGGACACAACGCATGTGTTCGCATAAGTATTGGCAGCCGGGAAACAACTGGCACTGTCAGAAATTTTGGTCGAATCGTGTTGGTGTTTATCTGTGGAAGGCCAAAAGCTTTTTAACTTGAAATTACTCAGCGACCATTAAGTGAACCCCATCTAAAAAATCGTAGACAGTTAGTTCTTGCAAATATTCATATTCAAAACCAAGAAAAAACGCGTTTTGACATTTAAATTGCACTATATAATTAAGAACAAAAAAAAAAAGAGAATAGCTGTACTCCTCAGGACATGACTTGGATGAATTCGCCTGGTGCCAGTGTGTTGGCTATGTCCATCAAAGATCGTCATATGCCACGTCCAACTTCGCCGCCGCTACGACATTCGCCCCTCATTTTATATGGATATATCTTTTGCAGTTTGGTAGATATGGTAGCCGCTTTTAAGAACCGTCAAAAAATATATAGTTTCGCCCACATCTGCGCCAATGTTTTCTTTATATTTCGGAAAGTGTACTTCGATAAACACGGAAATCTTCCACAATTTTGAAGAATGCGTAAGCAAATTTGGAAGCTAACTAATTTTTACCACCTGCCGCCCCCAGAAACTTCCACACAAGAAATCTGAAATGCGCAAATCTTCCACGATTTGTAAGCTCACTGGTTACTGGTAACTCCCCTAAGCTCCCTAGCTAGTCACCAAAATTTAAAAACCTAATTTCGCCCCCATAAACGATATCTGCCTTAATTTAAGAGCTAAAGTTAACAAACTTTCAATGAAGATTACCAGAAACCTAGTCATTAAATTTTTCTAAACTTGGAATGAAACATCAAAATCCCTTATAACTGTTTTAGCAACTTTCTATCTTGTACTTTTATTGAATATTATACATCAGTCAGAGTTCTAATTACAGCTAATTTGCATCGTTTTTTTTTTTGTTGGTAAGAGAATAATGGAAATTTATGTTTATCTGTTGTGATCAGGCTGGTTTCTGGAATACCAATAAACCAGAGAAACTGCAAAACAGCTTAATCTGCAGAGCTTACATTTAGATGCGCTAATCACTTTTTTCGACCGGCATGGTCAGCTCACAGGCAAGATATATACATTTATATATGAGATATACTCATTTGATCTGTCTCTGGACCTGGCTCAGAATATACACAGAATTGTAATACTCTGTTCAGATTAATGTACTTAAGCAATTTTATTTTGTTGAATGCGTTTGGTAATATTTGATGGTAAAATAGTTAATGGACTAGAATAGCAGGCCTTGCACATAAATATTCCGTTCGCTTCTCGTTTTGCTGGGATCCTCGAGGAAAGTCGCATAGTAAAAATAATTACATTAAAAGTTCCCTTAATATAAATATGGTAAAATAAGTTAATATTCTTAAGCGAACGAGAATTGCGTTGAGATCAGTTGACAGCTTTATGCATCTATGTCCGCTTTTGAGTTTTTGGCTTTCGTGTTGTTGACAGACGCGTCGTGATGGAATTTCGGACTATATCTGCTATCAGCTTGTAGTCGAAAGATTTAAGCAGTCGTCTGCCCTTCTTGGGTTTGTTTGGGTTACCAAACATGTCGGCGGATGGCAGAGAGTGGACGCTTTGAGACGAATAAGTGCTTTGCACCGATTGTTGTCTCCTTGCTTCTTCAAGTTGAGTCTTGAGGGTTGGTCGCTCATAGCGACGCACCTTGGCACGTCCCAAATGGGTGCCTTCGAGCACACGGGTCTGTCCCGGATGTCGTCGGATCCAAGTCCATGGCTTGTGCTCATCAAAAGGCTCATGCGCTAATACTGGTATAGCCTCGCCCAAAATCATCTGATTGCCAGCGATGCGTTTTTTTACTTTGGGTTTCTTCATGACTTTCTTCTTTTCGTAATCCGTATTAAGTTCAATTGTGTGTCTTTCTTCCACCACATCTGAGTACAAGTTGGAAATGTCCTCTATGTTTTTCTTACGCTTCTTTTTCATATCATCTTCTCCTCTATTTTTTTTCTTTTCATTCCCATTTCCTTTTATTTCTTTTCCATTTCCTTTTTCTTGTTCACTCTTGCCTTTGCCACCATATCCATTTTTATTAAAACGTAATTTCTCTGAACTATTCCTGTTCCTTCCCTTGCCATTTTTATCATCACCATCATCGAATCTAGTTTCTTCATCACCAACACCACCACTGCCATCGCCATTGCCATCGCCATCGCCATCGCCATCACCATCGCCATTGCCATTGCCATCTTCGACACCATCGACATCTCCATTGCCATTGCCATCGTCAAATTTTATGTTATTAAAAAAATTACGAAAACTGTCCGCCTGACCCCTCAAAGCAGCTTTAAAAACATCCTCACACGATCCTCCGCCTCGTCCATGAACGATATCATCTGCCGTATTCCGCCGCCCCTCAACTCGCACCTCGCACGGCAGACTTAAGTAATGATCCAAGATAATCAGCAGCAGGTACTCAATAAAAGGATGCAAAGATATGCGCAGATTGCGCCGGTTGTCGAAAATGCCATCGTAGATAGCACAAGTGTCAGGCCGAACAAACGGCACACGGCAATAGCTCCATTGGGAGCATCTGGGATTAAGAATCCGTCCGAGCTTCGCCAGTGTCAGCTGATATAAAAATGTGCACACCTCGATCAGTGGCTGTTGCACTTGGCTCGACAGCCGCCTCAGCATGGCGTTGTTGTTCAGACACCAGCGCCTCTCCTCCGCTTGCCATTGTGGATATCGTCGACATTTGCGGCTGTGATCCGTGGGAGTCTCACAGTTCAACAGTCGGAGCGTTAAGCTGTTGGGCAGACAGCAGCGCGTGGCGCAGTACATTGATAATAAATAAATATACAAAAAAATAAATTTAAAACCAAATTGTATGTTAAAATTTGTGCCCTTTTTTATGATGATAAAAGTTTTAATCTAAATGCTAGAAATCAAGGAGAACTAGAAAAATGCTTCAGTGACCAGATTTTAACTTTTTCGTATGGAAAACACGTTGGTACTCGGATTTCATGCGGAGTGCCGATTTTTTCCTTTCAACTTTCGGGGTATTTAGACTTTCAATTGAATATTTTTTGCTGGCAGGTTCTAATGCTTTCAACACAGAGTCGCGTCGATAGTGTTGCACTGGAGCCATACCCAATCGACCGTCCTGCAGCAGGCGCAGTTGATCGGGATGACGTCGCTGCCAAGTCGTTTGATCTTCGGGATTGTATGGGGCATGGAATAATACAGGCAGCTGTTCACCAAAATATCTATGTTCTCTAACTGGTTTGGCCTCTTTCAGGCGTTCCATTCTTTCTGAGCCGGCCACAACTTTTGTGTAGAAGGTGGATATATCTTTGGCGCTAACATTGTCCTTTTCCCCCTTCTTAAATTTGTGATCCTCCTCACTTAAGTCCGCACCGGTTAGGGCGTCTAGTTTCATTTGAGTCAGGTTCCTTAACATTTTATTTAAAATCTGCTGCTGCTCCGAGCGCAAGTTACCCAACTGTCGGCTTCCATGTCCACGCCGGCGACCCCTCTTATCAGTCAATAGCAAATCGGTTGCAAGAAGTCGCTGCACTGAAGAGGCATCCAGTGGAGACGCACCCAGTCCAAGTATTTTTTTCCCCCTGGATGGGTTATCTGCAAAGAGTTCATGTTCCTTCTGCCTTCCTTCATCCTTTTTCGAGGCAGGGGCAGACAAACTATGCATCTCATCGCTTTCCACTTTCACCTCTCGTTCAATTTGTATATGCGACCCATCCGAATTCTTGCTGTTACACAAATCCGCACGCAAAACATTGTGAAGTGGCTCATTGATGCCATTGGCATCGGTCAATTTAATAATTCCCTGCATTAGCTGCAGAAGCTTGGCCAGGATACAGGGATTCGCTAAATCACGCACATTTCCATTCAAATCAAAGATGTCCACATACCGATCACAGACAGCTGGGCAGGCGAAAGGCACACGGCAATTGTTCCAACGCATGCCTCGGGGATTCAGGAGGCGATTGAATTTCCGCAGCGTCAGATTATATAGCAGTTCAGTGATTTCAGGGATCGGTTTGTTTAGTTCGAGTGCCAATTGTTTGATCTGTTTCACGTTATGTGCATACCAAATGTCCCATCTACGGATCGGCACCTTTGAGTGTTGCCTATAAGGATTACTGATCTTCAACAGTTTAAATTCATCCATAACTATTAACCCCAATTGGAATTTAAAACTAAACTAAACCAAACTGGACATTCCAAAATAAATTTATACAATGCACACAAAAGTATGTTGATATTTATACAGTTTTAAAAATATATATATATATTTATATATATATGATCAGTAACTGATGGCTAAAAAATGGTAGACCCAAATGGAAGCTGTGTAAAGGGCAACCTGCCTGGGTCACTCATGCATATGTGTTAATTTTGTTGTCTTTTGCGACATAAGCGAAAAATTTGTTTATTAATTTTTTTCACATGCCAAACATAAAATTTACCAAAAAATCACAGAGACGCAAACAATACACATACACAGACAGGCACACAACACATACGCAATAATGTTGATGATGATTCAAGTGGCTAACGTAGAAGGGAAAGTCAATAACCGTCATCTCGACCGAATCCAAAAACGTGTCTCTTTTGCGCTGTGTAATTTCTTTTGGATTTCGAACCTAAGAAAACACGCAACTTTCTGTAGTCCGCAAAGCGCCGCTGTAGTTGATTCGGTTGTGAATTGGTTTGGGGTTCACTGACCTTAGACACTGACACGAACAACGCGCAGACCGCAGAAACAGAGACACACATAAAAAGAGAAACACAGACAAAGAGAGAGGGAGAGAACAATAAGCACATGGCCTATTGAGGCGTTTATTGCGGACTGGAATCCACCGGTTGAACGATCCAGGCAAATATCAGCTAAAAATGCTCGCTGAAGACAAGTGCAGACTGGCAAATATGAATTGTGGAAAGGGAATCATCGAATCCCCCATGGAAAAAAAATATATATCTTTATACACAAAATTCTTACGGTAAATATTTATATATATATATGTACATATAATATAATAAATATATATATATATATATATACATGTGTGTTTGCACTGAAAACTACTGAAATCGTCTCAACCAGACCATGAAACTAATAATTACAAAATTGCATGTTCTTTGTTGCTATCATCAGCAAAAACAATCAATTTGACTTGCACACTGTGAATACACAAGTGTGTTTACGAGTGTGTGTGTGTAAATAAATCTAAGCGCAGATAAAATTTTACACAAAAGTCTCAAAAACTCATGCGAGTGCATCAATGGGTTGTGGTGGGGGAGGAGAGTAAAGTCAGCGGAGGCGACACCAAATTCATTTGATGGACATTTTGAGCGCAGATTTTGTCGCATCATGCAAACTTCATAGTTATAATTATATACTTTGAAGATTTAGCACAGCGAATAACTAAAGTATAATTAAGCTCAATTATTATTTTGATATATAGGCATGTATAAACAAAGAAAGTAATTAACCGTTTTAGAAAATAACGTTTAAATTATTATAAGCATTTTACCAACATATACTGAATATTTCGTTTGAATATTTATTTTCAAAAACATATGAAATTTTCTGATTATTTTCTTTTAGTGTAAGAGTCGCAAACGCAAACCAGTTTTCAGCAATTTTTCACACGTTGATTTATACAAATACTTACAATTAATTAAAGGTCCAAGCCGGATGAAAAGTCACGGAATATTAATTGATAATTTTGAATTATTTAACTATAATTATCTTGGATTCTAAGAAATCCAACGTAGATAAGAGTTGTTAAAACATTTATTCCTTTTAGTTATTGCACATTTTTGCTTGCAATAAATAAAGATATTGCAATTAGTTATTTGGTTCTGATTTCAAATTGTTTAATATTTTTAACAAAACAATGAACACAGCGATATATATATTTATATATGTATATATTTTTTAATGAATTTTATTGCACCTATCAATTGTACCTTTGAATTTTAACTTTTTTTTGTATTTATAAAGATTTATTTAGTGTTTATTTTATTTATTTTTTATATAAGTTACACGATACACATATATTTATTTGTTTTAAAAAGTTATTTCTAACTATAGCTCTATTGTTTGTACACTGAAAAATAAGATTCTTGTTATTATATGTTTGTGGTGCCAACTTTTGAAGTTTGGATGAATCTTATTAATAACAAATGTACAAATGAAAAATAGCTCGAAATTTGTCAGCTGGAAGACATCTGGCATTCTGGGAAGCAGACGACATATTGATGTCAATTTCAACTAATAATCTTTATATAACGCTAATGTTGGCACACACAAATCAATTGAATATACAAAGGAAAATACACAAAACCACACAACGGACACGTACCCAATTTTTTTTTCTTAGGATCATTTTCTATTTTATTCTGCCTGTTTATGTGTGCCATTAGCGCGCTCTCTCTCTCTGTCTAGCACACACACAAGCACACATAATGTACATGTGTATAAATTCAGATTCACACACAGAGCAACATTCAACTAGACCGGATATAACAATTGAAAAGCGCGGATTCGTTACTCAAATCAAAATCTACACAAAAACAAGAACAAAAATACTAAATGGCAATGTCCGACTATAAGATATCCCGCACTAATGCATTGAATCACAAAAAATTGCATACATTTGTGTATATGTTGCCTTTTTTTATATTGTTAGGTCGAAATATATTATATTACAGACTGATATGATATACGCGTTCCACACATCAACTCTATCTAATCAAGAATTGGCTGCTTTATTGTTTAACAGAACAGCCATCTACCTCTTTAACCTATTTTCAATCGACACAGGGTATTTAAATACACACATGCAGTATATTAAACAAAAAATTTATTGTAGCGAACTGACACCTTCACATAATAATATGAGATAAAAACGAATGCGAATTCGCATCAAAGTATGTATGTATTTATGCATGTGTGTATATGTATATGTTCATGTTTTTGTGTGTGTGTGCGTGCGAGTAGTACACAAAGAACAGGATGTGAGGTAATAACAATAACAAATTCAGTTCGTTAATTTCCCTTCTGCCCACAAACATACAGTGTGTTATTATTATTATATTTGTTTTCTTTTTTTTTGTGTTATATATTATTTTGTCGAATTTATATTGAATTATCGCGTATTTATTTGTCTTCGCGCACTCACTTCAATTGCTTAAACTTTGCAAAAACAATTGTTTATTGCAGTATGCTCATAAATTGCTGTTTTCGTTGTATTTTTTTGTCGTTTCTGCTGCTTTGCGTTACAGTGTTGTAGTTGTTGTGAAGCAGTGGCAGAGTAAAAACATGGGACACAACGCGCTGCCTTCCTTGGTGGAAACGCCGCCAAGCCGTACAGTTTGAGAGTTAATATCGGACTGTTCGGAACGCTGGCGCTATTCCCTCGAACAATCGCGAAATGAAACGAAACGAACCGAACTGACGCTAAGCGACGCAGTCAGCGACTTTGTTATGTTGCATGGCCGCTCTTTTTGGAATGCTACTCAGTAACAGTCCGAAATACAAATACAAACGACTGGAATTGAAACTGGAAAGCGAACCGAAGCCGAAGACGAAGTCGCTGCTGGCTGAGCGAGCGGCCCGCATAGCTACACTGTCGTTTCTTTACATATGGCCGGTCCGCACAGCTGAGCGGCATTTGCCAATGCAATCAACCGTTAGATACAAATTTATCTATAAGTTAGACGAAGTTAGAGAAGAAACCAAAACGAAACGCAACGAACGCTTCGTTTTTAGTAGGAAAAGCAAAACCGGTAAAGGCAACGGCAACGCTGCATTTTGTGCGGGCGAAGAGAGCACAATTTAAGAGAGCATGAGCACAAGCTGTAGAGCGCCCTCGTACTCTCTCGCTCTCTCCTTCCCTCTTTCCCTCTCTCTCTGGCAATTTGCTTACTGATAATTGTATTTTGGGCTGCACTTGGTGCGGCGATGTCATTTTCAGTTTCAAGAATGCCACGAAAGCAGCGAATTCGACATTTGCCAAAGTTTTAACAATTATTTTATATGTATATTCGCTCATGATTGCCTTTTAATGAAATTTTAACTTTAGCGATTTCCCAGAAGCTTTTTAAGCACAAACTTTACCAACAATAAGTGGAAATATAATACAGCTAAAAATACTACAGAAAATTTTCATGAAATAGCGTTAAAAAATAGCAAAATAAATATGTCATTTTGAAATATAAACATATCAAAATTGTATGCATGTAGAACAGAGATAACCTTGAAGGTTACGAGCTGAAGAACCCCAAATTGGAGGAATGATGCTGCCATAGATCGTCATAGCGACATTATCAATTATATAAGTCTGCCCCTCTGGCGATAGCATTTGAACTTTATTCTCTAAACTTGCGAGGTAAAGTGAAAAATTATAAATTCCCAAAAAAAAAAAAAAACAAAAATACAAAAAATACCCACTTGAAAAACAATATTATTGCCCAGTCAATGTCTAGTCTAATAATATCTCTAGCAGTGCGGGTCATATCAGTTTTTCTAGAAAATAATTTAAAAAATGTTAAGGCGACGCAAAAAATATAATAAAAACAAATAAGTACACTCAAGTCAAGAAAGTGATCGACTAACAGATACTGATTACATTTCTTAAACATTTAATGCAAATGCAGAAAATATATTTTTGTATATGCATATACTTGTCAACAGGTTTACTTATTATATCCTTTACTTTGTTTGTGTTTCTTTTATTTTTTAATTTTAATTTAATTACTTCCTTTTAATTTTGAATAATTTAAGTCGCAACTTTAAATTTGTATTTATTAACGACATTATAAAAACTGTGCACACATCCCGTAAATAAAAATTTACAGAAAATTAACATAATCAAATTAAAAATAAAGTTTATACCCAATTTAAAATTGTGGATTTGAATTATAAGTTTTATGCTTTTAATATTAATCGATTAATTGAAAATCCATAGAAATTCGAGGAACGTTGAAAAAAAAATTTAACAGAAGCAGCTGCGACTTCATCAGGTATATATTTTTGTGAGCAGCATCAACAATCGTGTGGATCAGGAATAAATATGCTTTATGGTGCCAGAGATAATTTCAACTGATTTGTACATACATTTGCAATACCCTGTTTACTCAATTTGGGTTCATCGTATAAAAGCATTAAAACTGGGTGGCCTTTGAAATGAGAAGCGACTTACGATTCCACATATGTATGTGTGTGTGGATGTGTATGTTTGTTGGCTTTGCATTGCGACGAGTAAAACACAAAAGACATAAAATGCAAACTAAGTAAAAATTGTGTTAGGTCGGCAGCCGTTGTTGCATCGAAATAATCGCTTGCATGATGACGATGATTATGATGTTAAAGTTGTTCGAGCCTGCTTGACTAGGTTTCGTGGCAACCTCGAACAGAATGGGACACTCTAATAAAATTTACGACACTGTAAATGACTACGGCGACATAAGCCCTGCAGTCATACAGACAACTACAACTACAACTGCAAATACAAATACAACAACTGCAACTGCCACCAACCAACCAGCCAACCAGCCAACCAACCAACAAACCAACCAACGAACCTGCCCCAAAGTATCTCTCAGATAGTATTATAATGCCAGTCTCTGGCTGCCTCAATGTTTCTCTCTCCTCTCTAAATATATGTCTTGGTTGGCTTTTTTATATTTTATCATTTTATTTTGGTTTTTTTTTTTTGGTTTGTTTTGGAAAAGATTGCAGTGAAGGGAATTTCCAGAGACTTGGCAGCCAAGTTTGCAGTGTGTAATGTATCTCTTTGGTTGCATTTTAAATAGTATGCCATACGCCGCTGTTTGGCGCGATGACAATATACAAAAACTCCAATATTTATCTTATTGTATTTACATACATACATACATATTATACTTGCATGTATGTATGTAGACATCTGTCCACAAAACGAACTTTTGCAGTGGTCACGCCAATTATTCAAAATATGCAATTTTCTGTTGCAATTTTGTTGTTGCTACTTTTGTAACAGATACATTTAAATGGCATTTGTGGCACAATCAATATTTGGTGTGCACCACCGACAGCTCCAGATGCATGCAACTAAATACATGAATAAACTACACACACATTGATATGATCTTTATTTAAACCCAACCACTCTTAACTTAATGATTACAACAACCCCCCCCCCAAACCCCCCCCCCCCCTCCACCCATCACCCAGCACTTACTGATTGTTTAAAATATTTTTGATATTTATTTAATCTCAATTTTTATTGTATATTGTTTGCTGGGCCAGTTTGTAGTTCCTGTTTTGTTGTTGTTGTGGAACATTGATCAACCTATTTCCTGTTTCCTCTTTCCTTTATGAAAGTCGTTGCAACAATGTTGCATTTTAGTATTTAATGTTTGTCGTTAGCGGCATATCCCCCAAAAATATATGATAAGATTAATTGCCGGACAGGCTTTTAAATCAAAGCAAAATTATGGCGTGAAACTGCATTGTTTATTATCCTTTCGGCCTCAAACTAATTTTTAGAGTACTCTGTGATAATTTATTGGAGATGTGTTTCACAACAATTTTAGAAATTTTACACACCTATTTTAAGTTAGATCTATTGTGCCTTTATGAGTCTACACTCGAACAAATTACTGCATTTTAGGTAAAAATATGTTTTTAAAAATAATTTTTAAATGTAAGAAAAATATTTCTTTAAATTATAAAAGTATATTTATTTATTGCTTAATTTATCGAAATAGTTGCTACATGTAAAACTTAACATAATAATGTTTAAAAAAAAAGGAGCTAATGTAAAATATCCTGCAAATTACACTTTTTCTATTTCTGAAAAAAAATCCTTTGAATTGAGTTAAGAAAAATCCTGCTTTCCTCAAGTCACCACCCTTCTTTTTCTGAGTGTAAAGCTCTCTCAACAAGCATGTTACTTGTCCATATTTAAGAATTTGAGAATTATGTATGTTTTCCGAGAGCTAAAGACATGTTTACGCAGAATATTGTATCTTCTCTAGATAAGGTAAAACTTACCAATTCCAACTCGTTGTCACAAAATCTGAAGATTCATTTACTGTTATTTTTTATTCAAATATTTATGATTATAGCTGCCTAGATAGGAAATTTAACTACCTACGGAACTTCTTTATAATGAACAAAATGCAAAATATATTCAGCAATTTTGGTTAAGGCTTGTCTATGGAATTTAAGTATGATTTTGTAAGCCTTAAACTCATTTTTAAAGGTCAACGTACAGAAAATCCATTCACTTGGTTAGATAATAGGGGCTGAAGGTTGTTGGGGCAAAAGTTCAAGTTTTGTTCAATGCAATTTGCATTTTTCAAAAAAGGGGCAAGAATTAACTGAGACACTACTTCACCCACATTGAAAGTTATGTGTAGAATAATTTTAATCGCAATTTGATTATTCGGGCCGGGAAAAGGGCAAAAGACACGTGAATAGTTTTAGTTTGTGAGAAAGAAAAAATAAGGCACAAATTAAAAAAAAAAAAAAAAAAAAAAAACACGCTCGTTGTTTGGGGTTAATAAATGGAAATGCGGTGGTCAAATGCAATTTTTGTCTAAGATTTACTGCTCTGGCAATTTTGTTGTCAGCCACTTGTCATGCGAACGGGCGGCAGTTTTTTTTTGCGAAAATCTTTAAATTGCCCCAAAGCACACCGCCTCCTCCAATTCCCCCTCGTCACCACTTGCACATTCAACAACTCCTTCCTAGTGGAGTGGCCACATTTTTGCAGTTGTCGAGTGGCTTTGTTAGCAATGCGGCGATTGCAACTTTTTCTTAATGCTGCCGCTTTAGCTCGGGCAATGCAGCCGGGTTTGAGGGGCAGAAAGCCAACTGGCACTAAAGTTGAATCTGAAGCTGGTCGGTCAGACTGATTCAGACGTGGCGCTGGCAAGACAAGGAGGAGGAGAAAAAAAGAAACAAAAAACAAGAGGGAAGAGGGAAGGAGCAAGAAATCAACAACCAGCTGAGATTGCAGTGGAGGTCGCTGCTTTGACCAGCTGTAAAACATTGAGACCATTGCTGGCTGGCTGGTTGGCTGGTTGGCTGTTGGCTGGTTGGCTGCTCTGGCTGGCATTTGAGGCAATTTCAGTTAATTTCATGATGGTCAGATATGTGTAAACTATTTTATCTTATCAATTTGGCATACATTTGTAAGCGTTGAGCATCTTAAACTGCACAAAAGGGACTCATATTCAGGGGAATTGAATTACACTTTGAGAAAATAAAGAGCTCAAACTAAATCATATATTAATTTCACTTACTTTATATTTATTGCTTTGAGTTTTTGAACCGAATACACAAGTTTTCTATAATCAATCAAATATCAATTTTTCTTCTTAACTGTCAGATCGCCACAACTTTATAAAGGCCAAACGCAAGTTTCATTTTATACCCTGAACCCATAAAAATTAGTAAGGAGAGAATACTGGTTTTGTGCAATAGTAACAGGAGGAAGAAAGCATCTCCGACTCCATAAAGTATGTAAATCAACAGTCAAAACATTATAAAGTAATCTCTTAAATATAAGAATATAAGTTCTCAGAACCAGTTAGTAGAAATATAATATAAGTTGACATTTTATTGATGCATCGCTGAAATTTGTTTAAGATTGGAAAATGAACAAACTTCTAACAGAAGTCGCAAGTATCTATACTTCCTTGAGAATATGGAATTTTTATGGTATTTGCTGCAGCACCTCGACTATTACTCTTCTTGTGCCAATTTATTACACAAATTTATCTAATATATGTTTTGCTGGTGTGTTTATATGCAGCGAAGCGAAATGCTGCTCTTTGCATTGAGAGATTTCCGTTTGAATTGCGTTTGGTGTGGAGCTTAGTTAAATGTCTTGCGACTTGTTTTTCGCAAAGAGATCCTAACTTGTTCTGCCAGTCATCGAAACGAAACGAATCGAACAAAACAACAAAACGAACCAACCAACAAACAGCCAAACTCGAACTAACCAGCTGAGACTGCTGCCATTCATGTCATTTGCTTTCAGTTCGGGTGGCAGGCTTAGTAATTGAAAACACACACACACACACACATACAGTAACACACGCACACACACACAGCTTCTACATAAATGAATGGCATGTTTTATGCGCGACTCCCTCAAGCCAAACATATCCAGGCCACAACTTGATAGGATTCGACTCTTCGACAACATTCGACTTGTTCCACATATTTTGATAGTTGCTGTCATCCTGCCATCCTTCTATCGTTTTCAATTTCAGATGGCAAAGCTTAAACTTTAATTTATACATTTATTGCAACTTCTGTAAGATCATTCCATTAAATGGCTCTGCTTATCTACAGTGCAAAGATTTTTACAATAATTGTGCTTAAATTTATTTTAAAAAAATCGAGAAGTAAGGTTTATCTAAGGCATGCTGAAGATTATATAACCAAATTACTTTTATTTAAATTGCGACATAAAATCAGCTTTATGATGTAGTAGTCCGAATTCACTGATTTTTAACCGATATGTAAGCAGCGTTATAACAAAATAATATTAATAATGAGCTAATTAGTGCTGATCGGAAATCTTGGTAAGCAAAAAATTTGCAGAGTCGCTGGTCCTGCTGAACAAGAATCTGTATACACCATATGGAGTAGAAAACTTAATTTAATGCGTTACAAATTTCACGTCAATATTATAATACAATACTCCACAACGATGCAAAACATATAATTAATATTATATAAACTACATAGTGGGAAACTTTTCATATAACTCAAAATGATTATCTTAATTATTAATTCTCGATAAACATGTTCAACCAATTCCTAGTAAGCTATTCTTAAAATGTTTTCGTTAATTATTTACTATATGTAAACAATTTATTACATAGTAAAAATAATCATAAATAAGAATTAATGAAACTAAAATATTTATATTTTGTTCACAGTTATTAGCTATGGAAAAAAGGGAAAAAGCGAGAGTCTCAGTCTCAGATCATAATAAAAAAATAACAAGAAAGCCACAGAAGAAGAAGAAAGAAAGAAAGCAAGAGACTGTCAAACAGTGGGGGTGGCCTAATGAATGACACACGGAAGCAAGTGCAACGAAAATTGAGGAAAGCCGCAAATTAGATGTTGAAGTTAAATATACTCGAAAGTACTATGAATACTTATACTACTGCTACTACTACTACTACTACTACAGTAGTACTGAAACAACTTCTACTACTACTACTACTATTTGTATAAGGCGGAGACGTTGACGTCGACAGCTCGACGAAGACTGACGACTGTCGACTGACGACGAAAATAATGTTGGCGAAAATAGTATTATAGGAGAAAGTGCATACCAGAGCCAAAGATTTACAGTCCAACAATTACAGCAGCAACAATAACAACAGCAACAACAACAACCAAAACAATAAAGCAACGATGATGAGGAAAAAAACTTTACTGCCCGCAATGGAGCGTGGAGGTAGAGTGCGGGAAGTTGGGGGTAGGTGTAGGCATACAAAAAGAAAAAAAAGTAAAGTAGAAGAAGCAGTAGAAGAAGAAGAAGCAACAGAAACAGCCACCAAAACAGGAACGTGTATAAAAGAGGTAAAATCCGCCTCAAGCTGCATGCGTATGTATTCATAAATACATACATACATCTATGTACATATGTACATATATGCTCATCAGGTATAAATACAAAGCAAACTGAGGCCAATGAGGATGCGAATGCGAATACAAATCCCCAATGCAGCTGTGCGAGATGCAAGATGCAAGACGCAAACTGCAAGATGCAAGATGCGAGATGCGGCGAGTATCTGCGAGATACTCACAAGCGAATTGGAGTGTGCACAAATAAAATATAAGGCCTCGTTAACACTGAGTGGCAACTGCCGAGCCGAGAGTTGAATGACCAATACAGCCGAAACAACCCTTTCACACTGATTGCCACTTTAGCCCCGTCTTATGTCATATCGCAAAAATAAAACAGAAAAAAAAACAATATGAATATTATGAGTGATAAGTAATTGACACTCAAGTCTCAGTTTAATTAAAACAAATCGAAGTCAAGTCAATTGGGCAACTACTAACGAGGCAAGGAAGCAGTTGCAACTGAAATGCTGCTTCATTCTTCACTCAGTTGCAACTTTTTGTGTTAGTTTGTGTTTGCTAAAGTTTTCAGCAGTTTCTCAGTTATTAGTGGGCCACACGAAAATGACTTGCTAGTCTTGGCTTAAAGTCACCTAAGCCAGCCCATCAAGTTTCACTAGCCAAGTCAAGTAGCTAAGAAGTTGTTTTCGCCAGCCAGCCGCTGGCTGTAACGATAACACTGTGGATAGGCAGTCGACACTTCATGCAACAACACTTTTGGAAAGACCTTGAAAAATCATGAATCTCTGCATTTGCCTGTTGCAACTGTAGACTGCAGACTGCCGCAACTTTCACCAATTGCAGCAAGCGAAGCGACTCTGTGACAGTTAAAGTAAATTATTCTTGCTGCTGCTGCGGCTGCTGCTGTTGCCAATGCCGCATCAAAACTTTAGCTTTTGCAGCTTCATAATTATCTGTGTCGACACGACACGATATTCAACACACAAGGTCTTCCTTGGCAGCACATGTAATTAATGTTGTTTTGTCTCATCCTCAGCTAGCTGCTGCCGTCTTTCACCTTTCTGGGCCTGGCCAAGCCAGGCCAGGGTCTCTCAAGGTAATGCCATTAATACTCTTCTAAATATGCTCTTGTCTGCTACTGCATCGACTCACACACACCCAGAAACACATATACATTACAATAAAAATATTGCATACATGTAATACATAAGATTTGTATGTATTTCACTATATACCAAGTGCAATTTGCCGTAGCTCACGTTTCTCGCTGGTTTTGCAAGTTGTTGAAAAAATATAAATTAAAACAGCATATTTCCTTTGTCTCTCTCTTTATCTTTCTCCCTCACTCTCTCTCTCTCTCTCTCTATACTTTTCTCTCTCTCGCCTGCTGCCAGTTGAGCTTTTGTGGTTCCGATTACGATGCTGTGCCTCGTCTCTGCTTTAAACTTTACCTTCTCATCTGGCAATTTCGCCTGCCCCCACCAACCCTGACCAAGTAAACAGCTTCGATCTTATACCCTGATCTCAACAGCTTAAAGCAAAGTATACTGTTTTTGTGATTAGCTTGACTATCCATATATATATATATATATATATATATATATGTCTATATATTATTTGATTTTTTTTTTAATGGTAAAATATGATTTAGAATCAAGAGCAGGATCAGTTTTTTTAATACGGTTAACAGAGTATTATGGAGACGGTCTCGTTAATCACGTTCTAACTGGTTAATAAAAAATATTTTTATTCTATTTTTAACTCGCAATGCATAAGACACACGGGAATCTTAGCCACCCCCACTATAAAACTGGCCATCTTTATTAACTGTATTCAGCAGTTGGCACTGGAAATGTTTTTTAAGACCTTAGCCAGGGCCACTCTCTTTCGGTGTCCCGAAGAACACAAGGTGAGCAACAATTACAACAACAAAATATTGTAGTGGAATTTTTATGTTTACTCATTTTTATTTGTACTCAAAAGGGGATTTCCCAAAGGTTATAGAAACAGCAAAAGAAATGAAAAGTTGAAGGTTTTTGTCGAGTCGATTGACTTGGCAACGACTTTAAAAAAATGATTGCATTTATTTTACTTAATCTATATGTACATTTGTATGTAAACAAACAAATTTTTACAGTTGTTCTCGATGGATAATTTTGAAGGCAGCTCTCGCAATTTGCAACAACCAGCACATTTTTGTGGCATGCAAATCCCGTCTTAAAAGCACACTAATACACATAGACAATAAACAACGTTTTATGCTGGTTTGAAGTGTGCGTGTGAAAAAGAAACTGAATTCATCCTCATAAATCAGGTTTTTCCCATTTTATTTATTTATTAATTTTATTTTTTATTTTTGGCTTTAACTTTTTACGCGTTGCATTTTTTCCAAGCACAGTTTTCCTTCTCGACTAATTTTGAATGTATATTTTTTCATAGACCTAATCATTATTTTTCCAGTGCTTTGCTTTCATTACTTGTTTGAAACACACACACAAAAAAAAAACAAACACAAACACATACACACATGAATGCTTGTGTATCTAGCCACTCGCCGACTTGGAAACCACTTGACCGTGCTGCTGCATTTATTTGTGTATGCGTGAGAGTCGCTGCCTCTGTGTATATGCATGCTGTTGTAAATCGACTTGTTGAGTGCTCATTGGAATCAAAGAAATAGCAGTTGGAACAACATTGCAAAGCTCCAAACTACTATGCTATCCCGCTCTTCCTCTCGCTCTTCCATTAAACTCTCCCGCTTTGCCATTCTATCTCTTTCTGTCTCCCGCATAACATAACGAGCTAAGGTCTTTCTAAATTCACATTTGCATATGGTATTATAAAAAAAAATTGGCAATCTGTTTTATGAAATTGAAAACATTCACTTTTATATACTAAATATTATACGAGAAAGGGTATTTAATGTTTGGCCAGACATCGAATTGGTGTTCCTTTATTTAAATGCCTGGAGCGTCTTCAATGCATGCACAAGTGCGTACTTACAAATAAAAATAATTTCGTTCTTGGTTGCGAGTGTAAGAATTGTATTAATTTTTATGCCTCATTGCTCGATTCGATTCTCTCTCTCTTATTCCCCGTTCCCCATCTCTTGTACAAGTTGTGGCTACTGATCAAGTGCTCAATTATTTTGTTTTCTTGGCAGACTTCCATGGACCATTCCGGCATTCCGAGATTCGCATACCAATGCTTCCAGTTAAACCAATTCCAGTTTTCAATTGGAATGGCGCTGAGGAGCTCTGCCACAGGTTCAACACACTCGTAACGCTGCACAGTCACCAGTTTGCCAGCTTGCCAGTTAGAAGCAGTGTATGCACGAAAATACATACATGCATAAGACTTACCAGCACTCGACAATCATTGCCTCGGTGTATAAGAGTGCAACAGCGAGTATAAGAGAGGGCCGTTTTAGAAAGAGTCACAAATGTGTGTCGTCGATCAACTGAGCGAGCTCTCTTTCAACATGAATTACTTGTGTATGTTTATGTGTATGTGTCTGTTTGTATGTGTGTTTATGGCTATTAAGCTACACAATTTGTTTTATATGTTGCACTAAACGCACTGAATGTGCATAAATCATATTTCTTGAGCTCACAATTAAATGATGATCGTTAAGTACATTTGTAGAAATACTTGACCAGTTAAATATTTTAAGTATTTTTGTTCACTGCAATCAACCTTCAATATGCAAGTTCTTTAAGTATAGTTTAAGTACTAAATTATCTCGGACTAAGCTTAGACAATTTACTACCCTGAAATATATATTAATATAGTTAGAAACAGAATATAATATAAAATAGATTTGACAGGCATCCCATTTAAAGAGTAAAGGTAAAATAAAATTGAAATATTTACACATTTTGTAGATTTCATTTCCTCAGCAAATAGGTATTTAAATAGAGCAAATAAATCTTTGTACTGCTTACCTGTAAAGAAAAAAGAAGGGAGAAAAAAGTTATTATATTAATTAATTAAAAAACAAAACGGAACGCGAATTGACGTCCCAAATGAATTAATTATACAAATGTATTAATATAAATGTTAATTGCCTCATTTAATGCGAAACGCTTGAAGATTTCTGTTTCAATTCCCTGAGGTTTTTTAATGGTGCTAACAAGAAATAAGTACAGATTTCATTCTCGCATTTTAATTGCATTAAAAATGAGCACTTTACGTGAATGCAGCTTAATTAGAAATTTAAATTAAAAATCGACAGAAGAAAACATTATTGGCCAAATTCTTATTAAAAATATAAATTTTATGTTTTTTGTGAAAAATTTAACACGAATAAATATTGATAAATTAGAGACAAAATTAATTAAATCGCATGATCTTTATAAATAAAGTTTTGCATTTTTATTGATTCCGAAAAGTCAAAGTAATTAATTGGAGTCCCCTTTACAAAAAAAAAACCTTGGAAACTTTTTATGAATTTTAGAAACAAAAAGTTTAAACAAGGGAAATAAAGTTTAATGTTTACTGACTCTCAATACATTTGTTAATAAAGAAATGACCAATTTTTATAAACAGTGCAATTAAATTTCATATTTTGGGTTTTTTTCAAATACCATGTTGCCTTGAAATTTTCTGATTTTTAAAACGAGTTTAGCTTTACCCAGTTATTATTAAAGTAATTGCTTCCAATGAAGAGCACTCACAATATGGGACAAGAGCAAAAATATGTGTGTGTATAAATCTATTCATATGTATAAATCTATATATATATATATATATATATATTTATACATATTTATATATATATATGTACTTGGTATACTTTGCAGTCACAAATTTGCAAAAGTTTTACCTCCCCTCAAAACTTTGCAAAACTTCAAATCAGTGTAAATGCAGGCACTTTGAAACAGAACTGTAAAAATTAACAAATGTTTATAATCTTATGCGTATTATGTTGTCAAAAATTATTATTATTTTTGTAAAACAAGAAAACTGTGCCACAAATAACTTAAATATGTTTGCAAATAGTTAAGTAGCCAATTTATGAGTAGAGAAATAGGCAAATTCGGCAGAAGGTTTAAGTCGCATTCAAAGTGGAAAACACTCAAATTAACATTTTTACCGCAGCTTTGATTGTGCTGTTAACTTTAAATTTATGGTTCGGAAATTTCCCAACTGCCCCCAGGTGGATTTTGTAAAACACAATTGTTACATCATTTCCGTTAATAAAAAAAACATGAAACCAAGAAAAAACAAGAGAAAATATTGCAGCCTGTAAAATGCTCTGAAACCCTAAAGAATACCTTTTAAAAACAATTGCCACAAAAGGAAAGGTTACTAGTAATCTTATCTTCAAATTGCCTTTAAAATTGCGGTAAATGTAGGCTTTTTGTGAAACATGAGTGCGGAAATGTGTTTAAACGAAACACTTTTTTTTAATATTTCATAGTAATCCTTTAAGACTTAGCTCTGAAATTGCAGAAGATACCAGCTGTTGAGAATTTCAAACCAAATTTGGTGAATATAGCTTTAAGATTGTGGGTTATATGTGGCATTATTTATTTAATTTTATCGATTTCCAAATCACCTAGTGGTCGTAATACTCAAATTGTTACACTTTATCTTATACTTTCCACGTTTCAAGCTTTAACTCTAAAGGCCTCGAAATAAATAAGTATTCTTTGACAAAATTGATAACAGAGCAAAAGCAAGTCATTATTTATAAAAATCGGGTAAGCTTTGATGATAGCATGGATTTATGGAATGGGATAAAGGAGCTATAATAAAGCTGAGCATAAATTAATTAATGAATCGAGCTTCAAAGGGGGAATTATAAAGCTAAGGATGTAACAAGCAGTCTGAAATACATCCATACTATATATATATTCTTAATCATCATCAAATGTCCAGTTTATTTTCGTCTGTATGACACTTTTAACCCATTGAGTCCCGTTTTATTTGATTTTTTTTAAAACACATATATAAAATTAATGTAATATCATGAACATAACCAAAATAACATTTTATTCAGAAAACATATAAATGAATACAATATTTATTAAGATTAACAAACACAATATAAATTTGAATAATTTTGAACAATGTGAAACTTATTCATATCGATGACGAGACTCACTCGTCAAATGTATTCACTAAACCTAAGTACTTTTTATTCAATCGCTTCGATATAAATCGATATATGACAGCAAATTTAGTGGATTCAAAGATGAAGGGTTAAGGAATCATTGACTTAAATTCAAAACGATATCTTATCAAAGAATATGGCTTTTAGATGAGATGTCTTTTAGGGAGCAGAGTGAGGAATACTCAGCTTATGAATACACCTCAATCTCAATAGTCTTAAATCAGGTTAATCATGCGAAATCATTTGCAAGTTCTTCAATTATTTTGGTAATCCTTCAGAAAAACCTTTAAAAAAAATAAATCACTTGTATTTCTCATTCAAAGTTGAGTTCCCAAAACTAGAACAGGTGCATCAAATCGCTACAATATATTTAATTCCTGGTTTAGCTGGGTATCAGCTAGTCGATGTTTCCCAACTGGAGCATTCTTACTAGTTTGATTTGGATTGCTTAGCTGAAAGATCCCAGCATTGATTATAAGCCAGCTAAAATCACAAAGCATTGTGTTTTTCTTGGGTTTTTCCCGGCCTTTATTGTTGTTGCTCGCTGAGCGCATTTTCCGCACTGTTATTTTTTCGCTGTCTATTGGCACTTTGCGCGTTTTCATTTTCCTTACCTACTACCCCGCCAAACACCCCTCTGCTCCTCTGTTCCGTGTTCGCTGTCGACAATTGTTGCATCACCTCTGGCTTAAGCTGCGACTTTATTCGTGACATTTATTTGCGGTTTTTAAGTGAGTTTTTCCTAGTGCGACTTTTTCTTTCCCTTTCATGTTGCTTCAAGTACGTGCAACTTGTTTTGGGATCTCTTGCCACTCCCCCGCCCCCTCTCTTCACCCATCTCAACCTTCCACAACCTTTCACATTGTACCCATTATCATAAGCGAAGCGATGCGGCACCTTTCGCTTTTGAAGTCAACTTTGATTTCAGTTTGAGATTTTCGGGTCTGCAGCATTTTAGACTTGGGCGGCTCAAAGCACGCGTTTTACTCGAATCGAGAAAGTTTACACTGAGCGGCTCTATTTGCGAAAGTAAAACGATAGCAAAGCGATGATTCGCCAAATTTAAGTATGCCCCTGATCCAATATATAATGACTGCTTGCCACATTTGACCTGTAAACACTCAGTGCAAACTTAATGGCAACTGAACATTGGCCACATATTGCCCAAGTTATTATACGAGTATGTGGGATAAACATTTAGCGCTTTTTTCTGTTACTCTGAAAAAATTCTAATAACAATAATATTAATAATAATAACAATAATTATAAAAGATTGCTTGGCTCTAATGACATTCAAACTGTGCCATATATCGACCTTTGACTCGACCTTTAATACGAATAATCAGCTCCCAACCCACAAGGCTGCGGGAGTCCAGCTTTAATTCTGTGATTATATTGATTTTCATTACTTTTTCTATTTGCAAGCTTAACTGCAAATCGGTTTAAATTGAGACGTGTTTTACCGGTTGTTCAAAGATAAACCCACTGTTCGGAAATGTGTTTGAAATTTAAGCAACCATTTTTTAAAATATATAATAAATGCAAGTAATAAATATTTGTTCATGTTATTGCCATAGTTGTATATTCTTTTTGCTTTCACGTTAAATTTATATAATTCATTATCTCTAAAACTGCTTTAACAATAGGCTTACAATGATATTTAATAAATTACATACAATACAAATAGTTCGATTTATTCTAGATACTAGAAAGAATTATACTTTATTGTCCCACTGTCTCTGAGAGATGGCAATCAGGTCAACAGCAAGTTTTTTTAGTCTCGTCTAAAGTTGAGCCAATATTTTGAATATTTAATATGAAACTTTGCAGCTGCTTTGTAATCATTGCGTGTCAAACAGGCGTATTCTTGATACCATTGCTACTTTGCCCCAAGTGGCTGCCAACTCCAACTAGACACGACAAACTTTTGCCACATTTCAGATGACTGCGAAGTTGTAAGGCAAAAAGAAAACATCGCCTTGAAGCTGTCAAAGAGGGAAAAATGAATCTATCATCTTTAAAACTAAAATAAATTGAAGTTTTGAACAAGGCAAGAAAAGTGTTTTCTTTTATTTATTATTTTGTGACAAACAAGGGTAAAAAGTGGCAATAAGTAGAAGAATTTAATAAATTGGAATACGTATATGAATGGTAAAGCTGCAAGCAGCTTATCAACAATTTAAAAAAAAAGCTTTATAAATGAAAATTAACATTTTTGTGTATAATAACTTAAATATTTTTCGATTTCAATACAAGTCAAATTTACCTAAAATATTAATCACTCTTTTACAGTTTGGGAAAAAACTGGCAAAAATGACTACAAATCGCACAAACTGCCAGCATAAACTAAACATTAATAATAAACAACTTTCAGGCCATAAACACATGAGGTTCTCAGTTGTAAAAAATCTGAACTTCCACAATATAAATTACAACATGATATAAAATACACACAAACACACATACACACACAAATGAAAATAATACTCAACCAATAAAAAGTGGAAAATACATACAAACCGAAACGCAGCCAAAACCAAAACGCATTTCAGTTGTCGCAAAGCGACATGCAAAAGAAAAGAGTGTGAAAATTATTGCATCTGACTGCGACTGGGCAGCACTGGGCAGAGCTGAGCAGAGCTGAGCAGAGCTGGTAACTGGTAACTGGTAATTTGAAAGTGGCAGCCGAATGGGATTGGCACAATTCACATCCGACGTGGATGAGGACGAGGATGTGGATGTGGACAAGGATGTGGATGTGGACGTTGACCACGATGGCGACAACTGACTGAGAGACGACAGCGACAGCCGGACAGACAAATGATGCATGCTACACTTTACCAACACACACACACACACACACACACACACACACACACACAGAATCATCATCATAGACACACACAGAGGGAAAGCTTTATCAAGTCATTTATTTTCATCCAAAAAACGTTTTCTCCACCATTTTGATAAACTGTTGAAACATACATTTTGTCCTTCTCTAATTATTATTAATGTTCAACTATTCGTTTTAGTTAAATTTTATTAATTATTATTTTTTGTTGATTTTTTATATCTGTGGAAAACGTTTTGCAGAACACGGGCGAAAAGAAAAGCAGACAATGGCAACAATGGCACAGAGTATAACGAAAATTAAATGTAGAGGAAATAAAAAAATCATTTGGCAAAACGCCTTGTTACCAAAAATAAATTTAAAAAAAACACACATTAAATATTGTGTGTATAAGAAGAAAAAAAACGTATGAAATGGCAGAACGACAAGCTGCAAAAGTACACCATACTTTATAGAAAAGTGTGTGTGTGTGTGATAGAGAAACAGTTTGCAACCAACAAATAAGGACATACAAATCTGCAGGATGTTGCACGCAACCTAGCCATAAAACCACAGCAAAATTTACTATTGATTGCACAGAGCCATCTGCATACACAGCTGGATATGGTCAAGTTGGCGCACACAAAACTCCAACTGATGACTCTAAATGCGCACAGAGCCAAGAGCAGAGAGAAAGCTGTGGCAGGGTGCATGCAACGTGCAAGGACGAGGACAGGACGTAAGCCCCAATAACCACTCAACTGAAGAGGTATCAATTAAAATCAAAACATACCCAAGTCGGTGTTTATTTTGTGCGATGCAAAATACACACACAAAGAAAACATTATTAAAGACCAACTTATTAATTTGATTAAAGCGAACTTAATAAACCCATTATTAATGTAGACAAGCCAAAGCAAAGCAGCCATAATCAATTACTGTTTATCTTAAAACTTGCCTTTGAATGCTGCTATTAATGAGATTAATATAAGAATAGATTCTGGACTATAACTTCGTAAAACCTGAGTGGTTAATCAATAATATCTTATAAATCATGTATGTATTTTATACACTGCCCTAGATTCGATAAAAGCACTTATTTTTTTTTTAAATATGAAATCCATTTCTAAATTTTTTGTTAGCTGATTTAAATACTTGTTAAATAAACGAGTAATAAAATTTATAATTTCTAAGTTAACATAATATTTTTGTGAAATTCGTCTGAAAGAAGTGCTAGTAATATATAAAATGTAGGAATGACATGAAAATAAAAAATTAATAATGTTTTCAATTTTTAGATTCTTTTGTAAATAAAAAATAATAGATTTGTCATTGTTCCAACAACTATTTAGAAGTTAATTAGTGAAAATATCTATATCGACTCAGCTGTTGATCTTGACGAAGAAATATATTTTCCCTTCTGCCAGTTAAACCTTTTGTTAACAACTTTTATGCCCTTTATATATATCAAATATACAAAGATAACCAAAATAGACATCAGCACAAATTTCAAAAATATTTGTCCTCTAATCGAGCACTCTCGACTAGGACATTCTGACTGGTTGTTTTTCTTGCTGTGCATTTACTCCGAGAAAGTATATCAACGATTAAGGGATGGAATCTGTCGACTACAACTATTGAAATTGTTAAGTGTAAACATAAATGTTTGTTCTGGAATAGTGTTAACTGCTTAAGTAAACTAAACCGTTAACTAACTCAATTTGGCATTGCAAACAACCTATTGTTAGCTTTGTGCAATAGTTGGCAATAGCAGACTTGTTTTAGAAATAGAAGGAGGATTCCAAACCCGATTTCGAGTAATTTAGTTCTATTCAAATTATAATTGGCAAATGTTTCTTATACTATCCAAATCTAAGAGAATATTGTGCAAATTCCGAGTTAATTTCAATTATTGCATACGCATCCACTATTAGACAGTCCCACAAGCTGAATAACTGTTCCTCTCTTCCCATACGGCACTGGACATGGACACATTGAGTCAAAACTGGAAGTTATAAAGTCGAACACAATGTTGAGGCGAAGCCAAATAGTTTTCGGTAGAAACAAGGATAAAAATTGCAGGACAATTGTCGTAAAACGGACACTCACCTCGATAAAGGCTGTTGCGTTTGCCAGCAGCAACGATTGCTGGTTGTAGTTGTTGCTGCTGTTGCTGCTGTTGCTGTTGGAGATGTTGCTGCGACTGCTGCTTCTGCTGCTGTTGTATTGCCGCATCCAGTTGCATCAGTATTTGTGGCGCTGTTGTTTCAGCCTGCCCGATATTTCCATTAACATTTGTCACAACGGCCAGTGTCGGCTGCAATTGTTGCTGGGCGAGCTTCTGTTCATGATGATGTTGCTGAAGGAGATGCTGCTGCTGTTGATGATGAAGCAGATTATGTTGCTGCTGCTGCTGTTGATGATGATGATGATGGGCTGACAACAACGGTTGCCCTGTGGCGCCGGCTGCCGCTGCTGCTGCTGCGGCTACAACTGCTGCTGCTGCTGCCGCTGCTGGCGGTCCATGAGCTGGGCAATAGCTGCGAATCTCGCCGTTAATATCCATAAATATGGGCGCATCCACAAGTGGCCAGGCAGCAGCAGTCGCTGTTGTGGCTGCAGCAGCTGTTGCCGCGCCTGCTGCAGATCCGGCTGCTGCTGCTGCAGCAGTTGGCGTCAATGTCACCAATTGCACCGGCAACAATTGAGCTCCAGTTGGGGATTGCAAATGAATGTGTGGTATGCCACCGTGTTGACTACAATGTTGTTGCTTGGGCGATAACTGTTGCCGTTGCTGTTGTTGTTGTTGTTGTTGTTGTTGTTGTTGTTGTTGTTGTTGTTGTTGTTGTTGTTGTTGTTGTTGTTGTTGTTGTTGTTGTTGTTGTTGTTGCTGTTGCTGCTGCTGATGCTGATGCAACGCATGCTGCTGATAGTAAACCGTAGTTTGCTCATATGCGGCATACAAAGTACTCGTCGCCTGGGTCTGCCTGTTGAGGGGCATGCTGCTTATGCTGCTGCTGCTGCAGCTGTTGCTATTTGTGGCCAATGATGTTGTTGGTTGCAAGTGAGCCTTTAATGCCGCCGGCTGAAAGGGAGGCGCCAATGGCGTTAGATTCGATTGATAGGCCCTGACCAAGGCACTGCTACTGCTGTTGTTGCTGTTTGATGTTGCTGCTGCAACTGAGTTGACTGGATTTAAATCCTCCGGCACTTTAGTGTCGACCTTCTCAACACGCACCGTTTTGACGTGCTCCGGCACGGAAGCAATGTCTCGATTGTTGTTGTTGTCGACCACGTTGTAGTTTTCGGGTGTCTCATTGTTATTGATTAACTGGTAGCTTTCGTCGATGAAAGCCACCAAATCCTGGCAGGCCTGCTGCAATTCAGCCTGTTGCGCTGTTGCTGCCACATTTTTATCACCTTTCTCTGCGGCATCATTCGCCTCGTCATCGTCGCTTTCGATGACATGCTCGATAATGCGTAAGTTATCGTAGTCTATAATCCGAGCATAGCCCATCTCAAGCGCCAGTCCGGTCAGTCTGGCCACATCCTCGTCGACTCCATTGGCGTTGATGTCGTTGTGGTAAAATTCCTTCAAGTCTTTGGGTTCGAGTGTCCTTGAAGATTCCTCCTCTTTTGCTGAATTGGTCTGGTTACTAAAATCCTTAACGTTTTGGTTCTCTTCGGTATTCTGTTCTTCCTCAATGATCTGCTCAAGCTGCGAACGCGATGACTTTCTACTCTCCTGGCGTTGTTCCTCCTCGCCCTCCTCCTCCTCCACCACATCATCCATCACCAACACCTGCAGATGCAGCTCCTCCTCCTCGTCATCCATTTCGTCTTCGGTTTGCGTGCTATTGTCGATAAATAGTGCTGCTGTTGTTGTCACTGCATCAGCTGTTGTTGCCGTTGCTGTTGCTGCTGTTGTTGGCATTTTACAGTCGTCATAATAAACACATTCATCGCACACCAAATCATTCGACGACGGCGCCTTTAAGTGTGAACTGACAGTGGCTGCTGCCATTATAATTAAATATGCCACAGCCGAATATATTATGCTGTCGCGGACTGTTACTCGCCAATTACACTGCGATTAATTATTAACTGCATGACAGAAAGAGGCGGAAATTGGACTGTTTCTTGTTGTTGTTGTTGTTGTTGTTGTTGTTGTTGTTGCACTGGTTGCGTTGCTGTTGTCGATATTGTCATGTTGCTCTTGACATTATTGTTGTCCTACAGTAAATTGATGGCAATATTATTAAATCACTGACAAACACTTCACTTCATTTTTATTTGCACTTTTTATTTCAATTGCAGTGCCTGCAAAAAAAAGGGAAAAACAAAATATGAATTTAATTTCAGCAGTTTTTAATTTTGCAAGCAATATTTGATTTTTTTCTTATTCAATATTCATTTAAATTAAAAAGCTTGGTTTGCTTGGTTTACTTTGTGCGAGTTTTGGCTTTTGATCAGTAAACAAACCAAAACAATTGAAAAATAACAAAAAAAAATTTCCTTTTGAGTATTTCGGAAAATGCGTTATTTAAAATATAAAAAAAATATATATTTAAAAATAGATATATCATATATCTAACATAAAACTTATAAAAATATACTTCATACGAGAGCAATGTTTCGAAAGAATATAAAATATAGTCGCAACCTCTGACGTCATCAAGAAGCGAAGCATATCAACGGAAGAGGTTTGTGGCTGCAACATAAATCGGATACATAACTCGGTGGACAAGTGTGGCTACATCGACTCGGCTAGTGAAGTTCACCAGGAATGGATAACCACGTCGCCTGCAATATGTTGCACATTTTATGACAAGATTAGTAAAAACAAAAAACACAGGAAATCTCTGATTAAGAATACTTGAAAATATCGTTGAATCAAAGCGAAGAGAATGTTTTATAGTCAGGTGGGCGTTGCTAAGGTGCTCAGTTAAGCTGTTCACTGGGCTCAAGCGGCGTATGATTAATATGTGTGCGAGTTTATTTATTGCGCATACGCCACATGAGCTCAAACTTATGGGTTATCCACTGTGGGAAAATAAAGGTCAGCCAAGTCACGTCGCATGACCAGGCCAGGACGTATGAGTAATGACTGATGCTAGCAAATAAGCCTAGTTAGACGCATTTATATTCAGCAGCAGACATTTTGATCTGTGGCCAGTTTCATGTGGCAAGGCTTTAAAACTGAGAGATGATTTCAGCAATGAAGCTGACCACTAATGGGTATATTTTATGGAAACGGAAATGTCTCCAAAAATAGATAGATCTACCCAGATATAGCTGTAAATACGAGCAAAGTGTTATTCAGGAGTATGAGAGAAATAGTTAAGAAAAGTTAAGAGAACTAACTGTTGACGCCTATCAGAAATGCATATACCCGGTTATAAAAGCTAGCAGGGTATACAAATTTAAAATGATATGCAGGAATTTGGGAGAGATACCTAAGCCATGTTAACGTGATAGCAGAGACTTGTTCCGTTGCAGCCGTTAAGCCCAGTTCCTTTATATTCAGTGAAGTCGTACAAAAACGGAGCAGCCACCGAAAGGAGCTTAAGGATTTATGGCAGGCGCAAGCTGTGCTGTGCCACACAGCCTCTACTGGAAGCAGTGTACTAAATCAGTAGACAATTGCGTAAGAGTTTCCACCCACCCAAATCCGCGCACTGCTTTTGTCTTAATTATTTTGGGTTGCATTTCAATGACGCACGCAAAGGTAGAGAGTCAAAGTAACGTATCAACGTGTGGCAGAGTGCCCGACTAGCAGATACCCTCTACTTCAAAATTTGGCATATTAAGTAAGCGTACTGAGTATATAAAGTGACACACAATGCCAATGAATAGAAGTACTTAATTTTAAAAAAGAATACCTATTTCCTAAATTAGGTGAAAACCAAACTCAAAACTTAATAAGCAACATAGTACAACTGATCTAATGTGAAAACCAATGAATTTTTTTAGCACACCAAATTAAAAATACTGGGAATCATAGTGCCCGCTCGTAAACTTAAAACAAAAATACTGGGAAAGGGTGTCTGCCTAGGACATATTTAAAATTTGAAAAATAGGGGTCTCCACAGTAAATAGGGGACAATCTATTCCATTCGCTATTGAACGCACAAGTACAACTTTTCCACAACTTTCCACAGCTTCGATTTTGCATACTTATACAGTGACTATATCTGGCTCTATTGAAGATATCTTTCTCGTGCAGAGAGTATTATGAATTGCCAAATTGAGAAGAACTTTGCCGAACTGAATTACTTTCTCGACTACCAATATTTTCAAACAACTTTATCAATGTGCATATTAATCTGATTTTCGCAAAAAATCTAAAATAATTGGTCAATGTTTTTGAATATATAGTAAAAAATTTAGAGGCGTGTTGCCTTGAATCTGCAAAGATAAGTAATTTTTAACGTGTATCGGAAAGCGGTTTTTTCTTTTGTATTTTATTGTTTTGATACAATCAGCTCACAATTGTTGTTATATATATTAATTTATCTAGTTCGTGTATTGGAAGCCCTTTTGCCAGATGGATATGAACTTATGGCCGATGGCGTCTGTGGGGCTGCGTCTGCCTCTGTCTCTGCCTCGACCACGGCTTTTGTTGCGATATCTAAAACGGAAATTAAATGAAATCAACCCACTTGCAACGAGTGTCGCACAGCAGCTAAAAACTTTGCTTTGGCATACGCAAAAAACCAAAGCATACTTTTCAGGGTTGCTTTATTTTTAGCGTTGATTGTTGTGCCATATGCCATATGGAATGGCAGACGACGTCGAGTACAAATGCCATTATCGCATATTCCAGATGCTGCATAACACTAATTTAATAATATTATATTGGATAATTAGGAGTTTCATTTAGTTTACAATATGCTCTGATATGATAGCAGTTTTGATATTTTTGCGCAAGTTTTCTGCGTTGGCAGTTTAATTAAACACACAATTTTGGCCATATGTTGCACCAGAATTGTCAAGCAGCTCTGGGATTCTCGGCGACATTCGACATTCTATTTTTAGCTGCTGCCAATCAACAGCAGCATATTTGCCAATATCAAATGGCAGAGTAACAGCCTTAACCTCTAATCGATGTGCTTGTTGTTGTTGTTGTAGTTGTTGTTGTTCTTGTTTTCATTGATTACTAAAATAGATATGAGCTGACTTTCATCTTCCAATATACATATACACATCTGATAAGCGTTAGGAGAGATGTGCAAGCCAACTTAGATTTTCTCAAAGCAAACGCAATTATTGCCAAAAAGTATTATGTTTAAGCAATATATTTATACAGCTGCGGTCAAAATTATACACACATATAATTATATATTTTATTTTTATTTTTTAGCTTATTTTAGCAATAAGCTAAAATAAACAAGTTAGAAGGCATTGAAGAGTAAATAAAAAAGAAAGCAATGCATACTTTTATTTAATAGGTAATTGATTCAAAATATTCATATGTAAATTCTATATTAATTAGAAGATGATGCTTTTAAAAATGTTGCTTTTATTGTATCGATAATCGAGATACGGAGGCAGTTATCGATCAAATAAAACAAACCTCTTTTCCACATTTCAAATCTCTAGTTTTTATAGAAATATGGCTATATTAACTATGCTGTTGAATATATATAATTTATGGGGTCGGAATTGCTTCCTCCCCACCAAATGGGAGAGCTATGAATTAATATTATGAAAAACAATTAAAGTATTTAAATTTATCACCCATTTGCCGGTCCAAATGACATTAGTGAAATAGTAATGGAACCTTCTTTACTATTCGTAAAAGATTACTTGGAGTCGTTTTTCTTTTGGAATGTCCAAATCCATAGCACATCATCATGGTTTGGTAGCATATTATCAAACAAAACATTTTCGTTCGACAGATAAATGCTCATCAATTTCTTTAATAGCTTTTCACAGAATTTTATTTATTTATTTGATAAGCTTACGACATATTATCTTATGGACGTCTGTTAACAGTTTAAGCACTTGATGACAGATATATTTATTATTCACGAACAGCTCAATATTACAACTAATTTGTAACCATATGTTTAGCAAGAATTGAAAATATTCAATGTGGGAAATCGAAATGAACAAATGTTCATGGTTTTGACAGATTTTCATAATTTGTCAGTGCTTGAAGATGTTTTTTGTGTTTCTGCTTGTCAAATGCTTATATTTCTGGTTGACTCAACGACAAACGTTTTTGAACACAAAGCAGTCTTTCCATTCCATTTGTACAATCATCAATCATCAATAAATACAATTTTGGTTATTTTTGGAAAGTTGTAAAACAAAACGAAACATTAATAATACTATAACCAAAAATGCCGAATGTTAATGGTGCCATCATTATGCACACGCTGCAGTTGATCAAGACTCCGGCGACACTCCGCGAGATTGTGACAACCATTGCCAAGAATACGAATTTGCCAGAGGACGAACTGATGACACCCATCAAGCAGACCCTGGAAATGGGCTATCTTACGGGATTTCTACAAAAACTAAATGGTAAAATTTAAGAGACTAGTCTAAAGAGAACAAGCAAGTTCAGTTTTGCACTAAATTTACAGGCAGATATTTTCCCCTTCCGATGACTTTTCCAATGCTTATGGCTGAGACGGAAGCATTCATTCAAAATGCTCAAAATTCCCAAAATGGTCCCAAAACAGATGGAGTAGAAGGAATAGATTCGAAGAAACAATTAGACAAGAAGTCGAAGCAAAAAGGTCAAGTTGAGAGAAAATCTGCGTCGAAGCTGGGTAATGCCTCCAACACGACACTGATGCCAAAAGATTCAATGATACAACGCAAGTCAAAGCGATCGCAACTGAAAATTAAATAGTTTGTAAGGATTTATTTCGAAAATTTTCAGTTTGCTGCCTGTAAATAAAAGAATCAGATTTGTTTGGTATGCCAAATAGAGAGAATGGGATCTCTTCAAAATACGGAAAGTAGCTTTAGTTATTCACATTTCTGCCGCAAAAACTCGTCTGGACTACGTAAATTGCCACTCGCTTGTGGAAGTAGACAAATGTCTCAATTAGCGGATCCAACTCGTCATCCACAAGGAGACGCGAACGCAAAGGATATCTTCGCATCGCGTCGCCTCACGTCGCATCACATCGCATCTCATCGTTTCCTATTCCATTTGAACGGCAAATGATGCGTAGCCTTTGGCCATTTTTAATTTGGAGTGAACATCGACCATATGGTTGGAGGCCACTCTCCCACGCCGACTGTTAAGGTTACTCGTGCATGGTCGGTGTGCTCAGACGGCGATGACGTCGACGTTAGAGCAACGCCACATAGGTGTGTGTGTGTGTGTGTGTGTGTGTGTGTGTGTGTGTGTGTGGGGGGGGGGGAGGGCAGGGCACTTGCAATGTAAACAGAGTCAAAGCCAACACAAAAAACGGCTGGCTCCCAGCAACACTTGCAAAGAGAGAGAGAGTCGCACAAGCAAGTGTGAGTGAAAGAGACAACATAGTCAACATGGTGAGAAACGAGCGCGTGTTGAAATTGTTGAAACGAGAGTGCAACAAATGTTTGTAAAGTCCACAAAACGAGGTGTATATGTAAGTCTGTTCATGTGTGTGTGTCTCTCTGTGTGTGTGTAGGCAATATGGGAAGGACACGCTCCTGCTTTGCCTTTGGCGCGTGGGCGATGCTCTCTAAACATTGTGAAAAGTGAGATTATTTGTCGTCCTCCTTTCGGCATACTGGCATAAATACTGCTCGCCTTAGTTTATATATATATATATATATATATACATATATATAGAAGCAACTGCATTTCCTTCTGCGTCTTTGGTTTTGAGAGTTTGAGTAAACGTGAAATTGGTCCCCCTTATCGGCATCTTAATAAAAATCGTTTCAATTCATGAATCAATGTTTTAAAATTCATTCCGTTTACGAGGAAACAATCAGCGTTTGTCAGAAATTAAGGAGAGTTTCTCTAGTCAAGCAATGTCAGACGTTTATTAGTTGAGAGCGAATAGGAACACATAGATGTCTGTTAAACATATGCCAGGCGAAGTCTTGCAAAAATAATGCATAAATGCGTTAATTGCGAAATATTCACGAAATATGATATAAAACAACGCAGTAAACTAGAAAAATGCATGAAAAGTAAAACGGGAAAAGCTCTAAATCCAAAACACAAAAGCAAAGACAGCAAAATATTTATACGTGCATAGATACATAAATATTAATGTATGTACACATAAAAACACACATACACATATGCATATTTCAACACAGTGTGTGAAAATACCAGAAGAAATGGAAAACGTAGACGTGCAACGGTAGCGCAATATACAGTTGACGTCGACGTCGGCAACCGTCACCAGAAAAACACACTCAACCCAAAAAGGCTTCAATTTTGCCTTTGTTTTTGCATTTGCTTTTGAATTTGCTTTTGCGCATGGTGAGTATGAAAGCGTTACTTTGCTCTGCTCTGCCCGTTGCGAAGCCCTGACTATGCAGCAGCGGCGCAACTACTACACCGGCTTTACGCTGTTGTTGCTGTTGTCAACTGGTTGCGTTGCTTTGCTTTGCGTTGCTTTGCTTTGTTTTTATTTGCTGTATGTGCATGCACCTGTAAGCCAACTTGTGTTGGCACTTTTTGCTGCTTTGGTATTTCCAAATAACTCACACACACACGCATACACAAAGAAAAAAGCTAAAATGTGTATGCATGTGAATGTGTGTGTGTGTGCGAAGTTAACATATTGTTGCCATTTTTATTCATTTGCACGCATTAAAATCATAATAAAATGTTGCAGAACCCCAGCTACACATTAATTCAATTAAATGTTTGCAAAAAGAAACTATTACACATGCAAATTTGTAATAGTTTGCATTTTACTTACCAGCAGCTGCTGTTGCTTGCAGCGAAAGAGCTGAAAATGGTTTTGATATTTTGCACAATACATACGCACACGCACACACATACACAGGCATATGCACATAAGGACAAATTCAAAACACATACGGAACGAAACGAACGCGAGCACGAAAAACAACAAATACGCAGCGGAGTAGCAGCAACAATTGTTATTGTTTTTATTTTTCTTTGCTTGCCTACCTGCTCGATTGCTTGCCTGGTGTCGTTTTCTTCGTTTGCTTTTATTTTGGTGTTGAAAATACCGTAACAAGTTTGCAAATTTCAGTTATTGTGTATAACTTGTTGGCATTTGAAGCTCGGCAGAGCATGTAGCAAACCAAGGAAAACATACACAGACACTGTCGATACACAATACGACGACCCAAACGCGGCAAACGTTTGATTTTGATTGACTCTGTGCCACCATGGAAAACTGCAAACGAGCCAAAGCACGACATCAACGACGACGATGACGAACAATGAGCAATAAGCCGACCAACCTAACGACCGACACACGAAGCCAACAGCAGTAACTACACGTAAAAGACCGCGTGGGAGCAGCAACGGCAGCAGCAACGAGAGCCGAGAGCAGCGTTGTCTATATTCATCCAAATTCTTTTGCTATGTGGGTGGTACGCCTCTCAACAAAAGGGAGAGAGAGTCAGAGAGGAGAGTGAGAGCGCACAGTCAAGCATAATTGGACAGTTTTTTTTTTTTTTTTTGGATCTACAACCTGTGTAATGGCAGGCGGCGAGAGCTTTTTCTTGTCGCTTGCTGCTGCTGCCGGTGGAAATGCAACAGCTGTTTTCCGATTTCACTTGATCAAACGCAATTTTAATGTACATATCTAAAGGTTAATCATATCCAAAGTAAATTAATATATTAACAAGTTTCTTATTCGCGTTTAACAAGTCCAGAAAATTCATTTAATTTTAATTATAATCGTTTTTCATAACTGTCTAGGCAAAATATTTTGCATTGAACAGCAGCAGCTGATAGCAGCGATTAGCTTGCGCGCCAACGGATCAAAAGCTTGCGACGACATGGTGCGTGTCTTCGCTAATACCGTTACAAACGAATAGCTTTTTCGGCCACCAGCAGCAGTAACAATTTAATTATGCTTATAAGAAAAATGCATCAAAACTTCGGCAAATAGAAAAAGTTGTCAAACGGAACAGAAACACCTGTTTGACTTGCGCAGATTTAGCCACCACTCAAAGTCGTTGTTGATAAACTTTGCCTGAGCTTTGGAGTCGTGCTTCTTTTGAAATTCATCGCGGTCGCGCAACCAAGTCCTCCCGTACTCCATGCCAATCAGCATCGACATCGAGTTTGGAAAACACTTCAATTAAACTCTTACTATTTAGTAGGTTGAGAACACTGCAATCAAATGCTCACCTCGCTCTCAATGGTTGGTACCATTACATGTCGCTGGGCCCGTAAGCCAGCCTCGGTTGTTAGATTATCTTTTGGTTTGCATATCACGGCACGCGACCATTCCTTGACTTTTCCTAAAGATGCCATATTGTTAAAAAAAAAACCAATACATACTTTAAATTTCGGTTTTTGAATGACTAAGCGCCATAATAAATTACTGAATGAATCTGAGAAAGCAAAAAGTAAACATTGACATTGAATACAAAAGCTAATTTGAAGCTAAAATACAAGAAACTTTCATTTTATTTTGCTTTTATTTGTTAAATTTAATTTCGCCTATTAATGGTATAGCTGGTCTTATTAGGACCCAGTCGATATCTGAAAAGCAACCCACCCGGTGTCAGGCAGAGAAATGTTTCCAGGCATTTCTATCGGACAATAAGCAAAAGACAACAACGCGAACGCAAAGACAAAGAAGTAAAACAAACTTTAAGTCAATACAGTAGGTACATATAAAATAAAAAAACAAAACGAAAACAAAACAAAATAATACGGTACACGGCAGCAGCAAACTAAATCAAACCCCCTCCTCCAGATCTATAGGAACATGCTCGCTAGGGAGCAAGGCAAACAAGAGAAGCAAGAGAATGTAGCAAACCAAGTAAAACAAAGAAGAAGAGGCGGAGTGAGGATTTGGTAGTGGGCGGTTGGTGGGTGAGTAACTGGCAACGGTATGGCCAAACGTAAATCAAACAAAAATAAACAAAATAAAACAAAGAAAAACAAATAAAATAAACAAAACTACGCAGAAGTAGCAGGCAGACGTCAACGAGAACGGCATCGGCAACGGCAACGACGATGGCAAACAAGGAGCAACAGAAACAATAGCAGAATGAAAAGGGCAGTGGGCATGAAAGAATGGAAGAAGCCAAAGCAAGACACCCGCACCAACAAAACAATACTCGCACACACACACAAAAACACAACCATCTACACACGCCCAAACCGAAACAAACAAACAAATGAAATTGTACAAAACAAGGCAATGCAACGGTAATAATGAAGATGATGATGGTAATGATGATGATTAAGCAAACGAAGCTTATACCGTTTGGCTAAAACAAACATTTGCAAATGTTCTCAACAAACTTTTTGGGGCAACAAAACGAAATAGGAAATGCAGTCAGCAATGGGGCAGCAGCTGCTGGTGGGTGGAATTAGGGCGGAGTCGAATTTTAGTTTGAGTTTTATGCCAAACACACAAAAGCACACATGGAAACACACACACAGACACAAGCATGCATAAATATGAGTTTGCGTTGCTTCTGTGGCTCTCTCCACAAACAAAGTTAGTCCCGATCTCACCCTCTCCTCTCTCTCGACTGTCGTTGACTATTGTCTTTCTCGTTCGCACACAATGCAACTGTGTGCGTAAATAAGCATTCTATAACAAAACAACAACAACTGTGCTTATTTCTGCTGCTGCTGCTGCTTCTGCTGCTGTTGTTGTTGTTGTTATACCTTTGCATAGTGAATAACAAACAGTGTCACATTTTGTGCAATTCTGCACATATTAAATAACTATATTACAAATTTAATTGATATATAACTGATTTATAACCATAAATAACAAATAATTAATAATTACAAATTACTATTCAATTTTATAATTCTTTATAATTTTTGGAACTCATTGAATTCTGCTTCTGCACAGGGTATTCAATCCGCTCACATGCTTCATATAGCTGTTATATGAATTTATTTTGTTTTTCGTTCTGTTTGCTTATTTCAAAGCTCTGGGGGCAGCAGCGCTGTCGATGCTAGCAGCATGCAGCTTCCACTCCACTGTTTAATTCTGTTGTTGTACTTGTTTCGGTGCTCATTAGTCGCATTCACAATCCCTCGTTATTTAGTGTGCACCCCACCACCCCCCTCCATCCACTCATACTCCTGTTTGTGTTTGCATTTGTTTGTTTTTAAATTTTCTTGTATTTCATTTTGTTGAACAGCAACAGCTTCTCTAGCATTATTTCTATTGTTCGTCTTTGGCCTTTCTTCGCCCTGCTTTCCATTCCCCCTCAGTTTACACTTGTTTTCGGACTTTGGTCATATTCCTTTTCTTTTTAAAATAAAAACTACATATTTTGTTAGCATCAAAACCCCGCCCACTGCTAACGACTCCTTTATGTCCGATACATTGTTTTCGGTAAGCTGCAGCATTTAACCTGCAGCCTAGCACTTAATGATGCAACATTAAGTCATACTCCTAGCAAGGCAAAAACTCTAAGTTCGAGTTGTCCAATAAAAACTTTTTACACCATATTTAAACATACTTTTAAAAGTTTTGGGCAAAGCAAGTCTTTTCTTATTTGATTTGCATTAGTTTTTCACTTGATTGCCCATTATTTTAAATGTATATTATAAATTATCTTAAATGTTTTTCTATGTCCAATGTTAAAATACTGTTTTCTGAATACAAGAGGAAAATATAAGCCCAGAACAAAGCTAGCATATTTATTTAATGGTTCGACCCATATATCCTGTCTCTATAATTTATTCGGAAAAATATATTACGAAATAGTAAAATGCTTCCATCCCCTCATTTGTTAAAATAAAATACTCTGACCTCTGTCGAAAGACTGGCTTTATACGTGATTTTTGATTAAAAATTAATCTTTAAAATAAAATTTTAAATTTAATTTTTTAATGCTCAGTAAAACACTTTCTTTTAATATAGAATATGTAAAAAAAAAGCCAAATATATATTCAAATCTTTAATATTTTGCTATTCAAAAGTTTACCGGTTTAGTTATTTTATTTTTATTTTAAAGCTTAAATCAAAATAAAAAGTGTTAAAAGCTATAACATATTAAATGTAGAAAATTTTCTTTTAATCCTAGGCCCTTTTACTATCCAACTACCAAGGAAATGTGTAAATTGGCCTTAAAGTCTGGTTAATACGAATTACATATGTCAATAACTAACTAGCGGTTAATCTACATACATTTATATGTGTGTGTTTTTGTTTGTGTGTGTCCAATAACAGTCGCTTGTTGTGCAATGGACAGCAACATCAAAAACAATAACAATTCAAGGCTCTCCGCCAGCAACCCTGGCTTGCTGGCTTTGTTGACGAGCATATTACGAAAAAAGAGACAAATAAGGTTAAAAACCAAAAGTCAAAAATTAAAAATCAAAAGTCTGGCAAGCCACCCACTCGAAAATCACGTGTTATTGTTGGACAAAAAATGCTTAATTAATTAATTTTAAATGGTAAAGCTGCGTTGACATATTTCTGCCTGGGTTATATGCCAATGCAATTGTAAACAGCTGTACTTTTCGAAAAAATTACAGCGATAATGGAATCGAAAAAAATGCAACGAAACAACAATAAAAAAAAAAACACCAAAAAACAACAGCAACAACTTTTCCGCACAAATTTTCGCTGAATGCGCACAAAAATAAAGAAACAAAAACAAAAACGAACAACAAAAGTGAAGCAAACGAATGTAAAATTGCAAGAGGAGGTTTTCGACATGTTGGTCTTCGACACACACACACACACATACATACACACATGTATGCAGTCAAAACAACAGATTCGTTAGTAAATAAATGTGACAAGCGAATTTTCGTCAAATCAATGTCAACATAGAGAGTCACTCAACATGGAAATAAATAAACATCAAAATGAATAATTATAATAATGAACAATAATAATAATAAAACAAGGAAAAAAAAACGAAATGCAACATTCAAATGACGTCTTATCATAATTACATTTTATATAGTTTTGTACAGTTGGCTCGGCGAATTGATAATGCACAAGTTCATAAACAATTGTTAAAAGTGTTGCATACAAACAGGCGCAAGGTTGCAACAACCACACAGACAGACAGACACACAGTTAGACCGGCAGACAGTCAAGCAACAACACCAATGTCAATAAGTAAACGAAAGGTGCAACAAGAAAAAACATCAAACCGAACTTGAGATACCCTCGCCATTATTCGAACATATCTTAAGCAATACTAATAAGTACTACAAATATAATTATGTAATATAAGTATTAAATTAAATACATATAATTATTTTAACATAAATAAAACAGCGTCAATAACCCAAATTTTAATTACTATTTTGCAAATCTCAACAAGGATTTTTATTTATAAAATTTAGTTGAAGTAACACTAATAAATTATTTCTTTTATTCTATTAATTAGAAAATGCTATATAATCTTTAGAGTCATCCAAACGATTTATAGTTCAGCGTAATTTAAAAAATCTTAATTGCGATTTTTAAATTGCAAAAAAAAATTTTTATTTAAAAATAAGTTGAAGTAAATCAAACAATTTTTATTATTACTCTATTAATTAGAAAATGCTATACAAATTTTTTTTAAAATAATTTTTATTTTAGAGTAATTTAATATATTCAGGTTTTTTTCGGTACATTTGATAACAATAGAATGAATATTGTTAACTTGAAATATGATTTATTGTAGTGTTGACTTTTGCAAACAACTGAAGTGGCTTTATTATTAGCCTCCAAAAGCAAATCAGCAATGAACCAAGTCCCATAAAGAATCTTTGGCGTGAAATTACTGTAAAAGACCCCTTTTTGTAATGAATAAAAATGCAATTTTAAACTGTTTTTGATAAAACATAACTTTTTGGCTGTTGCCTTTAAGTTATAGAGCAAAAGGCTAAAAGATTCAACTTGTCAATCTTATAAAATTAAAATAAAGCTGCTGTTATTAACCTTCTAAAATTTAAATTTTAAATTTTTGAAAATTCATTTTGGTTTTTAAAGTTTTCTCAATTTGTGACTTCTCATTCTCAATTTAAATTCTCTAATGGTAAAGTTGATGCTAATTTTTTGCAGCACCAATAAATTTGAAAGTAATATATTTATGAGAAAATTATGATATTTTAAGTAATCTGTCGAAATCTCCAAGGAGAATAATTAATGCAACTTTTTAAAAACAATTCTAATTGGAACAACATGTTTATATGCTAAATAAACTCAAGTTTTGGATGAACAATAAATAATGTTAATTAAATTTAACCCTCGATTCGGCCAGTTCCATATGGATGTTGCAAATACTCGCTGTAAGTTTATAAAAAAAAAAGCAAGCAAAGAAAATACGTTTTTGTTTACTTCCGCATTCGGGGTGCCTTCAATTGTTCTTACGATTCTCACAATTTGCGATTTGCTTTCCCGTTAAAACACAAATATGTATTTCGCTGAAGGTCTTGGCAGAGAGGCCATAAAGCTAAAACAAAAGTTAAAACATTTTTAAATTTCACAGTTTGGTGTCTTCAATTACATCTTGAATGAAAAAAATTATGCCTATAGATTTACCAAACGCACAAATAGATACTTTTTGGAAATCAAGTTTAATTAACTTTAACATTGTATAAAATGAAATAAGTTCTATGAATTTTTATTTTCAATTTGAGTAGGTAAAAGTAGAAGCTATTTGAAGGGTGTACCCTATTGAAACAATGGGCAGATTATATACAAATTACCAACAAAATAGAGTTAAAAATGATTTATTATTGCTTTTATTTAAATTAAATTTAACGTTGAGCTCAAAAAAGCCATTAACTTGTCATAAAACGCAACGATATCAAAATTGTTAATGTGCTAAATTATTTTATTCGACACACTTATTAATTCCCTGAATATAGTATTCAGATATCAACATTGCCTCACTCAATTTACAATTGACTGTTCCTCTGGGTGCAAAATTTTATAAAAAAAAAAAAAAACATTTTACCAATGTAACGAATAAAAATTTTCTTATTAATTTTCCAAAACAAAAATTTAGTTTGTTTAGTTTATTTTTATATATTTTTATCATATTTATCAATTCAACTATTATTTCTGAAGGCTCTAAGAACTTTCTTATAAAAAAAATTCTTGGAAATGATAATTTTATATTCCTAAATATCGAATAGCATATTTACATTGAGAACTCATTTGTTAAAACATGTTTGCAAGCAGTTATTTATTTAACATTTTAATTAGTCTTTTTTTGGATTCCTTTACACGTAAAACACATAGTATTTGAAAATATATAGTTATTGTATTTATGTACGAAAATTCGTACATATATGTATATATATATATATATATATATATATATATATAAATATATATGTTTGTATCTATAAAATACATTGTATTTATTTCGCTCACCTTCCCTTTCGCTAAGCTTTGCGACAACAGCAGCAAATAATTAAGTTCATTGCTTCTATTTGCGTATTCCGCTGCCTTGCATATTTCTCTCCGTTATTGTTGTTATTTTTGTTGCTGATGTTGCTGTCGTTTTTGCATATTTTTGTAGCTCAGCAACAAAAGCGACCAGCGGCCAAAAGTAAACAACAATAACAACGAAACAACACATCAGGCTCATCTTCATTAGCCCTGCTTTCGTCAGTATGCTTGCCTTGCCTCTTGTCTCTCTCTCTCTCTCTTTCGCTCGTTCTAGCTCTCTGTCTCTCTGCCCTGTTTCTGCCTCGCACCAAGACCTCCCCATGCCACGGCATAACTTTCTTGCAATGCCTCTGCCTGGGGCTGGCTCAAAAAAAAACGTTGTTTACTTGGAATGCTTGCGTTGCTTTTGTTGTTGCCGTCGCCTTCGCTGTCAGCGTCGTTGTCGCCGTCGCCGCTAGCGTCAGCGTCGCTGCCACTGATGTTTACTCAATTTCGTAGCCGAAGTCCAACAATAAAAAATCAACAGCGTAAAATGCTCAAAAGAAGCAGCGACGGCAACGTCGGCATAATGACCTTCAGTGACGCTAACGTCGTGATACGTCGTCAACATCACAGCTAGCGTCGTCGTCGACGTCGACATTGACGTTGTCGTCGACGTCGGCATATGTCTGTTTGGCCTGACTTGGCTGTTGCTCGGGTCAGGTCTTTTTGCGCCACCCCCACACGACTTAATTTCAGTACGCCTTTCCTCTCTCTACCCCGCTCCAACGCACCAACATAGTAAACAAGCAGGAACTGCGCTGCTCGCTGCCCACTGCTCACTGCTCGCTGCTTGCGTCTCACTGCCTTTGACGACGCTTCCTAGTTGCAAATGTTCTCACAAATACATATATACGTATGATGTATGTATGTGTGTACATACATGTGTTTGAGTGCATGTCAATGGCGTGTGCGCTCTCCACTCTCCGCTCTCTCAGTCGGTCACTCTCCACATTTGCGCTCCTGTGCAAACAAGTGTTTGTTTGCCGCGTCGGCAACCGGCAGAGACTGTTTCGTCCCTATCAAACATGGATGAGCCCAGTAAATACCACCCACACCAAACTGAAACTTATTTGAAAGCGCGCAAGCTCCTTCGAATTCGTTCTAATTAGCATTTTGCGTTGCTTGAGTGACACAGTGGGCTGAACTTGCGCTTGTTAGACTACCAAAATAAATAAATAATTAAAACTACGAAATAATTAATAAAAATTTTAAGAATTACTATTAAGCCCAGCAAATGCCATTATATTTGGCATAATTAAGAACAAAAAATATTTATAATTTACCGAAATATTCATGACGTGCAAAAAAATTATTTATAGCAAATTTCAGTCTTGTCCCTTGTATATTAGTTATGCGTAATAGCGAAATTCTAATAAGAGCGAATAAAAGCGAGTAAAATAAAGAGAGAGAAACCAATGCTGTTCTGTCGTTCGGTCGCTTGGACAGCCGCACGTGAGAGCTTGCGCACGAGAGAATGAGCAACAAAATGAATAACAAGAACAATAAAAACAATAACAACTTCAACGCCTCCCACGCAGAGTGAAAACGCAATGCACTTTGGCAGCTACAAAAACAAAACTGCTACTTCTGCTGCTGCTGCTGTTGCGTCTGAAATGTAAGCAATAACAATTTAAATTATGAATGTATGTACACATGTGCATACATACAAATGGATTTTGCTTGTAGAGCAACAACAACAAAACTGTAAAATACTATGAGTGAGAAGTTCAAGGAGAGCAAGCGAATAATATGAGCATGTTTGCAAGTGTGTATTTACGAGACAAATACAGTAGCTGACATCTTATTTCGTTCATCGAAAGCGATTAGGTGCAGAACTCTACATTATTATTATGCCAACAACAAATTTATTTAAGAGTGAAATTGTGATTCAAAATTGGATTGTGATTAATTTAATATTAATTCATTGTGTATTATATGTGTTTACAGCTATTGGTAGTTATTTTTACGAATATGTTGTAAATTTATTGTACTTATATATTAACATTTCAACATACTAATATACCTACAGACAAATACATGCACACATACATATATATGTATATGTATATATATATCAGCGTCGTCAGCCTTAGCAGAAGACGGAAATACCAAACCAACGATGACGAACGTAAAAACTACGCACCAAGCAACAGCAAAAACAACAACAGCAATACAACAACAAAACACGGCACGAAAAACAAACAAACAAGCAAGCAAGCAAGGCAGCGCGTTGTGGCGAGTGAGAAAGCTGTTGAATGGGCGATAGCAAGCGTAGAACGCAGCACCTGCCTGCTTGCCTGGCATTGACAGCCACACATCCAACTGCCATCTCCCAGCCCCTGCTCTTTTCCTCTTCCCTTCCTATCATTCTGCTAACGAGCAAACACAACTAAACAAAAACAAATAACTAAGCAATGGCAGATTAAGGCGAAATTCTATTAACCTTTCGAAATTTTACTACGACGTAGTAGAACAATTTTTCGATATTGGCGCGCACCTTTTTCGTAGTGTTATTTTTTTGCCCTCGTTCGTTCAACTCGGCAACCTCGCAACAGCCACCACCCGCTGCCCTATCTGGATTCAAACCTGAACCGCTCCTGTCTACTTGTTTGTTTAATTTTTTGCCATTTCTGCTTCGCATTCTATTTGTTTGTTTGACTCGATGCGCATGTGTTAGTGTCAAGAAGAGTTTGTGCGAGGGCTGCAACGATTGCTTCAAAACTTGCCAACGATTCATTTCCACAATATGCACAATAGAAACATATAAACATGTATGTTTGTGAATAATATATTTTTAGTTAACAAAATAATAATAAAAATACAGTATTTTATACAAGTAAATTGACACATAATCGCAGAAGTCGATTTATTTCACAAACACTTGTTGCTGCCCTCGTTTTTGTATTTTGGCGCGTACTCAGATCGTCCGCTGTTGTTGCTGTTGTTTTTTAAGCATGACAAAGCACCGTACAATTTCACAACAGCAACTTCATTATGATGTTCGGCTTGTTTTTCCACGAAACAACTGTTTACCGAACGTGGCTGCTCTGCCGCAGTAGACGTCAGCAGCGCAGTGATAGCGCTGTCTGTTCGTTCTCTGTGCTTATGTGTGTTGTATGTTGTACGTATGTGTGTGGCGTACGTTGCGCTCGTTTCATTCAAACGTCCACCGAGAAATTTCATTTCAATACGCAGCCCGGCCAGCGACGCGTCGCAGTCTCAGTCTCCGTCTCTGTCGCAGTTGTAGGTTCGTTACAAATCGATTTCGATAAGTTTGTCAGTGTTTGTCGTGAAAAAGCAACGCACAGTTTAGATTCAGACGTTAGCAGTCGCTGTTCGCGAACGGTTGTGTGTATCCGAAAGAGTACGAGTCTTTTTGGGCGCGCAGAAGAAAGTCGCGCTAACGGTAACAACGCTCTTTAGTGTTTCTCGACAGCCAGCAAGTGCGGAGGAGGCGAGATGCGATAAACACAGCAGCCCTCTGCCTGCTGCTGTTGCTGTTGTTATTATTATTGTTGTTATTGTTATTTTGTGTGTGTTGTTTGCTATGCAATACAAGGAGAAACGGCTTTGTTACAGTTTCGAAACTGAAATGCCAAAGTACAACAACAAATTGTGCGTTTAAATGTGTTAAGTGAAAAGTACGCATCAGTCTTCAAATAAATAGGTTAAAGAATAATTTCAATATTATTTCACTTACTTGTCTCTACCTAAACGTGTCTGTGTGTGTGCGTGTTTGTTTTTTTACGCGCCTTGAAATGTATTTTTAAGTTTTTGATCCGATTTTTATGTTGTTTACTTTTTGCGCTGTGTTTTTTTATTATTTGTTTGCATCTCTATGAGTGCTTTTTTATTTTAGAAAATGACAGAAGTGGAAGGCGGGTAAAAAAGTGTGTTTGCTTGTGAATTTTTATGAAAATTGTCATATGCGGTCTTGTTGTTGTTTTCCAAATAGTAAAACAGTTTTAACATACACTTTTTATTTAAGATTAATACGTTGAAAGACTTATTGGTAGTGAAAATGAAAAGAATGTTCTTATTTATAAAGCGTAATAATAATTGCAAATTAAATAGTTCTTGTGTACAACAAATGTTGTAAAAACAATACGCAATTATAAAAGTATAAAATTAAAACAGTGAACCACTTAAAAAGGCAGAAAAACAAAATACAAATTTTAATTAAAAATAATCCAAATTAATAAACATTATGATATCTAGTTTTGCTCCATATCATCGATCTGGAGAAATAAAAAACCCAATGTTTAAATCATGCGAAAAATGCCAGTTGAATTTACAAGCAAACAATTTTGTGGAAAACCCAAAGCTGTTAACACGTTCGAAGAAAAACAACGACAACAACAACTACGATTGCAGAAAAAACCCAAAGTTAGCCGTCAGTCCCTCAAAACTGTGCTACTTTAAAATCGATGAAGGGCGCACATTTGACAAATCTAATAAGATATATACATATATATATATATATATATATATATATATATATATATATATATATATATATATATATATAATTACATGAAAAATCCTACAGAATTGTGAATAAACTTATTTGTTAAGCAGAGAGTAGTGCCAAAAGTAATGCCGTTAAAAATCAAAAGCTAAAAATAGCAACAAAAAATGCAAAAAATACAATTAAACATGAGCTAAAAAAAAACCAAAAAAAAAATTCAAAGAAATAACATTGTGTTTTTCGACAAGACAGCAAACTCAAAAATAATAACGGTATGTGCACTGAGTTTGAGTTCTCATTCTTTGTGCGAATTTATGTGCATCTGTGTGCGTGTGTGTTTCTACTTGTGCATTCGTTTACTGTTATGATTCATCCAGCTGTTTGCGCAGCAGCATTTACATTCTGCGCAAATTGTCTAAACAAAGGCAATAATAAATAATACATATACTAACGACACCATTTATTAAGTGAAATGAAACGAAATGTGTGCAAAAGTTAAATATATATATAAACATGTGTGTGTGAATGTGAATGTGTTAAGAAGAACAACTTACCAGGAAGCAAAACGGGCGACAAAGATTGATGTCAAAACGAGATGCCGAATAGCCAGCCGCGCAATGTGTGCGAATGAAAACGCACGTGTCCCTGCTCTCACTCTATATATGTGTGTGTGTGTCTGCTTTATGTGAAATAGCTTCCGTCTATTGTGAATAACTAGACTGTTATCGATGTAGTTGATGTTGTTGTTGTCGTTGTTGCTATTTGTGCTATGAATTGTGACATTTGCACACGCGTATTTGTATACACAGAGAACAATTTCTTAGCGCCTGTTTCAAAAAGTCTTACAATAAATATTGATAATTCATGCTAAAGAAAAATGTTGATAAGTTCACCAATATTTCAATTCATTCACACACAGTATTTATTTATAATTTTAACATTGACGACTGTTGAAATAAATAAAAACTAAAATGCGCAAATGTCTAATTCAGGATCAGGAAGCCATTTAAGTCAAATAGTTGGAACCTATTTTGGCTTGGTGTTCATAAAATGTCCGTTGTTGATTAAAAGCGTACAAGAAACACTTAACGCCTCTTGACTATATTTCGAAAGCTCCAAAAATGTGACCATAATTGAATTAGATTTATCATTAAGTTTAAAAAATTTTAATACTATACTCGACTTATTTCGATTACAGTGTCGGAATGTGAATAAATGAACGATAATCAGAACACAAAATGTTAATTTGAGTGCATTTCGTGAACAAAAATAAAAAGAAAAAAAAAATAAACAAGAAGGAAGCAAAGAACAAAGCAACAAAAGGAGTTCAATTCAAAAATCGAATTAAGAGCGAGTGACTGCCAAAGAAAAGCTCAGCGCTACACAGCCCACCAAGTCAACAGAGTACGAAAGTGACAGTCACATAGAAAAAAAGAGAGGGGAGAGAGGGAGAGTTTTGCTTGAAACAGCAAATGAACTTCAATCCAGAGAGCTTTGTAGCCGGAGCAGCTGCAACCGTCCAAAACTCGCCTCATTTTCACCAGCAGCATCATCAGCATCACCTGCAGCATCTGGAGCAGGCACACATTATACCACTGCCGAGCTACACTAGCCACGCGGCTATTGGCCTGGCCATCGGGTCGGGGGGTGGTAGCAGCAGTGACGGCGGAGATAGTTCAACTAAAATCATGGAATGGACCAACGACGATGCGTTAGAGCTAATCGAACAATATCGCTGCCACACCGAGCTGTGGAATCGTGCCGATCCCAAGTACAAGGACAAGTTGTGCCGCTTTCGGGCGTGGTCGGAGATAGCGGATCGCTTTGGCTGCAGCAAGGCAGAGGTGGAGCGCAAGATGAATGTCCTGCTAACGCAGTACAGGCGCGAGAAGCACAAAATGTTTGTGAAGATCTACCAGGGCATCCAACCAAATCCGTCCAAGTGGTATGCGTTCAAGCGATTCGACTTTATGGAAGCCGGCGGCGGCAGCCTTAGCGGACTGCCCGGCAGTGCCACAGTTGCCGCACTCGCCACCTCCTCATCTGCCTCCGTCTCCTCGTCTGGCAGCACGACGCACAACGGCCTCAATGGACTTGCTGCTGCTGCAGCCGTGGCAGCGGCGGCATACGAAAGCAGCACTATTGCGGCGGCGGCAGCAAATGGTAGTGCGACCGGCGTTGCCATTGGGTGTGCGACAGCAGCGGCGGCCACAACGACAGCAACAACAACAATTGGAGCAGCAACGCCCGCATCGCAGCACAGACGCATCAAAACCAAAGAGCTGAAATATTTTGGAGCGGTGAGTAAGCATGGCAAAAAATAACCGAATGCGTAAGCATTTCTCACAGAGTCAACAAAACAAGTGACTGACTGAGTGACTATCTGAGTGCCTGACTGAGTGAGTGAGAGATTGAGTGACAAACTGCCGTAAGAGTTGGTGACCATTGACTGGCCAAACGGCACTTTAACACCTCTCTGACCCAGGTGACGAGAATGAGACACATTACGTATTTTCTTACCTATGCTATGAAAAAATACATGGCAGCTTCCTTAATGAGTTATCAAGTATCAAGTTGTTTTCAATTGAAACTGATTAAATGAAGCATAAAATTCACAATTTAATAACGCATAAATTGAATAAAAATGCTGTTTATTCAGCTCATTTTGTTTTATTTTGTTTTTGTTTATAAAAATACTATCAGAAGCGGATAACTTCAAATGTAATGCAAATTTCGGATTAACATTTTCTGCCTTTCTGGTGTTAATTTCAATCAAAGGCGCAAAGTTAACTGTGTTCGAGCAACATAGAGACAAACGTAACGCCATGTGCGCAAGTGACTTGCTATTTTTTCTGCCGACACCGACAGAGAATCGTATTTGCTTCTCTCTCTCTCTCTCTCCGATTTATACGTGTTTAAGTGTGTATGTTTGCTCATGTACATATGTATTTTGTTATTGACGATCAAAACAGAATTAAAATTTTACGCATAAAATTTTCTAAGGAACTTGGGGTTGTGTGCGTGAGGTATTGCCCTCAGTTTCGCGAGAATCTGTGCACACGGACCCACACATACATGTGAATTTAAATATGTAGGCTGTGTGTGCGGTTTATATGTATTTGCTTAGGCGCGCCAGGCAAGCAAGCTTTCGTGTTGTTGGTCGGGTGCGGGTGGGCAAACGGAGGGGTTCTCAGCTGACATTTCGTCGCCGTTGTCGCTCACATGCTCTGTTTTTGTCTGTGATGAAATGTTTGTTTTGCACGGCGAAATGCGCGTAGCACTTGCGCCAGCGTTGCCGTTGTTTTTGTTGTTTTTTGTAATGTTTTGTTTTGTGGTTGCCTAGTGGACTCTCTTGCTCCCCTTCCGCACACTTCGTACGTTTTGCATGTATGTATATATTTACATGTGCGTCGGTGTGTGTAGCGATTGAGATTCGTTTGTTGTTCGTTTTCCTTGCTTTGACTTGGGCCTGTGGTTTTCATTCGTTCTCTGCTTCTGTTGTTATTGTTGCTGGTGTTGTTATTATTGTTGCTGCTTTTGCTGCTGTTGCTGCTACTTCTGTTTGCCAGAGTTATCAAAACAAAATGCCAAGTAGCAGTATAGTTATAGTTACTGTTGTTTTCATTTGCAGTTTGCTGTTATTTCTACAAAATGAATGCAACTTTATGCGGTTAATACTGCAAACATGGGCGTTACACAGCGGGCGTGGCACTGTTTTTTCCTTCTCTTGTTTTTGTCTTAAAATTATATGCCAGAACACAAGACCAAAATACAGTTATTTTTTTTCCACTTTGCAAAAAGGTTTCGCACCTTGCCAGCTGATCTGACCTTTTTACAGTTACCATCTCAGCTACTGAGTTTTTGTTTTTTCCGCCATTACTGTAGCAGCCCACGCAAACAACCACCCACCCTCCAAATACTCCACCCATCTTTAAATATATATATATATATATATATATATATATATACATATACATATATACACTTATGTACAAGCATATATGCGTAATGTAATATGTATATGTGTGTGTGTGTTTTTGCTCATATTTTACAACTGTTTTGTTGCGGCATTTCACTAAGACACCAAATAACAACAACATAAAAAACAATAATAATAATATGTTGGCGTGGCTGGCGCCCAAAGCAGCGACGTTGGCAGCGGTGCCCGCCACACGCGTTGACTGCATCCACACACACATCCTCCCCCACTCAACGTTTTACAGTTTGTTTGTGTTTTTAAAATGCACGCCTTCTTCCTATTGTCCTTGTAGCTGGAACAGTCAGCAGCAACTGTTGTTATTGTTGATACGTTGCGTCTGTAATTTTCATCGTTGTTGTCTTTGCTGTTGCTGTTGTTGTTGTTGTGGTTGTTGTTTTCTCTCGCATGCGCTTTTTAAAATGCCTGCTTGTAGTCCCCTGCGGCGAGGCGAGGCGAGGTCTGAAAAGTGCAAGGCAAATATGCAGCAATAGTCAAAGTAGCAGCAGCAACACAGCAGCAGCAGCAGAAACCAAAAGCAAGCAATGAAACCAACAACAACAGTAAAGCAGGCTGACTGCGATTGCGACTGCAACTGCGACGGAGACAGAGACCGCGACCGCGGTGGCTACTGCGACGTCAGCGTTTGTTTTTGTTTACTCATTCATTGCAAAGTTGTTTAGCTGTGCGCGCAGCGTTGCCAGCCTGGCTGGAAAACTGCTTGAAGGGAGGGTGCTGAGGCCAAGGTATTCCACGTTGAGCTACCTCGACTAGAACATGCCCTGTATATATGTATGTAGTTCTCTCAACAGCATACAAAATTGCTTAAATTTTATTTGTAACGTTTATTATGCACTTTATGAAACTCCAAAAAATGTTGCATTCAGGTAAAATATGTTTTAATAGCGAAAGTTACAGTTTTTTTTTTTTAATTTTTAGCATCAATCCAAATGTTTTATTTTGAGTAAACTCCATGACATACAATTGTTTTCCTTATAATTTTTACGAAAAAAAACCTGGCTAGATGCCTAGAATATGCATCTTTTGGTATCATTTGGCTTGTGGTATCTAGTTTTTCTTATTCACTATAACCCCTTCACCCAATTTTAAAGAGTATATATAGCACACAAAGGGAGTGGCTTGTTATTGTGAAAGTTTTGCAAGAATTTGGGTTATTGTGGTGTAAGTGGTAGGTGGGCGTCTTTCTAAATGCCTGAAGGACGCTACGACATGTTCTCCGATTCACACAAACACACACACACACACATAAGCATGCAAGCAAAAATGTCATTTAAAGGTAAAGAAGCGATGTGTTGTGGAACATAAAGCAATTGGTTAAAAATATATGGGAAATACTATAAAGTTCGATAAATCTTGGCAAATTGAGTGTGTTTTGAAGTTTATTTTCGAATTTGTGTTCTTCAAATTTTGCAATTTGTTTTGTTTAGTGGTTTCAGAATATATTTTCGAATTTTTAAATATATATACATATTTTTAGTAGATGAATATATTCTTTTGCAAATATTATTAAATATTATTATATTATAAATATAATTAAACAATTTGTACATTGTCGAGTTGGCAGCTCTTTTTATTGTCAACTAACATTTCCAAAGCATCGCTGTTAATTTAACAACTCCCTTTATCTGTGTGTGTGTGTGTAAATCCCCTTTAAAAATACTAGAGAGAGGGTGTTTAGGGGAAATGGGAATGCATGATTACACACATACACACATAGGCGACGTCGACGACGATGCTCATTCACATTTACGCTGCGGTTTTATCGAGTTTCATTAATGTTAGTGTATTTATCAGTTAAATTTGTGTGTGTGTGAGTACAAAAATATCGTATCGTACTTCATAAACATTTGCGTGAGCAGCGACACTCATGCTGAAAAAAGAGTGAAATAGAGAGGGGTGGCAGTGGGAGTGGGAAGTGAGTTGGGTTGGGTTGGTTGGTAAGAGGGGTCTGCAAGGAGTGCTAAAAGGAATAGTTGACGTGCTTTGTATCGTATTTGTTGCTATTGTTGTTGAAGAGTGTGTGTTATTTATTCATTGGATTGGATGATAATCAGTTTGTTTACATTTTTCAGTTGCACACGCACACACACAGACATACAATCAGCAAGAGTACAAATATTCACACACATGCACACGTACAAGTACATACGCTCAACAAAGTATAGAATGAGAGAGCGAAAGAGAGAGGGACAGCTAACTTTTGTTTGGGCTGCGGGAACGCAAACAAGTCAGACACGCACACGCACACACAGAGACACAATACACACACGTTGTCTCCAAATACTCAAAACTGAAAACAACAATACAAACAGCTGCAGCAATAAAAATAACAGCAAAGGCCAGAAAGAAATAAACAAACGACAAAACCAAAAAACAACAGCAAATAGCCCTCGACAGTTGTGCTTGTAAATTGTAGAAAGTTCTAGGCGCCAGCAGCAAAAAAGAGCCGACGAATTAGCAAAACAAAAAGAAAGATAAAGAGGGAGAGGAAGAGAGCAAGAGCTAGAGAATGATCGTCGATGATCACATTAGCATATTTGTCGTGTGTATTTCCCCACCATCATCAACGTGGGGTAGGTTGTTAATATTAATGAACCTGCTGCTGCTGTTGCTGTATAGCTTTTCATATTTCCCGTTCGTAATGAGTTGTAGATGTTTTCGTGACTACCTGAATAAAAACAAGACAGAACATTGCAGTCTGGGATGATCGACTCTGCAATACTCTGCTCATAACTAGATTATCCTGAACGAGAGTTACAAAAAAACCTTGGTATTATATTTATAATTTTCTAATACATAAAATTACTAAAACTTTTAGATGCATTAAAAACAAATACATAATATATTAAGAAGATGCTTTGTCAAAGGGAAAAATTAAAATGTACCAAATTAAAAAAAAAAAGACAAACTTAATATTTGATGTCCTATTTTATAACTATATTATTACAGTATTGCTTTTCGGAAACAGTGTATGATTAAAAATACAATCTTTGAACCGTTAATTGTCGCTCACTGATACGCTCCCAATCTCTCTCGCTCTCCCCCAAACACACACACTAACATAAATATGCAATATCAACAGCAAATTGCATCACTCTCTGGATTGCTCCGCTCTCTCTCCCTCTCTCTCTCTCTCTCTTATGCCTTCGCTTTTAGCTCGCTCTCTGATGCTTAAAAAAAATACAAAAAATCTACTACGCCGCTAGAATTTTTTCGACAATGCGAGTTACGCTGTCGTCGTCGACGCTTCGTTCAATAGCAACAAAAAAAGGAGTGTTAATATTATATCCAACGAATACAACATTGTTGTAACAAGTGCCATTTTAAAACTATGAATTACAACTACAACAACAATCAGCGAATAATCATAACTGCTGTTGGCGCAGAAGCAGCAACAACAAAAACTGTACGAAACAATTATGTTCATCAAATATGATTTTGCACATTTCCAATACCTTACCACATTTCTGAATGTGGGATGTGTTTGTGTGTGTTTGTATCTGTGCGCGATTGGTTAAAACTTAAGCTGTTAGTCTTATGTTTTTATTTGGATTTTAAGCGGGATGCGCAGCAGATAAGATTGTAGTCAATGTTTTTTTGTAGATTATGCTTAGGCATATTTTTTCACAATTTTATTTGTATTTTTACTTTGATTAATTAAAAGTTATCGTGCTGCTCCTGACAAATTTTTCTGACTTATTTTTTAAGTAGAAAATAATTATTGAACATTTGTATAAAAGTTAGCAATCTCTAAACTATATATATAGTGAGTAGCGCAATCCACAGATATTGTGTGCAATATATGAAGATGATGTTCTATCAACTCTGAAGACACAAAAATCTTCAACCAAAAACTGATATGTTGATTCAGCTCTTCCACAATATAGTAATATTTATAAATGTGACAACAAATTGCTTTTTAACACATCTAATAAATAGTTAAAACAACTATAAGTTTAATTATAACAAATAACATAACTATTCTTAGTAATAACTTTTTATTGGTCTGATTGACTTTTCTGGGTTTTCCTTAATTAATGCAACAAATCGAAAAATCTAATAAATAAATCTTACTTTGAATTTTATATATAATTTTTAATTTTATTTTAAAATTGATATATTTAAATTTTTTCTTTGTGTATTTTTTGAATCGACTGACTTAAGTTGACATTAAATAAATAAATGATCTATATAAAGCTTAAATATTTATTATCTTTATTTAAAAAACTGCTTGTAACTGATGGATATACATAATGACAGCTTGATCAGGAATAAATATACCTTATGAGATCGTGGGCAGAGTATATATTAATGCCAGATCAAGCTGTGAATTTTACGAGTTGTCAATTAAACTTTGATTTCATTCCCTCAATTTTTTAAGATTAGCCTAGTACTGATAGTAATGTAAGGGAAACGACTATATGAAATTTCGCTGACAAATTGTTTTCTCTTTAAACAGTTAAATAATATTTGTTAATATGTTGTCTTTTTTGTGTTTTGCAGATGGGCCTCAACATACCCCTGCTGATAGCGAGTAGCCAAACGCAACTGGACAACTGGAACACATCTGGTCAATTTTCACCGCCCATAGGCACGCCTTCCATTCGAGCTTTAGGAGATGGAAGCGGAGTACCCAATCCCCAGCAGCAGCAGCAACAGTTGCGCGTCTCACTGCCCATGTCGTATGGAGGAGGAGGAGGAGTGAATAGTACAGCCTACACTTGCGTCGGTGGCGGAGGCAGTAGCAGCAGCGACTTCCAGCCGAGTCCACACAAGACGATCGACACGTCGGATAACGAGGACAACAACAACCTGCGGGACGAGGAGTCGGCGGCAGCACTTGGCCAGCTGGCAGCGAAAGTGGAGCGTCGCTCGCCACACTCCTCGAATGCCAATCCCAATGTCAATGCCTCCATCGGAACTCTGGATGGCGGCATCAGTAATCCCCATGAGGCTATGGCCGAGGCGGGCAATGAGCCCGCTGCTGTTGGCGTCGCCTTGAGCGAGACCGGCTCCAGCCCCATACCTAACACCAATATGCACGAGGCGCATAAGAATCATCTGCTTCAATCGAGTCCGGTGGCGGGGCGTGCATCGACGCCGCGACATGCGCACGAGCGGCTGCAACTGCATCATGTCCAGCATCATCATTCGCATCAGCAACCACATCAACATCCGCAGCAGCAGCATGGCCAACATCATCATCCGGATGAGTTGGACATTAAGCAGGAGCTCGTTGAGTACTTTAATGCAGCACCGCCGCTACCGCCCCCGGAGTCGCATCGTTCCTACAGCTCGGCCGGCGAGGAGAGTCGCCTACATACGGACATGGCTCAGGATCTGCGCGTCGCCCAGGCCAAGGCGCAGGCGAATTTTGTGGGTGCGTTCGTGCTGCCGCCACGCAGCAGCAGCGCCAAACTGGCAGCCGCAGCAGCAGCAGCAGCAGCCGCCTCCATGCCCCTAAATATGCGCAAGTTGACGGCTGCCTCAAGTGCAGCTGGCCACATGCTAATGAACTCATTGCTCAGCTCCAGGGAGAGCATGTCGGATGCGGATGGCGATGGCGATGTGGACAATGATCAGGCAACTGAATCGGCAGCTAGTCCCGGCCACATCAAGAGCAGCGCCTCCGCCCAAGATGCCAGCTCGGCGGCGGCGGCGGCTGCTGCCCTTTACGCTGAGACCCTCAGCCGGGACGATTGTGACTTCATTGGATCGAATGTATCGATGAAACTGCGCACAATGGATCGGACGCAGCGCATCATTGCCGAGAAGCTCATCGGCGAGGTGCTCTACTTTGGCCAGCTTAACGAACTGGAGCGCACTGCCTGCATCCAGCCCAAGTGACACTGGCTCACCCTCTCCAGGAGTGGACGACGAGTAGTTTAGGCTTAGCTTTAACTATTGGAAAATGGGGCATTTGATGGCTGATTGATGATGGCTGATAGCTAATTGGGAGTTGGCTTGCTGCAACATGGCAAATAAACTGTTAACGTAATTCCACTCAATACTAGCCACACGAAAACTAAACAGAAGAAAACACAGCAAAAAAAGTTTAGATACCCTTGCAGTCAGCTATAAAGATTGATTGTTCCTATTTGAAAGTGGGCTGAGCTTTAATCGATATCTGCCCACATCAAAAATTGAATTTAATTTGACATCTATAATAAATATAACTAAACTGGCGTCTGCAAGGGTTTTCGAAAAACAGAAATTAAACAGTACAATTTACTTTTAGTTCGAACAGGGTACAAAGCACATTTGGGGGCAGCTGTACTTAGAATGAAGAACAAACAACAACTACAAGAATGTCAAGGACATATATATATATATATATATATATATATATATATCCCTGCCTAAACAGTTACTAAATTTGTTCAAATATGTTCATTCAGCAATAGCACCACAACTAACTGACAGAATCTCAGTATTACTTATAAAAATACATAAATGTATCAAAATATCATAGAAAAGCTACAACTCTAATTGCAGGAAAAGCATTTGCCATGTTGGGTCAGAAAGAAGAAGGGGGAGGGGAGGGGGCCCAGGCCCATTAACACACTATCCGGCCATATTGACTAGGCTCAAACAAATAACAAATCGCGGCTAATAAGCAGTTCAACTATTTAATAAAAGTCCAAATTAGCAAAAAGACAAGAAATAAATATAAAATATAAAAAACCCTCGATGGGAAAGTGCTGAACTTGCACGCCGTGTAAAGAGTTCCAGGGGTTAAATCATTGCACTTTTGTATATAAACACCTAAAAAAAAAATTTTAATATATATCTATATGCTTTTTTAAACATATATCCTGTACCCACTTGAAATTTATTAAAGGTAAAAATAATACTTAGTCGGTCTAGCAATGTTTGTCTATCTGTCTGTAAAGAGTCGATTATTATCGATTGTCAATTGCGATTATAACAAATATAGACAGAATATACAACTAATTGATTCAAGTAAATTGTGTGCAGGTGTTTAGCCCTAATTTTTGGTAGCTTTTTCAACGATCGGACAATAAGCACCGATGTAATCTATAATAAAAAAAAAAACTTTTCTAAGGAGTATTTTCAGTTTATTTGTGAATATCTCTGTTTTTATAAACATATATGCTCAGATAGATAGGTTAGTTATTTTAGAAACTGGGTACAGGGTATGTGCTAGTCGGGCAAACTCGACTATTACACTTACTCGTTTTTATATATTTATGTAAAGCTATATATCATTGTACCTTATTTTGAAACAAAAATGTTTTTGTAGTCATTTAAGTCTGGTCGTTAAACTTACCAACACCAATCAATACAGCAACTGATACCAACCTATACAAGAAACGTATATAAAAATAATAAAAAACAAAAAACATAAAACGAAAAACAAAAAATAAATGTATGAATATGGATGTATAACTAAAGCTATGCATGACGTCGTCACTAGTTCGTTAAATGAAAAATAAAAACCAAACCAACAAAACAAAACACAAAATACACTATTATAAATAAATATTGTAAATTTTTGCGTGCATGTTTTTTAGGTCATAATGATGTTAGCATAATTTTTAAGTAGTTTAAGATATACAAAGCAAAACAAAATAACTAAATTGAAATACATTAAATTAATTTTTAGATACAGAAATGGGCAAATTAGTAATGTAAATGAGAGAAAAAGATGGTAAATATTATAACAAAAAAAACTACAAAAAAGATGGCTAAAAAAGGAATTTTCATTATTTTTTTAGTTGACTATTGGCAAGTACATAAAAAAGCGAACATTTTTTAAACATCCCATTTTATGTAAGTTTGTCAACGGTTTTGCACACACACACACAAATGTCAAAGTCTTTTTTTTTTAACTTATTAAGTGTTTTATTGGTGCAAATATAGACAAAATCAGAAATTTACAATTGTCTTTTTTTTTAACTGAGTCAAAAAAAATTTTCCAAAATGGGTCTGCCGAAGTGAAGCTGTTAAAAATTTGTAGTTTTGGTTGGATTTCACAAGTGTTGACCAACGTTAACTTACTTGGGCCAATTGTAACTTGTTACTGTTTTAGGTTGAATAGGTAGCGACTTCATAAAAAGGCGAGTCTTATCTTCACCACTGCCGGGCATAGGCTGACAAGGTGTTCCAGAGATTTCACCTCTTTGTCTAACTAAACAATTTCTTACTGCGCTTACAATTCATTTGGGCCAGGTTTCGCAGGTTATTCGTCGACAGTTGACATTTAGTTAACAGGTAGCTACGAGCAAATATATATACATTTATGATCCGAGAGAAGACTTAAAGTTATTTAAAGTAAACAACTGGTTCTGCCAAATGTATTTAGGAAAAATACTATGGAATGCTAAATTATTAGCTAATGGACAAGGTATAAGGTAAAATTTACTTGGATAAGCCGAAATTTAAAGTTGTTCCTTAATGTAAATTAGTAGAAGATATTTTGGCAAACCATAAAGTATCACAAGTCACAGAACCATATAAATTGCATCCCCATTAAATGTGTAGAAGAAACAACATTGAAATTGACTTTAACTATATATTTCCATATTATGCTGTATATTTCAATATAACACAATTGCAACTTTTTTTGTTTCCTTTTTGAACTGCCTAAAAACATTACTTTTCAACTTAAAAATTAAACTTAGTTTCGAGTTTGCTTAAAACAGATTTAATTGGTTACACAAAAGGCTGCGGCATAATTAATTAATTATTGATCAATTCATTTTTAACAAACCACTCACTTCAAATAGACTAGGCTTAGAATTGTTACCAAGAATTTAAGTATTTCACACAATTTGCTATCTTTAAATCAAGTCTATGTTATTTCCTTTCTCTTTTTTAAATTCCAATAAGGAAGCTAAACACCGAACAAAATTAAAATACGAAAACCGCTATTTGACTGTTATTATTTCTGGCTAATGTCAGATTTGAAGAATTTTGTGTTAAGAAAAAAAAACAAAAGTAGTTGTGTAAAATGCAAAGACTCTAATTTGTGCATCAGTTGCCGCAAGTACGTGGCGATGTGGCTAATCAGGATGTGGATCATCTTCTGTGGTTGTTCAGTACTCAAAGTTAAAGGAAGTATTGCGTCCGCCGCTGAATTGGAAGAACGATCGAAACATTTGATTCGGATCGAAATCGGCTGTGCAAATGGAAAACAATTAATTAGAATATATATATATATGACATATAATTGTACAATATAATTTTAAGGGCTATGCCGCACCTTGCATTTGGTCTTCAATGTCGTGTCCGTTGTCGTATCGGGATTTCTTTTGCGCATCCGACAGAATGGAGTAGGCCTCACCCACCTCTTTAAACTTGAGCTCCTCATCCTTGCGCACCTCGGCACTGCTGTTTGTGTGCCTATCTGGATGATGTACCATTGCCTTCTTGCGATACGCCTTCTTCACCTCGTCCTCTGTAGCACTCCGTGATACGCCCAAAATCTTGTAGTAATCCTTGCGCTTTGACTTCTTTAGCGCGAACTTTGCGTCGCGCAGCAATCGCTTAATCTCCGCCGTCTTCTCCAACTGGAGAGCCGTCTCATAGTCGGCCACCGCCTCCTCGAATTTCTCTAGATCGTTGTGGCAGCGGGCGCGCAGAAGCAAAGCCTTCAGATACAGAGCATTGAGCTCCAGCACGCGATTGCAGTCGGCGACAGCCTCGCGCAGTGAGCCGATCCGAGTATTTACCAGTGCTCGATTGTAGAGCAGCTTCGAGTTGATGTCCTTATTGTGCTCGTCAATTTTTAGGGCATCCGTGTAGACGATGTGCGCCTCGCGATATCTTCCCGACTTGAACAGCATGTTACCATTCTCCTTCATCTCCTTGAGCTGCTTGCACTTGTTGCGCATCGCCTTTGACTTCTGGTGATCGGGATCGAGTTGCAGGGCGCGCTCGAAATGCAGAATGCCCTTCTCCAGATTGTCCGTGTAGTAGAGGCACAGGCCACGCACATAGATCGCATCTGCCGATGTGCTGTCCAGTTTCATGACGCCAACGGCAATATCCAAAGCCTCATCACATCGTCCCAAAAAGGCCAAGCACTCGGCCTTCAGCAGGCGATACCTATTATCAAAGTAGTTATTATTCGTATTGTTTGTTTATTTTCTGTTTGGTGACTCAAACTTACCGCAAGCAGGCTGGTGCAAGCTTGAGCGCACTGTCCAAATAGTACACCACATTGCGATATGACTGTGAGCCGTAGTTGCTTTGCACGGTCGTCTCCAGCTTGCGCAACTTCTGAACAGCCTGATCCTCGCCGTTGAGCGCGGTACTCTGCGGATCCAGTTCGGCAACAGTCTTAACAGCCTGCTCCGTGCCGATTATGTCACCCAGGGCCAAACAGCACTTGGCCACTCTAACATAGGCCTTCTCAAAGTTGGGATCGAGTCGGATGGCGTTGCGGGCATCCATTAGGGCGTTGTTATAGTTGAGCAGCATCATGTAGCAGGCGGCCCGGTTGCCGTAGTAGGCCGCCGATTCCGGGCACAGCGAGATCGCGTCCGAGTACAGCTTGAGCGCATTCTGATAGTTTTGTGCCTTATATTGATCGTTTCCCAATTTCTTTTTCTCTTCAGCAATGCTGTAAAAGCGACACAATTAACAAAATAATCAATTAGTTTAGTAATTAACGAATTAATTAAATTACATAAGAACTATTATTGCTGTATTGTTACAGAAATATTTATATTCATTATTTGCACATATGCCATGTGCTCAATTTGCAAGTATTTATTTTATTTATAAATTTGCCTATATAAATATGGCTATATGTGCACATGCCAAAAAGTTAAATATATTTTTTATGCTGCATTAAAAAAAGACACACCCAAAAATACAACAATGCCAAAATAAATATGCAAGAAATGCAGCTGTGTCATCTAAAATCAATGCAGAATTTGAAAACTTGAGTTTTCGCCTTAGCTCACTTTATTTTAGTTTAGAGGTAAAGATTAGAATACATCCACAGTTTTAGGTTACGCAGAAAACCTTTATCTTTATCTCTTAAATCACTATTGTTTTATATAATTAAAAAAATTTTTTTTAAACAATTTTTTTTTACACATTTACACGTGGTCAGCTAGAAACACACAAACACATATGCAAATAATTAAATATACTCGACACCCCAGCGAAGTACCGAGAACTTTTGCGGTTTTATTTTATTCGCTTGATATGTGTATATTTACATGCATGTACATACAAATATGTATACATTGAGTAACGCAACTTACTAAAACATTTTCCACTCTCTTCGATTTGTTTTTGTGCAACACTTTTTAGTTTCAAAGTCTGATTGATGGTTTTAATATAGCCTTAATTCGCTTTTTTAACCTGTGATCTCTGTTGCAGAGATGTTCAAGTAAACACTTGAAAAACTATAATTTTGCGTGTAGTATTCGACATGTAATTCAAAGCTACAAATAACAACAAGTGTTTGGCAACAACAGCAACAACATCTAGTTATCAGTGTTATTATCTAAACGCAACTCTTAGTTCGTCAATATTTATATATAATTCATATATATATATATATATGCACATAAATATGTATGCGTATGTGCGTTGTATGTGTATGCTTGTGTTGATGTGATTAATTACGCCAGGCCAATAGACAACAACGATCCGACGATAGACGACGATGAGAACTACATCGATGACAAAAACGCACTGCGAATGCAGACATAAATATGCATTGAAAAGCTAACGAAAAACGAGAGAGAATTATATGTGTGTGTATAGAAATAGAGAAGAGCGCACCAATTGGGAACATTTGGGAATGTTGTGAAACGCAAGCGATCACTAGCCAAAAAGACTTTAACCTATGCTTTTGCCATTTTGCAAGTTAAACTTGAACAAAAGAGAAAGTTTAATAATACTATTTATATATATATATATATAGTATTGAGAAGTGAACAGCTGACATTCAGAAAATATATTGATAGATTAATTATGTTATTGAATATGTTTCATTGTAAGTTCAAAAATCTCTACGCAATTTCAATGCTAAAAAGGTAAACAAATGCAGAAACACACTGCTGGCCATGAATTTAAGATAATATTCATTAGCAAATATTTGATCGACATTGCGCGGGTTAAAAAACCTTTTTGAGGTCGCCAAGACGAGAATGTACATTAACATTTGGTTCCTTAAATGCGATCAGTTTTACAACTGCTGCTTACAAGTGTAGCGGAAGTCTTCTCCATTTTGGGAATGTTACAATTAAAATAAATTCTAGCTTGTGTCAAAACAATAATTCCATTTAGAACTTGCAGCTGCAAGTGATACAACTAAGATATTATCGCGGATAGAAACTGTCTTTTTATTTTATAAAATAAAACTAGCTATTTAAACAATGACGTGTGTCATCCCAATTTGGCTTGTCAATTAGCTAACTGGTTAGGCTACTAGCTAAAAGATGACTCACGGAACATGGCAGACAGCAGCATTTCTATAGTTGAACGGGTTCCCCCGCAACCTGCTCAGCACCATCAACTGCTGTTAGAATCTCTTTTCCAGCTTGATAAAAAAAACCCAAAAATAATAATTCGAGGATTGCATGAGTATCAATAAGCATCAATAAAACAAACGCAAGTCGCGATAAGTTTGCCAATTCTGAGTGGATTTGTTGTATTATATATAAAACATTCAGATATGTAAATAATAAATAGACTATACATTTTTTCTCAATTTAAGCTTAAATCGCAACTCAATAAGTTAATGTTCTAATATTACTATTGCATAAGCAAAGAGTTCTTAAAAGTTCCATAAACACCTTACAATGAATTTCCTGTTTACTAATTGCTTCTAAACAAAAAACAAAACAAAGAACTAGATATGAAATTTTTTCTATTTGCGTTAGACAGACACTCCGAGTAATGAAAAATGAAGGACGAATGTATTTGCAAATAATCGTTTGCAGTTTGAAAACTCTTAAAAATGTTTTATGATTGGTTTTTCTTCATACTGTTAAAGAAAAAGAAAATCCTTGAAAACAGATTTCATGGTTTTTTATAATTACCACTTGAATCTAAGAAAAAAACTTGTTTCTACAAGAAAAACACAAATTGAAATTGGTTGTTGGCAGTTGTAGTGGATGGGGGAGAAAGGAACCAATTATAACGACGCTGGATGTCTGCGTTGGCGTCGCCTGTTTCTTTTTAGGTCTGTGGTGCTTAAAGTGGAACATAAGAAAAAAAAACAGGTTTCAAGCTGGCCTTGCACATCTAAATTGAATTACTTCTTCTTCTTCACATCCACTTGAGGGTTTCCAAATAATCAAACAGTTAATAAATCAAATACAGAAAGATGGACACACATGTACGAATATGCTTAGAGAGTGACAATAGAGGTTTATACTTACGTTGCCGCGTCCTTTGGCACTATCTGCTCAACGTCGATGAGTTCGTCGGGCAGTTCCACTTCCATGTCTGAGGGTGATGAGGTTTCCTCTCGCTCGCTGTCGCTAATTTCAATGACGTCGTCCATCCGCAGCAAAACAAACAGGGAGTAATCAAATGGGCTGTTTTCAAATCTTCTCTTTTCGTTTTATTACTCTTCTTTTCCTTTTTTTTTATCTTTTATTTGTTTTGCGCGTCAGCAACAATTCGTATGTATTACTTTGTTAGCCCCTTTGATTAACATACGGTGAGGGAATTGAAAATGGCCTTGTTAGTCTGTTCGATTTGCAGTCACGGAAAACACAATATTTACTATTTCAGAGTCGTCAGTTAGGCAGTGCACGAGCCAATATGTGTTGATATTGCAGCATAACAGCAATTTATGAAATTAATTCTAAAATTTTGACCCGACGGTCTGGTTCAGCGTGCTTATGAAATGAATGAAAGAATTAGTACAGGTAAAGACGAAATATCGATAGCAACGATAACTTCAGTGGTGATTTTTATTTATCGTATGATGCTCCAGCGCAACGCATCAATTAAACGGTTTTTGTTTTTTAAATTTAGTAAATGTCAACAGAATATGACCACTGGTTGTATTACAAAATATGTTTTTTCACTTATACACCGAAGCAGTATTTTTAAGAACGTCTTTGCAGCACTAAAATCAGAGTATTACGCAATTCAACTTTGGTTTGATATTAGAACAAATATTTAATAAGCAACTGTGATCGACTTATGTAAAAATAACATCAGACAAAATTAAAAAATAAATAAAACAAATTAATGAACAACTGCTTTCTATAAAGTGAGTGGTCACTCTAATAATTTATTGAAATTAGATTTGCAGCTGACTTCTTAGGGTTACCATATTAATTCGTTAGGTAGCAGCCAGCTTTGAGCTGTAAGCTATGTCTGGCGCGGATTTTAAGCCATAAAGGAATTTGTAGACAATTTTTAAATTTATTAAATTATCAATGGTTGTATTCCTCGTCATATTAACTGTTTTAACTTTAATTGTTTCTACAATTGTTTTAATCTAAATTTCATTTGTTTCTACCCAAAAAATTCATTATTTATACACTGTAATATACTTTTTGTGAAGTGTTTGCGCATTGGGGTATATTTGTGCGATTTTAGAAGAAATTTATATATTTTCTAGATCAGCATCATCATAGTCGAGTCTATGTAGCCGGTTTAGTCTGTCAATCTGTTAGTAACTATGCCAAATCGCAGTCCATATGAATCTTAAAACAATCTTATTAGGCGCTTTTATTATTAAGTTTATACTTTTATTTACTTTGGTCGGATTACTATTTCATCCAGCTTCCTTTAAAACTATTAGACGATGTTCATTTATAAAGAACTTTGTTGGTTTACAAAGATATCCGAACCAAAATTATTTATGCGGGTATTACAGAAACTTATGTTTTGTTCAGTTCAGACCACTATAATTGCCCATATTCCGAATAAGAAATTAACATAACATAACCAAGTAAACTTCCTTTTGCCAGGTTGTTTATACCTTGGCTTAAATAGCATTAATATTACGCTCTTTCTTGTGCTTTAAAATTAAAATTTTAAAATTTAAAATTAAAGGTATTATATAAACAATAAGAAATTGGTTTCTTTATTAAATAATTTAAGTTCTAGTTTTAAACGGTCTTACTATTATATTTGACTGATCTACGAATTTATTTACGAACTTAAGAACTTAAAATAACAACTTAACATCTTACTTTAAGCTATTGATTTATAAATTACAAGGTAGTTTTTATGAAAGCAACTGAATTAAGTTAATTATTAAATTGAAAACAGAAAGTATTACTGTTATTTTAGTATGTACGCGGTTTAAAAAATTGTTGAGTTTTAAATTTAAATAAATGCCGAAAAAATATAGAGTCTGTCAATAGTTTGAAAATTGAATTCGCCAAATATCTGTCAAATTGAAAAAGACGAAAATTCAGGTAGATAGAGTTATGTATGGCTATTTATTATTTATATTTAAATATTTTAAAGCATTTATATGTGTAAAAGTATCTATATTTATGTATATACAGATATGTGTTTTATACATAATCCGTATAAGACTCTATGTACATACAATGTATAAAAATATGAACACATTTAGCTACATATATTTGTTATATGTATTGTACATATATACATATGTATGTGCACCCAAATACAAAAGAAGAACAAATGCGACAAACAAGACAAGCAATGAGAAGAGAACGATATCCGATTGGTTGTGCCAACTGAAATTTAATAAGATACACAAACACAGAACAGAACAGAAAGAATCGCCATCAGCAGCAGCCACTGAAAACAAATAATAGAGAAAAAAGAGAAGAGAACCCGCCGTATTAACGCCCAGCATGCACATAGAACATACATTCATATATATGTATAAATGCATACATATGTACACAAATTCATTCGTTCATATGTACATAAAAATATATGTACGTATGTTTGTATGTGTAGATGCCAAAAGGTGCGACAACGAGAAGTATTTCGTATTTTATTATAAGTATAAACGCCCAGGGCCAGCCCCAAAGTCTGACATTCGTACTACTAGGCACCCCCTCCCCAACCTTTCCAAACTCCCACACCTATCGCACTCACTCACACACACACCAAGCACTTCAAGTTTAAAACTGTCAGTGAGTGCAAGCTGGATGGATGACGAAAAAAAACTGTTGCCGAACTGCTCAGAATCAAAGCAAAAAATTTCAAGAAATATAAATGTGACGACGAAGATGAAATGGAAAAAGTGAAACGAATGAGAAACGAAAACGGAAAACGGTTGACAAGCCCACAAATAGAATAAAAAAAGAAGAAGAAGCTGCATTGAAGATGTGAGATGGCCAACAGCCAGTGCAGGAGCAGCAGCTGTCTCACTCGCACGCCCAAAAGTTCAGTTTAATAAGGATCGGGTGAAGGCAAACTGATGGCGTATGTTGATAGATGGAAATGGCATGAGGGTAGCAGGGGCAATGGTGCAGAGATGACAAAACTTTGTCATTTACTTTTTAATTGAAATTAAAATGATTTTTCAATAAAAAATATAAATATAAAAATAAAGCAAGAGGTGCTCGTTAAGCAGCTGCGCAAACGTCAGAGTCGAACTTAAAGTTTGGCGTCGGGTGCAAATACGAAGTTTTGTTTGTTTTATTTATTTTTTTGTAAATGCAGTGCATTTATTTAAATTTACTTCGAGATAAAGAGAAGAGAAAAAAGCAGCCAACGAACAGAAATGCAAATCAATTGTCATTTGTTTATATAAGCGACATCGGCCATTGGAGTGAGTGAGTGCGCGCTACTGGGTAACGCTCACTCTCAAACGCCTCAAACATACACACGCACAGTCAACGACACAGACACACTCACAATGCAAATATGTAAATGAGCTGCTCACGCTCACTCATGTTTATTGGTTGCAAGCCACCTGCTCTGTCTGTGTGCACGATTGTAGTATGTGCCCGATGTGGAAGCGAGAACCCTGCTCGCAGCCAAATAAGAATAAACGAGAGTGAAGAGTGCGCCCTGCTGCCTGAAACAAAATGAAATTGAAACGCAAATGAAATGAAATCGTCGCAATCAAAAAACGCCAAGCCAACAAACGAAATGAAAAAATAAATAAAACGAATGTTCTGTGTATTGTGTGCAGGGCGGCTACAGCAGCGTCAACGTCGGCGTTGCCATCCACGAAAGTATGAGTGAGAGAGCTCTGTCAGTATATACAAAACACACACATTATTGCATTTTTATATGTGTGCATGAGTGCTGCTGCTGCTAATTTTCTTCCGTCTCAGCCATCGTTCTCGTTCTGTCTTTTCTGCTTCTGTGTTTCATTTCATTTGTGCTTGTTTTTGTTTGTATTTTATTACGTTTGTCATTGTGTTTTCGGGGATGCTAACACAAGCGCAAATCGACTCACAGGCACACACACACACTTACGAACAGAAGTAAGCATCGTATACCACTCCCACTTCTTGATAGTATTGGTGTACAATTCAAACGGCAACACAATCGTATACATATAGTTTCGGGTTTTGCACACTCACACACTCATACAGAGAGAGACACACAGACGCAAATGCAGCTACATAGATACGTATGCATGTGTATATGTAATGTAGATGGGGCTGTTGCTACTACTGCTGGCGCTGCGGACGCAGAGACTCGGCTCGAACACTGGAAACTGGCAACGAAACGAAACACATTTGGCTCGCCTTTCATTACGAATTTGTCATTCGTAAGCGAAGGTAATGCAATAAAATTTTTGCGCGCGCATTTCCATTTTCGACTCTCGCGACATCGTTGACGAAAATGTACCTCGGTATATAACGGAACATCGGCAACTCATGGTGTGGGTATATTAACAAAAAAAAATAACATTCGATTTGTGTACGAACGTGTGTGAGTGTGTGTTCTTGTGCCTGTGTTTGCGCGTGCTCTCTCTCTCTCTCTTTCTTTCTCTCGCTCTCGCGTAACAAGAGCATTACCAATTAATGTGTCTTTGTGTGTGGGAGGAGGGTGTGCGAGTGAGCGACGATTCCCTTTCGAATGCAATTCGTTTCGTTGATTTCTTGCAGTCGCAGTCGCAGTCGCAGTTGTCGCCGTTGTCCTCTCGTGCGCAGCAGACGAGCCCCAAAAGCTCAATGACACGCCGTCGGTACGGTAACGAGTAACGGTTACGTCTTCTCACTCAGCCAATTGGCGCTTTGCTGAGACGGTGTTGGCGGTTCGCATTCTGATTTTTGCAGAGATCATGATGCGATGAGCATTTTATTGAAAATGTCTGAAATCGCATCGAGAATTCAGTTTGGTTGCAAATGCAATTGGCCAAAGTTCAATTAAACTATTAAAGAAACAAGAAAACAAACCAATACAAGTGTGTGATTACGAATAATAAAACAATAAATACTACTTCAAAAATAAAGTGTTCATAATTAAATTAAAGAAGGTAAATTTTTGCACAAAATAGGATAGTTATAAAAGAAATTTTTAAAAATAAAACAATGATATGTTACAAGCATTAAAATAATATTAACTTGCTTTTTTTGTTTTGATATTGTTTATAGGAATTTTAAATATAAATGAAACTGAAAAAATCAAGAAATTAAAAGTGATTGTCCGATTTAGTATTATTTATATAAACTTGAAGATTGTTGAGAACGTGTTGATGAAAACATTTCCGTTGATTGATAACTCAATTAGGCATCTAAAATCAGATTTTCAACCAATCGTTTTCACACGTGTAGTGAGAATTATCATTTATTTAAAAGTATTTTCTAGCTGAAGCCATGGGTTATTTATTTCTTGGCTGATAATCAAGCGCATAAATAATTAAAAATAAATTAAAAAGCCATTAATTATATACAACATACGTTTTTGTATTTGTTTTAGGAAGCTCAAAACACAAGTTAACAAATAATATTAAAAAAATAAGAAAATAAACTGAGAAGTCGCGCAACAAAAAATATATTTTAACCAATGACGAAGCATGGATTTTGTCAATGTCAATAGCCAATCCGTGACAAGTGAATATAGTGAACAGCAACAACAACAACAGCAACAGCAACAAAAAGAACAACAAGCAATCGATGAACGTTCGTTTAACAACAATAACACAAATAACAACAACAATATAACCACAATCAATAATAATCACAGCAACTATAGCAAGCTTCTGGCCAGCAGCAATATGAATACGACAGCGATGCTCATGCATCACCAGCAGCAACAGCAAGCGGCAGCAGCTGCCGCCGCCGCAGCAGCAGCTGCGGCACAACAACAACAACAGCAGCAGCAACAACAACAACAGCAGCAGCAGCAACAACAACACCAGCAACAGAATGGCGGTCGAGACGGCAGCAACAGTTCGCGTGGCGCCGCCGACGATCGGCCAAATGGACGCAGCTCGCACACGGGAAATGGACGCGGCTCCAGCTGCTCCCCGGGCAGCAGTCCGACGCGTCATGGCGGGAGCGCAGTCAGTCCCGTCAGCTCACTGAATCACTCGATGATGGCCCAGATGGCACAGCAGCAACACCAGCAGCAACAGCAGCAGCAACAACAGCAGCAACAACAGCAGCAGCAACAGCAACAGCAGCAGCAACATCATCAGCTGAGTCCGCCGCCGCATGTGACAGGAGCACTTGCGACGGGCTTGGCGCCAAGGATGCCGCACGGATTGCCGCCGCATTCGCTGGGACTGCTGAACTCGCTGCAGATGATGCATCATGCATCGCCGCTGGAGCTGATGGCAGCGGCGCATCATCATGTGCCGCCACGTTCATATAACTCGCCGCCGCCCATCTCGACCTCGGATCCCAGCGCCAACGAGTGCAAGCTTGTCGAATATCGGGGCCAGAAGGTCGCCGCCTTCATCATTAGCAACGAGACCATGTTGTGTCTGCCGCAGGCATTCGAGCTCTTCCTCAAGCATCTCGTCGGTGGCCTGCACACGGTGTACACGAAGTTGAAGCGCTTGGACATTGTGCCGCTTGTCTGCAATGTGGAACAGGTGCGGATATTGCGTGGCTTGGGCGCCATTCAGCCGGGCGTCAATCGCTGCAAGCTGCTCAGTTGTAAGGACTTTGATGTGCTTTACAGAGACTGCACCACGGCCAGGTACGAAATGCAAATTCCGCTCGCAATTCTTGTTAAATTTTCCTTATTTCCTGTTTACGTTTGCGAGGGGCGGGAGGCGGGAAGGGTGGGTCATAATTGCGTGAGCTCAAAATTTAGCTAGAGGAGGGACCAAGAAACGCACTTGATACACTCGCAAACAGAACGTATTCCCCGACATTTAGAATTCCCCCATTCAAATTTGTAAGTCTTTTAAAAGAACAGCATTTTTAAAGCGGGAGATTTCGCTAGAAGTATGCTTATTTAATATCAAAAATACTTTCTAATAATGGTATATATGTAGTGCTAGAAAGTAGAAAAGCCAAATTCTAGTTTTAAATTGTAGATCAATATTAAAATTCCGGCAAATATAAACAATTTAAGCTGTAGTTTATCTACTTCTCTAGTTAGCTGTCGTTTTCTGTTCTGTTCAAGGCCACATCTTTTTTTCAGAGTGTATGTAAATTGTTAGTTTGTAAATCAGTATAACTATATCGATTGATTTTGGAGGCCCCAACCATCTCGTCTTCGGCAACTAATCAACAAAAGTTTGCTCTGTTGACATTTGGCGGAAATACGCAATGCAAACGTAACTGCAGTTCCCCCACACCACCAACGCTTGACCCCCTAAGTTGAAACAGGGCTTTTTGCAGTCAATTGTTCAGCTAACAGCGCCCATCACAATTGCGTAAATTTGTGAACGATTCTAACAATAGTTGGCCAACAGTTTCTCTGTAGGCTTTTATTGCTGCTGCCCTAGTTGTTGTTGTTGCTGCTGTTGTTGCTGTTTTTGTTGTTGGCTTAAAACACAAAACATTCGACGCGTGCGGTGCCTTGTCAAAGCATTTCCGTTCGATTTAAAATAACAGCAACAACACAAAAAACTATTTGCCCCCATATGAAATATTTAGTTTGCACTCATGTATAAGTAGTGCTAGCAAAAAAACGTATCTCGATCTGGGGCTGTCATTATTTAGGAATAAACTATGAACTTTTCAAAGCAATAACACTTGATTCTAAGAAACATATAAAAAATAAAGAATTAGTTACTGTTACTGCTAAATCCGATTCAAATATTAAAAAAAAAGTTATCAGCTACAATTTTGACTTCCTGTTTAAAATAATTCAATTTTCAAAAATTTAGTATGTCAAATTTCAACAATACAACCACATAAACAAATAATTACTGTTAATGCCAAACTCGACATTAAATAGTTCAACTTATTAGTTGGATTGTTGTCTTGATTTTTTAATTAACTTAGATATTAATTTCATTTTTTAGTCATGTTGAAATTCAACAACTAAAAATTGTTTGTATATCATGCGATATTTCCGCAGTGCGTCTTGTTAATATTTTCCAATATTCTCCATTTATGTGTTTAATTTTCTATGAGCATTCATTAGTTTAAAAGTGTCATACGTATATATTCAATAATAATATATAAATATCAATTAACTTTATATTCATAAAATAATGTTTTTAAACTTTTTCGTCCAAATAAAAAACTAGAATAGTTTGAGTGATAGTTTTTTTACCTGCTATTATTATAGTATCTGCTATTTTAAGAGATTCGATGGTTAGTTCCATTTGTTTGGAAAAGATGTATTTTGGAAATGCAAATTTCGCCAGTGTATTTTTCGAGCTTTACGTAGGAGTTACTTTTAGATTATGATTATTTTCACGATTTTTATATTTTACTATAGCGCAAAGCACCCATAAACGTTGAATTCGTAAAAAAAATACCCCAAAACCATAATCATTGCTGATGATAGAGACAAAATATTTATTTGGACAGTTTTCTGGTGCTACCCATTTTTAGTGTGGAATCGTAAAGAGTCGCCCTAGCCACATAAATGCAGTGGAAAACCATATAGTTAATTATGATAACATTGCTCCAAAGTGCACATGCGCTGTGTACAAAAGTTTCAAGGGCTGAGCCTCTCGACCCAGAGTGCGTTCAACCAATTGAAGAACGGTTAAAAGTGCGGTTAAACCTATTATTAGCTTGAAAGACTTGCGTTAAATTGAAACAAGTAGAGAATTGGGCGCTGACAGAGTCCGAAAAATTGAACACACAACGAACGAGGAACAAGGAACGACGAACGAGGAACGGGCAAAGGGCAACGAAAAAGAGAACGAGAAAGAGGAACGAGGAACGAGTCCACAAAACTGACCGAAAAAGGGTGAAGCGCGAAATGCGAGTTGAAAACCGCTAAAGGCAGTTGTCAGTTGTTTTATAGTCTCTGGCAGTGGGGGCCAGAGGAACAACAGGAACACGATTGGTCTGGTGGAGGGGGGGGGGGGGGTGGAGCGGAGGCAGAGCAAGGACGTGGTCAGCTCAGTGTGCACCCCATTGCGTTTATGGTCTGGGACCTGGGGTAATTATAAACTGTAGTTTGTCGTAGCTACCTTCCTCGGGGGTATCGGGGGTATCTCGTGGGTATCTCGGGGATAGGGGCGTGTGCATTTTCACACCCGCTTCCCGTCGTACGTCCATAAATGAAACATAATTTTGAAATTTTTGAAATTACGTTATGTTTTTTGTGATCGTTTTTTGTTTTAATCGAAGCTTAACACACACACAACGTATTTTACATATGTGTTTTTATACTTCACTCTTGTCTCTTGTTCTTCTCTTTTTAATTGCAGATGCCTATCGATCAAGCCGCCAGAGAGGTAAACACACAAGTATAATAAAAAACGATGGCAATCTTTTGCAATCGAAATCGAATCGAACTGAAATCGATCGTACAATCGATGTACTCGGTTCAGTGTACACTTGAGAGTTTTTAGAGCGAAAAAATTTGATATTAAATTAATTACTTAATGCGGAAATGGGACAAGCCAGCGTACGACAGCCGGAAGTTTTTTGGGAACATAAACAAATAGAGCGTGTTAATGGCCTTTTCTTCCTCTTTCTTTGTATCTGGCTAAGGATAACGTGTTTGGCCAGCAATACGAAAAGATGTGGGTCAAAGCGAGCATAATGTTTGCCAGTCTAATCAAATTCCTCAGACCGTTTAGTAAACACGTATTAATGATCGAATGTACAACAAAAAACAATAACAACAACGACAAAAATTTGTATTTTTTTTTTTGTAATTTCTCTTTATTTTTCACTCTAAAATACTCTTGAGCTCATCCGTTTTTATTATATATTTTGCAATATTTTTTATTATATTTGTTTGCCTCTTTGGCGAGCAATTTTGTCTGACACACATTTGTTTTCTTTGACGACAAACATTTAACGTGCCACAACTCCGACTCCATCAACTGTGTCAGTCTGTCAGTTGATGAGTCCGTCAGTTAGTTTGTCAGTTGGCTCAATTGATTGGTTGGTTAGGCAATGCATTAGGTGCTGCTCCGGATTGAAATTAATTTTTATCTCATATGACAGTTGGCTGTCTTCTTACCTGCCACATTGGCAAAAGCGCCGCTTAGACTTGTGCGGCATCCACAAAGTGAGCCACGGAGGCGGGTCCACATTAGCTGTAGGATCGATGCAAAGTGTTGTAAACGGTCTGACGGGCACACCTTTTAGACGAAATTGGCTATGCTTGGCCACAGCTATGCAAATTGAAGGTTCAGGCTAAACTTGAGTTGGCCACATTTTGCTTTTCAAACACGATTATGTGCATAGTATTTTGGTGCTTTTTTAAGTGCTCAAATAGAGTTAATCATAGTTTAGAGTTGGAATTAATTAATTAACTAGCAGGCAATTAATGTTTTTACTTTTTTCAATTTTTCAAAATTAGTTGCAAATCGACGATTACCCAAAATCGGTCTATTACTATATATATGTATATATGTGCCAGGGTATTAATTCTTCGCCTACTCCGAGATAACTATTTTCAAATTTCGAAAACATAATTTTTGTAGCGGTTCGCTGTTTTTGGCGAGATGTGAGATTTCTAGTCTAATGTTATTATTGTTAGCAAGTTTGCATTTTGCAAATGCGACTTAATTGAGTGTAACCGAAAAACAAAAGCAACATTGTTTTTAATATAAATGAAGCAACAATAGATCAATTTATTTTTATAATAAATAATTACACAGAAACCAAATAAGAGAGAAAAAAATAATGAAATAAAATAGCAACTAATATTCTCTCAGCATCACGAGCAATTGCCAGCGCGGCGACTTGTCGAACCAAATATATATATATATATCTGAATAGTAGCGAGCTCAGCAGAAGTTTGTAAGAAAAACACGTAGCATGCTGGTAATTTATGACGAGAACTAAATGAGGTATTAGCACGCCAATTGAAAATTGAAGTCAACAGCAAGAAACAAGAAGAGCGAATAGCTTCAACAACAACCACGGGAACTTCCACTCTGTATACAATAGATATATATATATATATATATATATATATATATATATGATATAAATGCATATACTATATTGAAGAGATGCAACTCGAAATAGACAGACGAAATATTTAGTTTATTAGCCTGCTTTCGTAAATGATTACTTGACCTTTTGCACAGTAAAATGCTTACCATCTGACAACCGTTTGTTATCAGTTACAGTAGTCTCCCCTATAACTGGATTTCTGTTTATCTAGTCATTCGCAATATAACCAATGCAATCCTACAATTTTATATTTTATATGTCCGCTTTTTCGCTTCAGCTGAGCCACAATTCTACACTCAGCGAAAACGTTGTGCTTCTTAACTCAAGAAACTCAATCAAGCTGAATTAGTCGCATTTCAACTTGAAGTACTTTAAATTGTTTTTTTTTAAATTTAATTTGAATTTTTAAAGTTTATTTATTTTACTTATTTCGAATTTGTTTTCTATTTGCGATATAACAAAACCAAAGCACTCTGAAAGAATTGCGATCTATAATTTATCAATTTCCGACTGCTGTTGAGTTTGGGACAACTTGATTTGAATATTAAAAGTTTGTTTGTTTCTTTCAGTGTGTTTGCAAATGATATGTGACTGCCCAGTCATTTGTGCCTTTGCATGTCAATTTGCAATGAATGCGAAAGTTGGGCATTGGAGTTGAGCTTGACTCGACCGTTGCGTATAGTTCTACATATATATATATATATATACATATATACACACATACATACATATATATATATATATATATATATATATCTATATTCATACATACATATCGACATGCTAATTCTAATGCTAGACGTGACTCTCAGTTCAGTTTCTGTTGTCGTTGGAGAAATGTAAGTCGACTTCAAGCGCCGGCTTCTTCTGAGAAATGCTGCGAGTCTTTGGGATCAAAGGCAAACTACTTTGGTTTTGCGCAAATAGACAGGTGGCATGCAATCTCGAGTGCGACTGTTGCAATAATCAATTTCAGTTAAATATTCAATTAAAATCTCGAGTTTGCATTGCATAATTGAAATATGGAAATTTCGCTGGCATTTAATTGCCCGGCATTGATTTAACCAGCCAGCAATCAATTCCTATCCAGATTTAAGGTGGCAACGCAGCCATAAACATAATTGATTTGCCAATTTCAAAGCGACAAATGCAGCACACACACACACACAGTCATACACAGACACAAACATCTCCTCGGGCAGGTTAAGATCTTTGCTATATTCACTGACAAATGTTGGCAACGCCCCGCGCTTTTTATTACATTTCCAATTGCCATTTGCAGATGCAGTTGCAAGTGCAGTTGGCAACACTATTTGCGAATAGTAGCTCACCAATTGAGTGGAACATTTAATGCTATTTGTTGCGAATGCAGCGCCAGGACTTCGTTCAGCCCAAAATTGAATAGGTCTCCCTTGATTATGGAAATACGCTCGCTGAAACACAGCTGCAAACTGGTTCGCTTTGGCAGCAGTTGTACGCCCTCGGAGCAAATTGCTCGCCAGTTGCAAGTAGCTACTAGTTGGGCTACTGCGAACCGGTTTGCCTCATGCTTGGCATGACTATCTGGCCTGTACCTGACTAAACGTTTGTTTTAAGTCTACATATATATTTGAACTGGGTTAAATCGGCAGACAAGTGCTCAATTTAAGTTTGAAAACAATCACGACTAAAACCAAATTTTGACAATACTGATCTGTGTCCGAGTATAGCATGAGTATCTGAATTTTAGTCAAATTAGAAATCTTAAGTCAAGAATTTTGTCTATTATTTGTTTTATCCTTGCATAATTCCAAAAACACAGTTGACTAAAACTTGTTGGCCTATTTAACAAACAAGGCAACAAATCTTATCCGAGAAAGTTTTATTTACAAATTCCAATTCGGATGAATTTGCGTTCAACAATGTGAGGCGCCTCCTTATCGGTGGCCCTGTTAACGAGAAGAGCGTCGTTGTTGTTTGCTGGTTGATTGTTGCTTCGCTGGTGATTGTTGACTCTAGTCTTCCCTTTCACTTGCTGGTCCATAAATTCATTAACTTCACTGACTGACGACACCGACATAAACAGAAGGCGCTCTCATGTTTTTTGCACGTCATAGACTTGTCCAGGTCCGATTAGGATACACGCAAAAAACAAAAAAAAGGAAGAAATATAAAAAATACTTTCGCTAGATAATATTTAAACTTTTGGTTACTCATTAACTGGTCTCTTTACATGACCGGGCCTGCCGGGGGCAAGTGAAGTCTGTGTTTGTTGTCACAATTAAATCTCGAGTCAGGTCTTACATGCAAATATTGATATTTATTGTTGAAATAACTGTAAATATTTGCAATCGCTTACCGATTGCAGTCATATCGCTGGGAACAACTGCCTACTGCTCCTACGCACAATTATAAATTATTGTTCAATCTGTGGCCACATTTTGCTACCTGTGTTTATTTGTTTTCTTGTTTGCCACAAGTCAACAGCCAACAGTCAGCAGCTAGCTGCCAACTAAGAACCAAATTTTTTTCTCTTTTTTCTGTTGTTGTTTTTTATTTAATTTGAGTAATTTGGTTAATTGTTTGCTGCGGTTGGAGTTTGTGGAGCTGTCTCTCTGCGTTCAGTCGCTATTTGCATTTAGTTTCTGAGTATTTGCGGCAGACGCAGTTGTTTCTCAACTTAATTTTTGTTGTTGTATTTGTATCTTTATCTGCATCAGTTGCTGTTTGTCATAACTGCTGCCTGCTGCGCAAACTTGTTTATGCCTTTTGATAACTACAATACACGTCAAGTATTTGCTTTGGGTTTATTTAAATATTTGAAAACCAAATAATAGCATTTGCCTTTGCTGGTTACAAAAGTGACTCGAATATAGTTTTCTTTGGGGCACACATTTTTTTATTATTGTTTTCGTTGTACACTTTTTTATAGCAGATAATTAAAGTGGTTGCAGGTTTAATGGCCAAAAACAACGGGGGGCTTCATAAATATATAACTTTTGAACAAGCCCCAGCAAAATATAAAATTTATCAACACAACATTAGCAACATAAAATACTAATAATTAATTTAAAATAATGTGCTCTCAAAAACTCCCAAGATCTAGTTTTTGTTAAAAATATGCAGCGCAAGAGAAATCAACGAGATAATATTAACCCAGTTATTCCACCCAAGTGACCAAGTGCTGCCACCACACCCCACACATCTGTGTGTGTCCCCATTTGTGCTACCGCTGCTCTTTACTGATACCAAGCCAATTGTCATTGCTTTCAACCCAACAGTAACTCTCTGCAATTCCGCAGTTCCAGACCGGGTCGACCGCCCAAACGTGGCCCCGTTGGCCTCTCGTTGCCGCCCTCGCATCTCACACAGCACCCGCAGCTGAAGAAGCATCGCCTGGACAATGGTGACTATGGCTACGAGAATGGTCATATTAGTGGTAAGTAAGAAAAACTCCATTTAAATATCCCTCTCGTTACAAAAACCCAATTGCAATAAGTTCTGGGAAATCCTAAAACCAATTCTAATACATTTTTATATAAAAATCAACTTTGGAATTTCAAAATTATCAGGCAAAACTTTTCTGAATTCGTTTTCAAAATGCTCTTATAAAATGTCCATTTTCTAGCTTCTTAGGAATGTGTTTTTTTAAGTGTATTATGTTGCTTATTCTTGTTGCATTCCCAGTCAATTTGAAAGCATTGATCGTTTTGGTATGTCATTTAATTTAATTTTATGGCCGTCAGCGACGCCATAGCCACGATCCGATCCGATCCAATAACGAGGCGCATAACTCGATTGGCAAATGCCAAACGCACTTGGAATGGTAATGAAATCATTTCATTGAAATTTGCTTTGGGCTTCTTGGCGGATCGAGATCTGTGTTTGCAATGTTGGTTGACTTTGCCCAATCGTTCGGTGCTCGTGCAGCCAATTGAAAGTCGCGAAAGAAATGTTTGTGATTTGTGGTCGAGTTGATTATAACTTGTCGAACGGATACAGATACAGATGCACACAATGCACAATTGTTTTGCAGTATACCAAACAACAATAACAATAACAGCAACAACAACTTGGAGAGCACGTTCCCAGCACAGAGCACAGATCTCACAGAGATCGCAGCTCGGCGACTCAGCTCACAGTTCCCAATTCTTAGCTCGGAGTTTCCCAGCTTTAAGCTCAGATAAATGGCCATTTGTCCAAGGCGAGCAATCATATCGAAAACGTTTCGACTCGCCAACATGTGATTTGTACAGGAAACCGCATTTAAAAGTTACAAACCAAACCAAACCAAGACTGCCGACTTATGACTGCTATTTGAATTGTTTTCTTTCTTTTTTTTTATGGATTTCTTCTTGACTGTTTGGCGTGGCATTGTAATTATTATAAGTACTTACACACACACACAACTACATCGCACACATAGTTGCACACACAAAAGCGAGGCTCACAAAAATTATTGATTATTGATTTTTGATTTTTACATATTGTGGCTCTATGATTTCCTGATGCCTCTGACAACCTCGAACACGCCCCTTTCTATTAATGTGTCTGCGCCCCGACGCACAATATCAGAAACATATATCAAAACCAACTCAGGCTCTTTCTTTCTTTAGAACTATGCGCCGCCGGCGCCTGTTCATCTCTGAGAACTGGATATGAATGTTTGTGTGTACGTATCTATGTATGTACGTCTGTATATACTGACATTTAGCAAGTCATTCAATCCCTTTAAGGCAGATGAGAAATTATAGGGCGTTGATTTTTGAGTGAGATTGCGCAATTCCGCTGGATGCGAAGGACAAATGCAACAAATGCAACTGCAAACTGCATTTGTTAGTTGATGGTATTTAAGCACTTAAAGCGTTAAAACCTAAAAACTTTTAATTGCATTACGCATATCAAACTTAATACAATTTTCACATTTTATGCACTTTAATGACGCTGTCCACACACACGCGCTTATGTGTGTGTGCGTCTGTGTAAACAAAAGGTGGCCATGTATCATGTTTTTATTTTAGTTGTTGTGTTTAGTCTAGGCGTGCAGACATTATAAAAGCTTTGGATACACCTACATACATACATGTAAATGTTCTATGCATAATGAATAGGTGGCACATGTGGGAGTTGTATTAAATTGAACATAAAGAGCAGCGATTAATGCGGAATGCGTTTCACGAAATTAAAATCGAAAGTGCTCTTTAAGTTGAAAACAATTTAAAATACTTTAAATTTAATTTGCTGTCTTTTACATTTTGAAAATAAATACAATATATATATTTAAGTAAATATTTATATAATAAAATAAATCCTACTAAAATATAAAAACTCGAAAATAGTTTTAATATTTGTATTTAATAAAGGTTAACATAAAATGCTAAATTGATCTGTCTTCTTGTATAAAGGCAAAGTGTAGAACTGATTTTATGTGTTTGATTGTGGACTATTTAATCTTCAAATAATATATAGTTAAAATTATATTAATTCATAGAAAATTAAAAAACAAATCTATAAAAAGTTATAATGGTCAATTTACAAAAACTCTTTCTGCTGTGATTTATTTTAAATTTTTTTAAAAGTTTAATTGAAATCTTAACAAATATATATATATATATATATTAGAATATTATATTATATATTTCAAATTTAGTAAAACGAAGAAGAGTGCGAGAATTAAAATGCCACATTTGCCACATTTATTTCTGTTGCAGATATGAATCGCATGGAGAAGTCGCCGCTGTTGGCCAACGGCTATAATCCACCGCCCATTAACCATATGGCATTCATGCAGATTAATGCCCATCATCCGGGTGCGGCGGCTTTAATGTCGCCTGGGATGCCGCCGCACGGTCTCCATGCGCGTCCCGAGAGCCAGATGCTAAAGGCGGCTGCACAGAATGCCGGCATGTCGGCAGCCAATATGGATGCACTGGCCCGGTCGGGCATCTGGGAGAACTGCCGTGCCGCCTACGAGGACATTGTGAAGCATTTGGAGCGCTTGCGCGAGGAGCGCACAGATGAGCGGCAACAGGCGATCTGTGCCGGCGGCATCGATCGATGTGGAAGCATTGTCAGCGAACGGGACTCGAAGCCGAGGGATCTCAGCTCGCGCAATTGTAAGTCGAATTGGATGGTTGCAGCTTGTGGCAAGTGTTGATGTTGTTGGTGCTTTGTTTTGATTCTCCCTTCCGCAGGCTCCCCCACGCGCCAGAGTCCCGTGCTGAATCTGAGCAAGTCCGGCGGCAACACGGATCACGGTGGCAGCAATTGTGATGCCGGCAGCGAGCGCAGCGATTGCCTCTCGGCGGCAGCATCGCCCCGCGGCCCACGCAGCTTGGACGAGGGCAGTCGCAGTGTTGGTGGCGGTGGGGCCATCATTGGCGTTGAGGACGACGACGAGGAGGAGAACCTGAGCGACGACAACCAATCCGAAGTCGATGAACGTTGCCTCGCCAAAGACGAAGAGGGTGAGTAAACTTTGCATTTGCGATAAGAACGTAACGTTTACCAATTCTGACTGCCTCTCAACTGACTCTCGACTCTCTATGTCTGTTTATCTGTGTGTGTGTGTGCCTTTCGACCACAGATCTGAGTGACACGGAGCGTGATAATCTGTCGACGGGTTCAGCGGCCGCTGCCGCCGCTGCTGCTGCTGCTGCTGCACACTTGCATCAGCATGCGGCCGTCGCCTCCTCGCATCAGCATCAGCATCCAGGTGCGGCGCATCATTTGGGTGTTGTTGTTGTCGGCCAGCACGGCTCACCAACGGCTGAGGTGGCAGCGGCCGCTGCACTGCAGCATCAGCGCGCCCTCAACTACTCCCAGCTGGCAGCAGCCGCTGCCGTCGCCAATGGTGCGGCCGCTGGAGCGGCAGCTGCCGTAAATGGTCCACCGCCGGCCGGCGGTGGTGCGTTGACGCCCAACGAGGCGCTGTTGGCGGCAAACGATGGCACCGCTGCGGCAGCACTCGCTGGCGGCTTGGCGCTGGGTCCGCTCGGCATTGATGGTCATGCCGTGGTGCCCGCCAGCTCCACAGAGACGCTGTTGCGCAACATCCAAAGTCTGCTGAAAGTCGCCGCCGACAATGCCAGGCAGCAGGAGCGTCAGATTAGTTACGAGAAAGGTAAGCAACAAAAAAGTCACCAAATATTTATATGCAAAGTAAATCGTGCTCAATTTGACTGGAACTAACTCTCTATTTTCTCTTTCTCTGTCAATCTCTCTCTCTTACTCTATTAACTTTCACAGCCGAACTCAAGATGGATGTGCTGCGCGAACGGGAAGTCAAGGATGCGCTGGAAAGGCAACTTGTGGACGAACGTAAATTGCGTGGTAAGTTTTAAAACTGCAAATAAAGTATAAATAATCAACAATATCCAAGTGAATCGTTGAACTAGAACATATGTTCGTAATACACTTGCCAAAAAATAACACCACTTTTACATATTTCGTTGCTGACCACAAAAAAAGCAATTGCATATGCCATTTTTCTAGAATATGACTTTTTTCCCCGAATAAACTAAAAAAATGCTGTTTTTTCAATATATTTTAATTTAAAGTTAAAGTGTCACAATGAAGCGAAAAAAATAAAAACATTCTTTATAAAAATTCGTATGTCTCGAAGATGAGCGAAAAAAATTTGATTTTGATTATCTTAATAATAATATTAATACTTTAATATTTTATTATTATTATGAATATTATGTTTTAAATCCACTGAAAACCGTTAATTATATAATGGTTTTTTTTCTTACACTTCAAAAATCATTTTTGTAATTTCCTTTAACTTACACGTGTAAGTATAAGTATTACAAAACATTTTTTTTGTGAAGGTGGTGCTATTATTGCTTTTGCAGCTGTATTTATAATTTAATCGATTGCGCTTTGAAATTTGTAAATCCAATTAATATTAAATGTAAGTTTTATTTTTCAAAGTGATAATCGGCCAAGCTAGACAACAAGTTAAACAATTAACAGTAATTAAAAAAGTGATGAAATGTGCGAGACTTTGCTAAGAACTCAAGTTTAGACTGTGTTTCTGTTAGCAAACTTGAAAATGTATTTGCTTTTTAAATATATATGAGTGTCGACATAAATAGTGTTTTAAACTTTAAATGCGGTCTTGAGCTAAATATAAATTTAAGATAAAGAACTATAATCAAACGCACTTGATTTTGAAAGTCAGTTAAATTTTGAAAAATGAACAGCTGTGGAAAGTTTTGACCTATTTCTACTTGACAGGAGCGTTATATGATATAGCGAAGCAGTCCAGTTGGCTACGACTTATTGCAGATGCAAAGAGGCTTCTTTTTATGTGTTCATGATTACTCCAGTCGAGCTTTAATTTCATAGAACATTTGTCAATTTGAATTTATGAATCGAGTGTCGTCTGCCTATTTATAGTTTCATATTCGAGCTGTGTGATTTTTGAGTTAGCAGCAATCCTTTTCCACAAGTCAGAGCCAGGCTGACAGCGAGCAGCGTCCACAGAGTTCTCCAAAAGAGTGCCGAGTGCCGATTGCCGAGAGCCCCATGCCGACTCCAATCGTGTGCGCTTAATGTAAGCTGACTCAAATGACAATGACACCTGATATGTCCAACGACAGCAGCCTCGCTCTTACTCACTCTTTCCCACTCTATCTCTCTCTGTCTCTCTTTTGGCGCTTTGGTGGTCGTTCTGGCTGTCGACAGGCTCAAAAGGGATTTTTAAGACCAAGGCTGCCGTTCATTTGCTGTGCCGGGCATCTTTTCAACAGAAATCACAATTCAAATGAATTTAATATCATTTCATTATTTAGTTACACTCGAGCGATTGGCAAAAAGTAGCAACTTCAACTTTAGCTTCAACTTCATCTTCAACATCAGCATAACGACGACGCCAAACCATTAGATGATGACGATGCCTGGGATGGGTTCGTGGGTGGACGGACGAAGGGGAAATCGTAGGGTGTTTTAGTGTTTTGGGTGTGGAATTTGAGTTGCTTTTGGTTACAGACAAAAAGTTTTATTTGACGCACACACAACACAAAGATCTTTTAATTGGTTGTTATTATGTTTATGATGACTCCAAAAGACTAAAAGGGTTGTCAAACTTTCAGCCAAGGCTTAAGGGTGAGTTAGTAATGTGTCAGCGTGGATAGCCAAATCTTTGCCTTACATTTGCGCTATAAAAACATATTTGAAATAAGAAACCATTCAGCCAATTACTATGATGGCCATACAAATATCAAATACATTCGCAGAAAATCAACTGTCCGTGGAAGGGTATTGAGTAAATAGGATTCGTTTACTGAAACTACTCCGGCTTGTATGTGAAATGGATCAAATATCATCCAATGAATAAAATATATATAATATATTAATAAACCTTTTGTGCTCGCTTTTGTTTTGGCATAGGTTTACTAACTACTACTGGGAGATAAGTATTCATCAGAAAAGTTGATTTATATTTTTTGATTTTAAACCCAAATAGAAAAGAGAAAAACACTCAAATACAAAACTGATTTGTTGGCCGCTTTCGCTTGGCTAACACCTCAAAGTCAGCAAGGAGCAGCAATTTCAGTTCAAAAATTTTAAAGTCTGAATGTAATTGTTGCTAGTCTTAACATTTATTTTATTTTTTTTTGTTTTTGACTTGCCGCTGCTGTTGGTGGCAGCAACTTCTTGATGGGTCCTAGCAATCGCATTCGGAGTAGCATATAAATCAGTAGAGCTGCATTTATACATGTGGAAGCCACTTGGAATATTGTTGGGCTCGTCCCACATGGCGATTTTATTTGCTGTTGTTTCTTTTGTCGGGGCTTGCGCAAATTGCATGCAACTGTGTTAAAGCCACACAGACATCTAATTGCAACTAATAATAAAACAATGCGATAAACATCTAAAGGTTGTAGAACACGCTACAAATTGGCCCAATGCATCGGGAGCGTGAGTTCATCAGCGCAACGTCAAGAACATTGCTCACTCGCTCTTCAAGCTCGGTCCCATTGCTCTGCTCCCCCAATGACCAATGAGTGAAATTTAATATCAGCATAGCCCACAGCTATACACATACATATACACGTACATATACATATATGTGCATCGTTTTGATAAATTTGCTACACCCTCAAAACGGCTGTCACCACGCTCCACTGACTTGATCAACGTTCGATTATGTTCCTATGTCTCCACAGTCTACGCAGTCTCTTTTTCCATTCCCGTTCTAAAACTCAAACTGCGCCCACACACAAAGGCGGATGCGCAGTTGAGCTGCCACAGCCAACGTTCAACGATCTTCGATCAGCGATCAGAGATCAGCGATCAATAGATTGCGTTCACAGATTTATATCTGGGCTATTCTTGCGCCTCTACACACAGTCAAACTTAGAAAAAAATATACAAATAAATAATTCTACAAATATAATAAAAATAATATTATTAACTTATTTATAATAACATTCAAAAATAATAATAATTCTAAATTGTGGTTTGAATTACTAACATATTTAAATATAATAATGAATTTTTATCTCCGCAAACTTCAATATTTTATCGCAACTATAAATAAATAATTCTAAAAAGAAAAAAAAATTAAAACCTTGACTTTGACGTTAAATTCAGATTTGACTTGACAAAACAATATCAGTTTGAGTAGAAAACTCTTCCTTTGAGGATATTTTAGATTAACACCACATTTTTTTAGTCATTCAAAATTAATTTCAATTTAATATTTATTTTATTTTAAAATTGAATAGGATTACTTTAACTTATATGAACTATTTGTTCTATTTGTATTAAAGTGAAATAAATAATTCTAAAAGTTTAAAATGAATATAAAATATGATAACAATCGAATATGGCGTGGAGTGTTTGCTCCTTAAAGTTATGAAATTGCAACAAAATAATTCAGTGAAGTATTTAAATTGATTGATGACCAATTTGTAATGGGTTCAGGGTATAATAATAAATGCAATTCAAAACATATCGCAAGAAATGGCCAAAATATGTCGAACTATTTTTAATTTTACTATTTCTTTTCTTCCTACTTTGCAGTGCTTTATCAGAAGCGTTTTAGACGCGAGCGAAAGATTCGCATCCGCTTTCAGCAGCAGCTGGGCGAAGGGGGCAGCAAAGTGGGCAACTTGAATTCGAATGGCAACAGCGTCACCTGCAGCGATGCAGAGATGTGTGGGGCAGGCAACGCTGCTGAGGGCAAATGCAGCAGTGGCAGCAGCGAAGGCGCCGAGGCGCTCAAAGGTGAGTTTTGGGGGAAAACAAAATAGGAAGAAGACAAAAGAAAAGAAAGCAGAGGCGACCATAACGCATGGCTAACACTACCCCTCCATTCCTCCCCGCTCCGCTTCTCGCCACTCAACACTTGACTCTCTCGCTTGTCCCTCCCTGCGCCTAACGCTTTAATAACCAACACAGCATCCTCTTTTTCACATTCAATCCCATAGAAATCGACTGCGGCAGCCGTGGCGGCAGTGATAAGTTCGAGAAGTCCTCCAGCTCTTCATGTGATGTGACCAGTCAAACGGTCCAGCCGGCATCCGCCACCCGCTCGGACTCCCCTACCCACTTCAAGCGCGAGCCGCACTCCGATCACGAGGGCTCCATCGAGCGCCAGGAGTGCAGCAGCGCAGCCCACGACAATGAGCCGCGCTGCTCGAGTCGAGATCGCGAGGACCAACCGCCCATTGCCGCCTCTGTGGCAGCTGCGGCTGCTGCTGCTGCAGCTGCCGAGGGCAGTTTAGCGGCAGCCGCCGCTGCTGCAGCTGCAGCTGCTGCCGGCAACGGAAAGGCTCCGTGGAGCTATCCAGGCATTGATTTGATGGCCACCGGAGCCTTCTGGCAAAACTATTCGGGTAAGTTGAGAAATGCTTTAATTAATAAAATTACGCTAAGAATGTTCGAGGAAATTAATTTAGTTTTGGGAAAATTGATTTTGTTTCTATCAAATTCTTATCATATTCTTCGAAAAAAGTTTAATGAATTTTTGAAAAGATTTTCATTGCTTTTGATCTTTTGGATATCCACCCATAGAATTTCCATTGTCAGTTTAAATCATTTTCGCATATATTTTATATATCTAAAAATTTTATCTAAAAATGGGTGTTGACTACGAACTTGGAACTTGGATGAAATTTATTCTAATCTAAAACGTGATTGTGTTCATTGTTTGCAACGAAAATATGTTTTATATATTCTATGTAAGAATTAAGCACACTTTGCCAAAACAAAGTTGATTTGCTGGTTGAAGTATTTTTTCCATACATAAACTTTAGGTATTCTGTTGTTTTAGTAAAAAGATATTTAAGATATAGTTATAATAATTGCAAAAATCTTTTAATAAAATGTTTGTTTTTTTTTGTATTTATTTTTTGTGTTTTAAAGAATCCCTTGCACAGGAACTGGAAATGGAGCGCAAGACACGAGCGGCGAATACAGAGCGGGATGTGAAGAGTCCGTTATCGGAGAGGCCAACGGCATATTACAAGAACTCGGTGCTGTTTGGAAGTGCTAATTAGGCTCCTGATGCGGTAAGCTCTTGCCAAAGCGACAAGGATATTTGATCTCAAAGTGCAATCCAGGTGTCGGCGGCGTTTGAGAAGTGGGTGTTGTGAAAAGTGAGGGCGCGGCCAGACCAAAATACAAAATGCAGAACTCCAACATAATAATTAGTGCAAAACATATGTAAATAAGTATTAACAATTAAAAAACAGAAGTCACGCAATTTTAAGCAGAGATCGTTGCGAATGTTGGAATGCTCTGTTTTGTACATAATTAAACATAGCAAAAATTCAACACTTCCGATACCAATATATAATGCATAGAAATAACCCAGTTATACACTTAAGATTTAGGACTGCTTCCAGCACTTTGTACATAGGCATACAAAGACTTTTTTAAAGTAGTGCTGGATGCCCCAAATGGCTGCTAAAATAGTTGGCATAGCATTTAGGATTTATGAACTGCGAAACATTTTATCAATGCTTCTAACTACGATACTTAAGCATTTAATTTATACAGTGAATTGAACGATTGGAGACTATATATATAAATAGAAAATAATTATGTATATGTCTTCAATTCGGGAAGTTCATGAATTGCTTTTTAGTGTTTTAAATGGAAATTAAGTGATTGACGTGAGCAAGCTGAGAGTTAATGTTATAAGCCAAGGTTTTAATTTATTTGTTAGCTTAGAAGCGCATTAAGCAAAACTAATAATAGTATTTTATAAACTAAACACTTAAAGTATTCACACATGCTTAGACATTAAACCATACAACAAATATAATATATATATATATATATATATATATATATATATATATATATATATATGAATATAATTAGCATAATGCAAGAGATGGAAATAAATAAAAATGATATTTAGAAATAATACGTACTTCATTAAAAAATGTGTTATAAAGTCGGCATTAAATATATCTATTTAAACGCTTCATATGCTATAATATATATACCTTAAATATTAACATTACATTAACATTAGTCCTAATAGTCACAGAACATTGTATTGAAAACATAATACACTGTAATTCGCTGATCTGTCCCTAAATAATTTTTCAACATTTTTGATGCAGTTACGTTTAAAATAAAATTTTCAATAATTCACTTCTTAGGCAACTGTTTTTTCTTAAGTATTTTTTAAAACCAGATAGAAAAACTAACTTTATTTTATGAAAACTTAAATATTCCTGCGAAGAATTCAGGTGGATATGTTTGGGGTGCAGCTAGGCGAATTAAAGTGTAAATTGAATCAAAAATGTTAACTTATTGTGCAACATTTGTCGATCGCTGCAAAAACATACATATAACTACAATAAATAGCATTAAAATAATACAGAATACTAACAGGACACCAGAAACTAGAGAACAGCAAACATAATGAAAAGTGAACTAGTTTAAAAACAATATATAATAAATTATTATTGAAAAAGCATTAATGGACCAAATTGTTTTAATCTTTGTGGTAATATGGTATTTAATCAAACTAAAATGAAATATAAATATACATAAAAAGTTTCATTGCCAAAGGAAAAACATATGAAAGAGTTTGATAGACGCTAAGCCCAGCTCATAAAGAGAGATCGGTTAACCAATGCATTAAAAAAGACAACACAAAGATAAACCAACATCTGTTGGGACAGGGGCAATCTCCTAACAAATCGGCAATCTCACGGTTAGACGGCTCAGACTTAAACAGTTATCGATCCAAACATTTTTTGCTTGATGATTTATGCGTCTGGTGTGGCTTAGGGATCAGCTGAATCTCGAGCTAAATGCGAGATTTGCACGAAAAAATACACAAAAAAAAAAACCAAACCTAAAGAAAAAGAACATAACGAAACTACGTATTGTAATTATGATTATTGGTAAATTATATTTAATTTACAGTTAAGCGATCACGTATGTTCGCCAAAGGCCCCTACGATTTAAAATATTATCGGCCCCCAAAAATACCTTTCGCCTGACCTCAATTATCGATTTAACTTTATTATTGGTTTAGATTTGGTGCTTTTGATTTGGCCACGGTCCTTGCCTGGACGTTTCGTGTCCATCTCGATGCAAAGACTTGAAATTAAATGGAATGCTTTTGATGACCATGCTCTCGACGCCAGCCTATCGAGGGGCAAGGTCCCAGTGTGATATTTGGGGCATATGTCGTCGTCTCTGGTATTAGGTGGGCAGATCGCTTAATTCTCAATAATTTCTTTGAGCAAATGTGAAACGTTTAGCTGATAGCTGGTTTCATCTTGTTGATTGTCAGTTCCCCAAACATGTTCGCCAATCATATTTTATGTTTAATGGCATTAAACATTTCGTATTTCTTATGTATCATTTGGTTAGCTGTTATTAGGAGTATTTAATAATTTTTTAAAAAGTGATTGACATTAAATGTACAAAATTTATTCAAACACTCATTTCTCATTTCTCTCAGGATTCCTAGAGTTAATTCATTTAATCACTAATTTAATGTTGATTAAGAGCAAATTACATATATATAAATAAAACAAAAATAAAAAATAATTTACTAATACTTACACAACCCATCAACGATCCTAGCATTTGTGCAGCTACTGGGTTCATAGAGGAGCTATAAGCTGAGAAGGAGCAAAATAGATCTAATAGGTCGCAGTGCAGAACTCCCAATTTATATAATATATAATAATAATGCAAAATTTTATTTGCGAACGCACATAAAATGACAATTAGAACAATAAATAATAAACTACACAATATTGTTTATTATAGAATTTAATATACAGCTTTGTGTGCAGTTTTTTTTTTGTTAGTCTTTTTTTTTTGAGCTCTTCACAGATTCACTTTCTGAAAATCCGCTTCATCTTAAATCAGACGCCCACATATAAAGTTCATCCAAAATAAATACGCGCAAACTGAAGGCAATTAAAAAAAAACAATCCAATGTTGGTTTGGCATCGCCTAGACACAATTAAAAGAGCAATTTTGAACAAGAATCTGCGGTTGCATTTTGCCTTCCACTCTGCTCCCCTCTTCCTTTTGGGATAATTCGTATCAGTGCAATTGATCTGGGGCTAGTAGGTGCATCTAACTTAACGACTGTCCAAGATCTGTGTGGCTGTGGTGAGGGGCGTGTTGCTTGATCATCGTTGTGAAATAAATTTCGTATACCTATTGCAGAAAGGGCTGATCGACTGATCATGAGCCTTATCAAACTGATAGAGAGAAATCTATAATATCTCTTACATCTAATCTGGTAATAATAATAATAATCTAGTAAATAGTTATTATTATTTAAACTATTGTTGATTTCAATATGGCATTTGATTTAATTTAATAAGGGCATAAGAACTTCATTGGGTTGTACACCGAAAAAGTCTTTCGAATTGTGTTTTTAGTTTGCGTGTTGTGCAACATTTGGCAAAGAGAGCCGAGTCGCGTTGCCAACTAATTCGATTTCACTGTAGCATTCAGCACCAAAAGGATCGAAAGATGTGTATTTAGTTGTTGTTGTTGCATTATGGTGCGGTCTCCGGCAAACATATGTTGCATTAATTGTTCATGTTGCTCAAAAGCAACTCATGTTCAATGAGTTTTATTGCTGCTCAACACACAAACAACAACAGCAGCAGCAGCACAGCCTGCAAATACAGCACAGGCAGCACAGGCAGCAACAGCAGGAGGAGGAGAAGTGGCACGACGCAAATGAAAAGAAAAATTGCACTCAAAACATTTTTCATTACGTGATTTTCAAGCATGCCATGCAGGCGAGCTGCAAGGAGAGATGCTCAGGGCGCCATAAGTGGCGACAGCCGGCACAGCACCACCAAGTATACAATAACAACAGCAACAACAACAACAACAACAACAACAACAACAACAACAACAAAAGCAACAACAGCAACAACAACTGCAGCAACAATAAAAGGATTGTTTAGGGTCGCCGCTAAGCCATAAGGATCGACATCACCTTGTCTGCATTCCCACACGCGATCGCAATCGCAGTCGCCTAAGCAAGAGCAAGAACAACAACAACAGCAACAGTAACAAGCAGCAGATACAAATATATCTATGAGCTGCTCAGTCGCGAATGGCGAAGCGCGACTCAATTACAATTTATTAAAAGACGCGCAACTGATTTATAAGCAAAGCCCCAACAAAATACTCTTTGTGACCAATGTTTTCGTGTCTGGCCGTTGAAGTTTTGTTCCCTTTGCTTGCTTGTTTTACTGCCAGTTTGATGGGGGCGGCCTATTTGTGTGTGTGCAAATGGCAGCCTAGGCCAAAGATGCCCCTCTAAAAGTAGCTTTAGCAGCTTTACATAGGTGGTGACAGTTGCTTGTCAGCAAGTTGCACAGCACAAGCAATACGTAATTTCTTTATATGATTTATTATCTTTATATATATTTCTTATATATCTATAAATTATTTACGTGAGTTATGGATCGAATAATTTTTAAGCTATTCTATTAGAGCTTTTCAGTTAGGAATCATTTTTATATGTTATTTTGCTTTTGCATTTCCTACAATAAAAGAAAACTAGAAACGAAAGTTCTGTGTCCAAAATGATCTACTTAAATGTATTGTCAGGCGTCTATTAGTCGTGCTCCAATTTGCGAAGTTTTAGCTTTAATAAGGTATAACTCATTAAGACTTCAATATGTTTGGGTTTTTCCTGCGTTTGCCCCAAATGTTGGACCATTTTACATTTAAATTAATATTTTTTATTTTATTGTTAATTTTATTTTAAATGTTGTGGAATTCACTTTTATACTTTTTGAATTTTTGTGTACACTGACTTTAATAAATAAATTAAAAAATATGATTATGTAAACACTTCAAAATAAATCTTCTCATTTAGCACAATCTTTAACTGCTCTTAGTATGTTTTTTTATAAGTTTTAAGATTTTGTGTGAGAATCCAACATTTTGTACTATGTCGCATTGAATTATACTCTGCAGATTTGATATCGTATAAGAAAATGATATGAATTCTATGAAAATTCTTATCCCTATATATGTTGAAGATTAACCATCGACAGGTGCTGCAACTACTTGGCTGCCCGAGTTGGTCTCAGTTGCAAACCCATTTGATGAAATTGCCCGCAGTCGCAACGAAATCCGCTCAGGACAACAAAAGTAAAACCGCGCACAATGTGCAGCGTCACCTTTTGTTCATATTTCTCCCTTTGCGGATATACATAACCGTAAAGAAAAAAATTAAACACAAAGAATTATAAAAAACATATTTTGCGACCATTATTCCATAAATCCTCGAGAACCCAGGCAATTTGGTGGCTGCAGCGAGCCCCAGACCCAATATGAAACCGATTCTAATGCATTCAGGCGAACAAGTTGCGGTTGCGCTTACAAAAAAAAAACAGGAAAAAAGGAAGGAGGAACCACATGAGTCGATGTACTTATAAATGTAGCAACAATATGCAACTGTGGTAAATATGTGTGTATGTTGGTAGATTTGGAATTAGGCATATGTAAGCCAAGGGGGCGCGGAAATTGCGGTTTGATTCTGTTGTTGCAACCGGTGCTAGCCTTTATCAAAAGTTAGTTCAGCTGACGTACCCTGAGGTAATGAGGACAATCTGCTTGCAACATTACCAATGCAGAGCCAACCGATTGTGAGGTGAAGACGGAGACGGAGACTGAGACTGGGTCTGAGACAAAGTCTGAGTCTGAGTCTGAGTCGGAGTTTGAAGAGCACCAGCAGCATGCCGGCTGGCAATTCAAGTGGAAGTGGAACTGCCGGCAGTAGTTGAGTGCCTTCGTTCCACGCTCTGTTTAAAAAGGACATCTGATATTATATTGCTAATTCGATACTTTTATGTTGAGAAATGCGTCAGCTAACCAACTGCAGGACTCTGCTCTGCCTTGCTTGTCTTTTGTTCCCTTTAGTTTGTTGCTCGCCCTTTGCATAATTTTTCATAACTGAGATTCGAAGGTTTTCTTCCAGAGCAACCGTTCCATATTATAATTTTTTGTTAAACAAAAAAAAATAAATAAAAAAATGATAATAATAATACATTTTGTGTGAATGCAATACGATCCGTTATTCGTAAGCATTATCTTTTGTGTTCTGGGCACAGACTCCTCTGGTGTCTGCGGGCTGTGCTCTTAACCGAAAGATTTTTACTGCTGGCCGCATTCTGTGCAAGACCATGGACTTTATTTATTACCGTTATGTGACCAGACCACACATTATGTTAATTCACCTTTTTCGTGTGTGCTCTCATTGAGCCCGATTCTGTGATTTACACACATGACGCCTGGACACAGGTGACAACAGCTGCAAAGTGCCCAGAATCAACGGCGTCAGCCGCCAATAGCAGCAGAAGCCAACAGTTGCTGGGCGTGGGATTCGATAGCTCCCCTTCCCACCACCCCATCCCCGTGGCAAGAGCTGGATGCGCCCCAATAATACATCATACATCTTTCAGTCTATGCTTTTTTGAGCTGAGCAAACCGCATCTTGTGCACGTTCCATCTTTCTGTGTGAGCCCTCGTCCATTTCCTAAGATATTTGTATACGTATGTGGATGCGTGTGTGTGTGAGTGTGTGCGTGTGTATGCAGATGCCGTGTTTAATTTCACAGCAGCACCACCATCACAATATCCATATCCGCTCTCAGTCCAGTTAGTTGCTGCTCCTTGGAGCCAAGCGAAAATAAAAGAAATGTTAAATTTCTTATAAGAAGTATGAATTACGGTTTTATTTTTTGCTCCTGCTCCAGTTCCTGCTCCGGTTCCTGTTCCTGTTTCTATTGCTTGCAATGGTTGTGGCCTCTGCTTTGTGCCTTAAGCAATGTATGTATGTTTAGTATATATATGTTTATATACTTAGTTGTACATGGCGAAGTCTTATAAGAATGAATACCCTGCTGGCAGATACAGGGTGAGTAATTCTCAAAAGATTTTATCACATATCAAAAAGTGTTTCAATTGAAATCTTTAAGTGTTATCGATACAACACGAATTGTTCTTAAAATGTATTTTTAAACTTCATATATAATTAATATGTGATTAGAATCTCGTATTCCATATTAGAAATCTGACCTGCTGATAGATATCATTTAGAGCACAAATTCTATAGGACTGGGTTATCAAAAATAAACGCGCCTGTATAAAAGTTGGCACTTGCCACGCATACATAAACTTTCAAACACCCACAACACACACTTGCACACTCACACTCTCAAAAAGGTGGCGTTGTGTGTAGCAGTAAGTAAGTTTTTGTTTGAGTAAAATAAACGCCATATTGTAGACATTGTTAAGGTTTTTGAAAATTTTATAATTAATTTTCTGGTTAACATGTTTTTCATATGTGTAAATATGTGCAAAATCCATACAATAAACGACCTCCTTCCCCCCCCCCCCCCCCCCGCACAAACAACCTTCCCATTCGAGTTTGCTTGTCATAGTTGTTATTGTAGCTTTTGCTGCTTCGCAAAGTTCCGAAAGCGTGTTTACAAAGCAAAGCCTTTTGTACAAGTATCAGATTCCTGTGCTGATTAAAGAAGAACTCCAAGCAGGGAACAGGGGTTTGCTGCGAGTGCAGAGAAGAATCCTCATTCCAAGCATTCATTCCATTCAAGCAAGCGCCAATGTGCTAGGAATATTTGTTAAAAATTTAAACAATATAAATGATTGTCTGCTCATATCCTGGATTTAAGCTGTCCGTAGATGTGTATGTATGTAAGTACACTCAAAAATATCTCGACATCAAATAAAAATAATCCTAAACATTAGAACTTCTATCTTAATTTTGAAAAGGTTGTTGAAAACGTTTTTCTTAAAATTAGAAGATGTATTCTGTTTATGCCTTAAAATATTTTCTATTATTAAGAAGTTAATTTTTAAGATATATAAATTAAAACGTGAATTTTAGAAAAAAATCTTTTACGAGATTCCGAAATTATGATTAAAGTTTAGCTGCTGACAATTTTAGGGCTGCCATAGCTCACTGGAAAGTCACTTATTTTATTATTTATTTTACTACTTATTTTTATATTAAGTTATATAAATATTATAAATTATGTAAAATGTTTGTGTATGAGAAATCTTAATTAATGTGAAATATAACAAAAATTCTTCTGATTTCCACAAGATTTTTAATGTTAGAAAAGACCTATCAACACATGGTTTTTAAAAAGCGACAATCTTCAATTTAAGAATGCTAATTTTTGCAGTCAAAAGTATAATGCTTTTTAAATACATCACGATATTTTCTTTTGAGTGTATGTGTGTATGCCTTGTGGCGCCACGGCTGAACCATTAGGGCTATCTCTGCCAGAGAAACACACTGTTTCAGTGTTTGGGATCGAAACACGCATCTTGTTGTTTTCGACGTCATTTACTTTTCGACTCAATTGAATTGAAAATTCAAACTCTTTTGAAACTGAGAGTGACATGACCATGCCGATAGGTAGCAAAACTGCCGAGTCATGCCTGCCGCAGTGACTGCATCAAATGGCAAAGATGTTTCAGCTATTTTTTATTCTTCAATTCAATAGACTTGGCTTGACTTCGTCTACTTATTCATTTGGTGTTCATTTGGTTTTCATTATGTATCCTTTTTTTGTTATTGATTCAGTTTTTGGGGTTTGTTTTTTATTAGGTTTTGTGGCAGTCATGGCAAGTGATCCATCTTAATTTATAAAACATTCGTCATCAGTTTTCGAAATGCTATCGAGCCTGTCGATTTATATGGTCGAGTTTTTATTTTGTTTGTGCATTTTAATTTGTCAGCACTGTGGATGTGTGGAAATGTGTTGCATAGAATTGGGCGCCTAGGCAGCTGTACATTCGAGCTGATCGATGACGACACTATTTGCCAGGATACACAGGCCATGATGGATGGTTCAGCTTGTGTGCTTCTGGGATAGTCAGGGGGTTTTTGGTGCCAATCTTTTTAATTTGATTTGAAAGTATGCCGCTGAAGAATTTGCTTCATTGCTGAAGGGATACATAACTTAATATCCTTAACCCTATGGAATATATAGAAAAATGGTAACACAAACTGAAAGATTATTTAATATTCTATTAAATTTGAACAATTTAAATTCAACTGGTTTTTAAAGGCGACTCAAATCTGTTCTTTCATCAGTTAGCAACCCGACTCTATATCCATGTGCTCAGAAATAGAGCTTGTAACTGGTTTAGTTTTCGGCTTACCCCATGGAATTAATATGCAACCCTTTTACAATGATAAAAAACTGTGATGTCAAACGCGGTTTTGTGATACGTCATCGTGATTTGGCAAATTTGACAGCCGATAACACACCGAGGGTAGTGCAAAAGATAAAGGGTGGTGGAGAGTGAGAGGTTAACGGAGAGGGAGATTTAGCCCTTTGCCTGATTTACGCATAAATTGTGTTACATTTGTGGAATCTTTGTTTGACTCAATTAATTCGTTCATTCATTGGATTGCTTTCTAACGGTAGCTGAGATTACACTGATGATTCGCAGGAAAATCAGCAACAATAGCATCAACAACACAAATAACAGAAACAACAACAACAGCAATTACAACACTTTGACATAAACACAATCTCACATTGGAAGTTGCGTGCCAAGCGAAGATTTTTCATGTAGTCGCAAATCGAACTGCCAAATTGTTGTTGATATGATGTGCGTGTGTAACTGTTGTACAAATTGAATGCAAAGCACCACGTTACAGTCTTCTCTCCTCCCCCTTCCACCCCTCTCCTACTCTCGGCTCGTCTATCTCCTGGGCACTGTCCCCTGTCTGCTCCACAGCAAAATAACAAAAATTGAATTATCAGTGCTGGGTGCATCAGGCTTAATTCGTTTTGGCGCTGTACGCGTGCGCACGCAACTTTTACCGACTACACTCAACTCCTCACCCTCTTCCCCCTCTTACCTTGAAGACCCCACGCGGGGGCTCGAACACAAGCGACTGACATAATCGTGAAATATTGGCACGCAGTAGTTTCCATCTAACTTGTCAATTTGTTGCTGATTAAAAAAATATTGTTAAAATATGTTGGTTGTTAGAGTGACAAGCGAAGGAAAGATAAAATGTAAGAGAGAAAGGTAGAGCGGTTAATATTTTCACATTGAACTATCGCAATCGTAGGTAATAATGTCAGGCTATGACATTTATACCTCCGATTCCACTCTCAAACATTATTGAATGCCCATGGCCTCTTTACCTTCATATTAAAGTAAAAACATTGTCGAAATTTACTGATTTTTTGCTCTAAATTAATCGAATCTCTTTTCGATGTTATTTTATATGGTAATGCCAGCTAATGTTTAACACTGTTTATACACTAAACCTATTAAAAATGTTATAAAGGGTATAATGTTTTTGTGCAAATGCAGGCAACAGGCAGAAGGAAGCATCGCCGAAACCAGAAAGTTTATGTATTCTTGACCAGGATCAACAGCCAAGTCGATATAGTCATGTCTGTCAAATACTATCAAAGACAGTGTTTTCGTAAATCAGGTGCTGTTCAAGTTTTCTTAATTGTATCGATAACTGCCTCCGTTTCTCATTATCGATACAATTCGATTTGTGATATCAATATATGCCTCAATTCTAAATAATAAAGAACATACATATAATTTCATCTAGATTGTATAAGAAATACCCAATATAAAATATATTCCTATATTGATCTCATTTCTACCAGCAGCCTCAAGCATTATCTGTATGCATAAATATGCCAGCGCATGTGTGAGAAAGAGTTGACATAATAATCGATGCGAGTGTAAATATGTATTTCTGAGTATTCTGCAATTCCCCGGTACAATTGAGTGTATTTATGTGTGGATGTATTTTTAATAAAATTATTTGTATTTATTTTATTATATATTATATTTTATTTTATTAAATGTGAATTAAAAGTATCGCAGTTTTTAAGAGTTTTAATTTATTTATTAATTTTAATGTTTCGGTTTAAGAAATGTTGGCTTAACTTTAATAATTTGCATATTTCATAGGACTTTTAAAATTCTATTGGTTAATTTGAACAGCTCTTGCAGATGCAATATTGGCAAAGCTTTCTGCGATTTACGAATGTTTACAGCCGAAATTGTATTACACAGAAGACGGGGCTCATGCAACGGGGCTTTTACGAGTGTTTATTTGTGCGTCTAAACATCTTTAATGGGGATTCATAAGTCCCGGTAATGTTGCCGGATGGGTATCCACCCAAAAGTAAACGCAGCACACGCTGGGTGGCAGTTGTCGTTTGTAGAACTTTTTGATTTTAATGATAAACTGGCAAGTATTTTTTGAATTATTGCATAGCACATACATAGTGCGTAATAAAATCTCACCCGGACCCGGCTGTGGATGTGGATGCCGATGTGTGTAGTTTTATTGTTTTTGCCTCGATTTAATTAAGCCAAAGCAAAGCGTGCCGCCAGCGTCGTTGTTGGCCATTTACTTGGCGTTTATTTGTTTGTTTTAGGCGCGTCGTCATCGTCTGCCTTGAAAACTGCAGCCCCCTTTCCGTTCGTATAGTTTAGTTCTTAGTTGCATACAGATAGACGCTCTTAATCTCAAACAGTTTAACACATTTACTTCTTCTATACACGAGTATCTTGTTTTGTTTCACTTTTAGTGCGGCAATTAAAACTTGAACATGTTTATGTTCATTCTTTGGTGACCACAAGACTAAAGCAAATGGTTTGTTTTGTTTTCATCCAACAAATCCACATTGTGCACATACTCACTGATCTGCTAATTTAATTAATGGACCAAGATTCGAAAACTATAATTCACATCTTCCAATAGTTCCAATCCAATCAAATCCAATCCAATCCAGTCGCTAACATTCCGCGGAATATTATGGCCAGAATTGCGTTTAATGCATTTTTGTTTTTGATTATGACATTTTATGATATTGTTATTTGTATAAAATGTTTCCCTATACTCTATGAGCACATTATTGATCTGGATAAACTGAATTGCTTGTCTGCATTTATGCATTTTAATCTTTCTATATCTTAAGTAAGTTTATTTCCCTTCTTTATTGAGTTAAATTCCCTGTTATCTGCACGGAGACCATTACAACTAGCAGCCACTAATAAAATTGTATTCGATGGGCGTAAGTGAATCAAATTAAATCTCTACAAGAGTATTTATTCTTCGGCACCACGAGAATTGCGGTTTTTCCCTTATTTTTTTTTTGTTTGTGTGCCAGCCATTAACTGCCACACACGTTTCTCCATTAATTCCACGTGTTTATTTATTTAAACTAACCTTTTATGGCGCAGTGGCGCTACGGACATTGCATACGCATATGGTAACACACACACACACACACAGAAGGGTTATGGAGAGGCCGAGGCTGGGTCGTGTATTACGCAGTTTGCTGTCCACATCATAGAAAAGCGCTTGGCTGCAGACAGCTAATTGAATTTAATTGGCGCGAAAAGTCTGTATAAAAACAAACAAATCTTTTAGTTTTTAACACTCTTCTTTTTCTTGTTCTTGTTCTTCTCCTTTTTTATTTGTTGGTGTAGCATAATTTTATGAGTTGTTTATTTCATTAAGCAACAATAACTTTTACTTGTGCCAGGACATCATATATTACACGTTTATGCTGCCAAATGTTTATGAATAAAATTACAAGAACAATAACATTTAAGAATACGACTAGAAGATACTCTGCTAAAGCCATTTGGGATCTCTGACCAGAAGATACTCTCCACAGGCCCAGACTAGAATATACTCACTACAAGCTCATTTGATGACTCTAACCTGGTTTGAAGTAGGTAAAATAATATTATTGTCTTGGCAATTTATATTATCCAAGAATTCAGTATTATATATTTTATTTGGCTGTCAGTTTCTCATATTTAATGGGCAGAGGATATATATAAATAACAAGCAACTTTAATAACAAAGGTTGCTCAAAATGAAATATGGCCAGTCAAACACGATCGGGGCGTTAAAAGTCTACATGTAAACGGTTGGAAGGTTTTGCAAGATTTAGTGTTTGGCGCCACTTGGCGACCAGGGATCGACATTGGGCTTGAGACTAGGCTTAAATCATTTGTGTGACAACCCGCTGACAATCGAACGAAAACCGACATGGACAGGTCAATTCGACGTTTCGAAACGATTAAGTTCGCTAACGATACTAAAAACATAAATACATACATAAATACATACATAAATGGTTAAGACCATTAAATGGAGTGGCCATAGCAATAAAACAACAGACTGAAGTTTAGCTTGAGGAGCAAGAGTAAGTAAGTAAGGTAAGACAAAAATTAAAAAAACATTTATATATTATTTATTTTTTTTTTTTAATTCTGTTACACTTATTTACTGAAAGTAAATCTTAGCTTGTGGCAGCTTGAGTGGGGTATACAAAAAGCCCCTTTACAACCAATTTGGGTGCCTCTAGCATATGCAACTTGGGGCAAATATAAAACTAAGGTATGCCAATGTTGCTTGTTGCCGTTTCAGATGCATTAGAGCATAAATTAACGATATTGTCCACAGAGTTAAGGACTTGATTAACTTTGATTTTCTTGGCTTCTGAGATTCGTACCCAAATCCACAAAGATATTATTGGAATCAAATTAAAGATTATGCAGTAATCAGTGGTACTTTGTGCCTGGAAAAAAGAACGCATACAGGAATTGCCGCAACTTTTAATATCAGTGGTGGTAGTCGAATGTTCGCAAGTTGACCAAATCCTGGCTTCGAGCAATCTACTCCATACAATTCTTATCGCCATCGTGGACATCTTCGACTAACCCAAAACAATGCAACGCGCAATCAGCGACACTTCATCGGCCAAAAAAAAAAACACAAACAAAAAAATCAGAAAACAAAAGGACACAAAGCGTAATGAGGTCGAAAATATCTTTATTTAAAGAGGTAGGCAGACCCAGTCGACTGGCGACTGTGAGCCTTCCACAGAAAGCAGCAGCAGCAGCTTGGAGGAGCAGCTAGCTTGGAGTTGCATAAGCAACATATTTGTCATTCGCATGGGGCGCAGGCTGGCAATAATCGCAAAGCAAATATCATGCAGGGGTCTTGTTGTGCCACCACCGCCAGTGCGCCTTAATTAGATGAGGCGACAAGCTGCTAGGGACTCCAGTCGAGAGACGTGAAATGAGATACAGGAGAGGGTAGTAGGGAGTCGGGAGTTGGCGTCGAGCTATGAGAGGCAGACACGATCTTTCTTTCGATGTAATATGGCACACAGCTCGGAGCTGAGACTGCTAGTTGGCGACGCTGACTGCTAAACAATACCATGTTTACAACTTATAGGAAATGAGAGACTTCTTTTTAGCTTTTTAGTTTGTTTTTGTTGCCTTTTGCTAAGGACCAAAGTCTGCAGTTGCATTCGGTATAGGAAGAAGCCGACGACAGACTCAATTGCTACTAATGGCATATTTTGCATTCCAAAAGGGCATTGCGCCAATTGCAAATAATTTTAGAGTGTAGTTTGCTTAATAAGATCACGATTTACAAAGATGAGCTGTTCAGATAGCAACTAGAATGGTTGTGTAACCAGTAGCTGCTCTTCCTGCTGAATTTTGATAAGTTCCACGACACGCAGATCCAAACAACCCAACTAACATATGTACTAGCTGAGCAGGAATTTAATTACATACTTCACTTTGATTGTTTACCATTCAAATGACTAACAATATGTTTATATATACCATGATTTTCCTTCTCGATAAGATTCGAATGGAGCCATATTCATTACTTTTTCACTCCGGTGCAGCGTATAGAAAAGTCATCGAGTCACTGCTGAATTTCGCAGAAACAATAACTTAATTTAGTTGTCTGAAATCTTGTAGTTGTCGGCAGCCAACAATGCCATCGTCCTCTTGCCTGCAGTTCCAGTTGCGGACCCATTCCTGGCACGGGTGGTATGTCAGCGTTTCTGCAACTAAGCGGCACATGCTAGGGTTCCATGGGAGGAAGGGGTCAGTAAGAGGGGTGTCTGCTGGGTCTCACCGGCCAGACAAACAACTACGCATATAGAGCTCCATCGAATGTAGCGCCAATTACACAAAAACAAGTAAGAGTGTTGTAGTCGAGAGACGTCGACTAGCAGATACCCTGCACGAAAAATAAATAAATAATGGTATATAGCAACTCTTTACTGGATGTGGCAAGTTATATTAATTAATTAGGCCAATAATCTCTTACAATTCAAATTGAAAGTCTCTGAGATAGACTTAGATACGACCAAGTGCGTACCCAGTGGTGGACTGTCCAAAAGGGGGACGAGTTGTAATTGTCTGTATCAAGTTGAGAAGCTAAGTGAGGCCTTAAATTATTTTGATTAAGAATTCAATATTCTTATAAAGGAATACTTCGATATACCCGTTTTCAAAGCGTACAGGGTATACAAGAAGCATAGCATCCGCAAGTGCTGAAATCTGTAAATCTCCAAGGCAAATCAAGCTGAACCAAAAAGAACAACCCAAACCGAAAACGAAAAAACGAGAAGCAAGATGACATTTTGATAAAGACAGGGCGATAAAGATTAAGCGAGCGGTTCAACGCTGGGTGCCAACCAGAACCAATACAACGACCATTTAAGCCACATCCACAGTCGAATAGTATAGTTCAGGAGCAGTTGTTGGAGTTGCCCAAGTCAAGAATTAATTTGCGGCGCATTTTAGTTAACAAGTTTGTAATTAATTAGCAAGAGGACAGACAGCATGCAGCTGCTGACATTTGGAGCAGCAATCCTCGATATATGTGTTTGGATCAGAGTAGTCGATACTTGATGGCTCGCAGCATGGGGAAACGATCACTGGTGCACTGGCCACGGAAGTCATCCTGCGTCAGATCGAACAGGGCGACACCGCCTAGATTCTTGACACGCACATACTGCGCCTTGCTGGCAGCCGTATCGGGATCATCGTAGCTAATCCACAGGCCATGCTCACCGTTCTCATCCGCAGCGCGGAAGGAATAGCTGCCCAGGCGCTTGGTTGAATCGGACACCCGACGAAGGGGAGCGGCGTTTCCTTTTATATTCACGTTGCTGGGATTGGGCAGCAGTTGACAGATTTCAGCCCAGTTGAGAAGACCAGCTGTCTTGGATTGGGGGCCGGCTGGCGCCGGTCCGTTGGCTCCAGCCACCACAGGCAGTCCCGTGTTGCCAGATTCTGTGGTAAGCTTCCAGGCGCGTCCATAAGTGGAAATGCCGATGTTCAGTTTGCTGGCTGGCATGCGCTGCAGCAGCCAGTGCTCCATTTGGAAGTTGACATTGTAGTGAGGCAAGCGACTCTGGTCGAAGACCTCGTAGAGTGGAGATGAATAGTCTGCCTCCTCGGGATTGCGATTGGGCGTGACGAAGTCGTAGGTGCCCAGATTGACAAAGTCCACAGCCGCACCGATAGCAGGTACATCAAAATACCCTGTGGAACAGGCATTAGAGAAGTCATCCACATTAGCTTAGGGGTCAACTTACAGCTGGAATTTACATTCGGTAGAACAGTAAGACTGAGCAGCAGATCATTTGCCTTGAGAGCACTATTCAGATCCCTGACAAGACCGGTCATCTGTGTCTTGTGCGTTTCAGCTTCGGTGTCCACAACGAAATCGCCGGTGAAAAATTTTTTGAAACTTTTCCAGGCCATGCCCGCATCTGAGTGTACCTTGCGGGGCTTGTTGCGTGGCAGCTGGAACGCCAAATCCAGACCATCGAAGTTAAAGCGACGAATGACATCCCTTGCGGAATCAATGAAACGCTTCTGGCCCTGCAAGCCAGACTCCAGAAGCTTTAGATACTTATCCTCCTGCTCCAAGTCACGATCACCGCCCACGCTCAGCAGGAACTTAACATATGGGTATTTCTCCTTAAGCACCGTTACTTGTGCATAATGACGTAGCTCCAAGTCCAGCCGAGGGTTTAAGCTCTTCACTTCATAGGTGTCCGCATTGATCCCCGCATAGCCATAAATAACGTGCGTGCAAAACTGCAATGCCAGCTCCAAATCAGTGAGGCTGAACTGAGAGAGACCTGTGGCAGATCAACAAAAAAAATAATAATACATATATATCAAAATAGAGAGAGAGAGAGAGAGAGAGAGAGAGAAAGATATCATACCTTGCCGCTCAAAGCCCAATGAGTCGTAAAAGCAAACCATGTTCGGCTTGGCAGCACTGCTCAACTGCAGAGCTGAAAGCAGCGCAGTCAATGTCAGCCCGAGAAAAAGAGAGCGCATGTTTATAGACTTGGAGAGCAGGTGGGGTAAGGGGAGACACGGGACTACAAGATCACAATTAAATACGTCCGCCCGCAACGAGAGACAAGTCGCAACTGAACATTCAAATGGCAACGGAAATCACATCAACAGAGCTTTGTACAGCGATGAATCCGAACAATAGGCTTCCCATTATATATATTATGAACGAAATTCAGAGAATTGTTTGTGTGTTGACAAATGATATCGAGGTCAATGAGATCACTCTGCCCGGGTAATTCACCAAATCCTAACAGTTGTGTGTGCTCAAAGCTCACTCGTCGACTACTAGTTAAACAAAAACACAATTTATTTAAAGAGATAAGCTTGAAATAATATTTTAATTCAGAGGCGCAAATATTTAGTTTAATTTCTTAGCAGTTGATTATGAATCATGACTATGGAATTTTTTTTACAGTTAAACAATAACAACCAATTCGCAACAGTTTTTGTTGTTAGTTTTAATTATTTACACAACTTATGTAAACATTTTAGCAATTTAATCTATAGGCGATATTTGATGGATCGCAAAATGGGATACTTGTCATTGGTGCAGAGTCCGCGGAAATCGTCGTAGCCCAAGTCAAAGAGGGCCACGCCGCCAAGATTCTTAGCTCGTACATAGGCTGCTTTGTTGGATGCTGCATCGGCATCATCGTAACTGATCCAGATGCCTTCAGTTACGGCGCCATCTACAGGCCTAAATGCGTAGTTGCCGTAACGTTTTGTGGGATCGGTGACACGCCTTAATGGCGAATCGTTGCCTTTCAGATACTGATTATTTGGATTCGACAGCTTGGAACAGATTTCGGGAAAGCTAAGCAGTCCAGCCTTTTGGGACTGCAGACCTTCCGCAGAGTTTCCTTCGGTTTTGGCCACAACCGGAACACCTTCCAGCCCTGAATCGGCCGATAGTTTCCAAGCGTTTCCATAGCTGGCCACTCCCAAGTTGAGCTTGCTGGCGGGGAACCCATGCTGTAACCAATACTGCACCTGATAGTCGGCATTGTAGTGAGGAAGACGGTTTTGGCCAGTCGGTTCGTACAGTGGAGCCGTGTAGTCGGCTTCCTCAGGATTACGCGCAGGCGTTAGGAAGTCAAAGGCAGCCAGATTGACAAAGTCGACGAGCCCGTTTAGCGATGGTATATCAAAGTACCCTAAATGAAAATGCCAACTGATGCATTTAACACAAATTGCAAGTAAATTTGAATACTTACAAGTTGAGTTAACATTTGGGAGAACCGTCAAGCTAAATAGAAAGCCATCGGAACGCAGCGAATCCTTCACATCTCGAACCAACGAAGTCAACAGCTCTTTGTGCAGAGCTGCTTTGGGGTCTACAATAAAATCGCCAGTGAAGAGCTTCTTTAAGCTCTTCCAAACCGCGCCAACTTCACCGTGCACCTTCCTCGGCTTGTTTTTGGGCAGCTGATAAGCCAGATCCAAGCCATCGAAGCCGTAGTTTTTCACCAACGCATATGCTGAGTGGATGAATGCGGTCTGTCGCACCTTCTCCGCCTCGAGCAGCTCGATGTATTTGTTGGGATGAGCCACATCGATGTCGTGATCGCCGCCAATGCTAAGCAGCACCTTCAGATGAGGATACTTCCGCTTGAAGGAAGTTACTTCGGAGAACTGATGCTTGTAGATGTCGAGATTTTCGTTCATGCTTTGTGCCTGAAAGTTCTCACCATTGATACCCATATATCCATAAACCAAATGCGAGCAGAACTGTAAAGCGATTTCCAGATCCGGATTGAGTAGCTTCCCCAGTCCTGCAAAGATCATTGATTGCTGAGTAACAAATAATAGTCGCCACATGAACTGCTCTGTAAATGCTGTAGCTCCACTAGTTATGCGAGTTTGTGGCGCCTCCATGCACCACCCTGCATATTGGGAACATTATCTCGCAGCGACTCAATTAAGAGCAAAGCACAACAACAACAATCATGTTGAGTTTGTGTTTTGAGATATCCATTGTTCAGTTGCAACGCAGTTGCAACAGTTGTTCGAGAGTGCTTACATTTATTGTGAAACTAATTTGTTCATAATGATCCCTTAATAGCAAATTAAAATAAAAAAATAGATATAGTTTGTCAAATTGGACAACCATAATATTTATGCCATAAATTTGAACACATTTTCTGTTATGATTTTACATGTGACAATTGTTTCGTGCCACTGTTAATGTTAATGCGTCACAAAGTGAGGCACTTGTTTGGTCCCCAACTGAGCGATGTTGTTGGGGCAGTTGTTTCGCTGGACTCGCACCGAGTTGAACGTCCAAGTTTCTGTTTCTAGTGCGTGGATTGTGTGGATTTCGTAGCACTTGCTTTGATTTCTATATAAGTAAATTTAGTGCCCCTCTTTGCATAACAATTTAGTGTTATATTAAGTGTTGATCTCACTGCTAAGTTTGCTGGTAAGTTTGCTGTCTGACCTGGCCAATTGTTTTAAGTAAAAACAACAAATATTGGCAGAGACATAGACAGAAACAGAAAGACTGAAACCACAAGAGTGTGAGAGAGGGAGAAAGAGAGAGAGAGATGGGGACCACAGATGAGTTAACTCGGCTTTGGAGAGAATTGAATCTCTTTCGAGCTCGAATGATAAGCCACTGACCTCCAGGCGGCAATAGTCGTCCACGCACAGTCGCTCTTACACTCTTCCTATCTCTCTCTCTCTCTCTCTCTCTCTCTCTCGCTTTGTGTGCGAGATACGCCTTTGTGAATTTTATGAGTTTAAATTTGTTATTTATTTTGTATAGTTTACATAAAATACGCAGGCAGATCGATTGCGTTGTTTATTCGATGATACTTTAAAGCTTTAAAACTGTGTAAACAAATGTTTTGAATCCAAAGTCCATTTCAGATGAAAAAAAAATCACGTCTGCCCCAATCTACATATTTACGGCATTTAATATAGAAAAATGCACATGAAATGGAAGTTAATAATGACAACCTTTTGAGGGTCTGTTAAGATGTTAACCCGATTGGCTTGTTGAATGTGAAAAACTGCATAACAAACTTTGTGTTGCTAATCTGTTTAACGAATTATTATAAATTATAAATAAACTGGTCTGCGTATTTTAAAAGCTACTAAAATGCACATATTTTAAAATGCATGACTGATTTTGAGAGTTTAATACTCCATATAATTGAATAAAACTGGCACTTGTTGTTGACAAACAATTAAAATGGAATTAATTGTTCATATATTAAATAAATATATCCCATTTTATTGTACGAAAAGTTAAGGAATGCCTTAAATTGTATTCCTGCTCACGTCAGAACAAGTTTTTTTTTAATGAATTCATTAAAAATCAGAGTGTTGTGTTTTACCTTCACGCGTATAGCTTGCTGAGTCATAGTAGCAAACCAGGTTAGACGCGGCACTTGCAATCGCCAGAAAGAACGGAAGCAATACAAACTGCCTCATTGTGGAGTATTCGAAATGTATTCTAGAAACTCCTACGAGATACACACGACCGAATCAGCGATTAAATGAAATCGAACTGAAGCTGAAATTGAAAACGAAACCGAATCCGAATCCAAATACATAAAACGACATCAAGAAACTGCCCAGAGACAATGACGATAGCAAAAGCTTCCATAGCTTCCATAGAGGAGAGCTTAATTTTTTCTCACCAGCCCGATGAAGAGAGCAAGTCGAGTCAAGTCAAGCCCAGTTTTTATTGCGTAAGCAAAGTTATTGTGTTGCTTCGGACTGCGGTTCAAGGGAACGAGGCCAGAAGTCTAACATTGAAACAAGATCGCCGATTAGAATTAACAAATAGTATTTGTTTATGTTGACTACCAACTACAGATTAACCCAAAAGGTATTTAACCGAACGCACTATGGGATACTTTTGACCGGTGCAGATACCGCGGAAGTCGTCGCAGCTCAAATCAAAGATGGCAACCCCGCCAAGGTTCTTGCTTTTGGCATAGAACGCTTTGATGCCCGCAAAGTCGGGATCATCAAAGCTAACCCATAGTCCGTGCTCGCCGTGCTCATCAGCCGGACGCAGGGCATAGTTGCCGTACTTCTGGGTCAGATCTGTGACCTTGCGCAACGGTGCATTGGCACCCCGATAAACACCTGTCTGATTGAAGGGCAGCATTTCGCATATCTCGGGCCAACTTAGCAGACCTGCGCTGCTGGCTACTTGGTGTCCTCCTGGGCCAGCTCCATCGGTGGACGGAACCACAGGCAAGCCACTCAGGCCCGATTTTGTGGTCAGTTTCCAGACGCGTCCGTAGCTGGCAATGCCCAAATGAAGCTTCTGAGGCGGACACCCATGTTGCACCCAATGGTTTAACTGAAATTCAACATTGAGATGAGGGAGACGCTGCTCCTCATCCAAATGGTGTATTGGAGCTGTGTAATCTGCCTCCTCAGGATTGCGGAAGGGTGTGAGGAAATCAAATGCAGCCAGGTTGATGAAGTTCACTTTGGGATGCAGTTTGGGAACGTCAAAATACCCTAGAAGAGATGCAAATTAATTGAGATATCTTTTTATATATTTACAAAATGTTTTACTTACAAGTCGAGTTGACATTGGGCAGCACAGTCAAGGTCAACATCAGATTGGCGCTTTGATATGCGGTTTTTAAGTTCCCCACAAGATCCGTGAACTGGTCCTTGTGCTGTGCGGACAAAGGATCCACAATAAAATCGCTGGAGAACATTTTTTTGAACTTTTTCCATAAAGTTCCAATGTAGCTATGCACCTTTCTCGGCTTGTTTTTGGGAAACTGGAAGGCCAAGTCTAAGCCATCGAAGCCATTCCTGCGCAGCAGCACCATACTGCTGTCAATAAAGTTCTGCTGTGCTGTGCGATTCGCCTCGAGCAGATCCAGATACTTATTGGGGTGCGACTCGTCCACATCCTGATCCCCGCCAATGCTCAGCAGCACCTTTAGTTGTGGAAATTTGTTACGCAATTGTGTAACATCCTTAAAATGGAACATATCCAGATCCACATTCATGCTAAACACCTCAAACGTGTCGGGCTTCAATCCCACATAGCCGTAAACAAGATGTGTACAGAACTGCATCGCTAGTTCCAAATTGGAGGTGTCCAGTTTGCCCAATCCCTGGCGCAGAAATGACCTCGAATCATAGTAGCAAATCAGATTCGAATTGGCACTGATTGCGGTGTGTGTCAAACTCAACACGCCCAGCAAGCTCCAAAGTAACAGCTTCATTTTGAGCACAAATCTCGCAGAACACTTGTTGTCTTTCTGAGTGTTTAAACTCATCTGTCTAAATATGATTCTAGTTGTTTGCGAGTTGAGTCTCAAATGAACCTCAAAGCTTATCTCGGCACACGAGCACTTTGCATATTATTCATAATGATGACGACTCATCAGTTTGTCATTATAATTAAGTGCTTGATTTGTACGCAATCATTTCTGTGGAATTGTGTTTATCGCCGAATACTAGAAATTCAATTAATTGTAGTTGTTGTGTTGAGCGTTCTTTGATGTATAAGACATATGTTATATGTCTTCAGCTGCGTAAGCCTGAAGACAGCGTTTCTTTGTATTTATTGTTCTCCTCACTCTGCGTTCGCTTTTCGTGCTCTTAACTGATCTTGAGCCTGTTTAATGGGCTCCAAGACAGGCAACCTGCTGGGCTTTCAAGAGGGGCGGGCTGTGCGCAGCAGCTGTCAGCCGAGACAGCAGGGAGGCTCTTAAATCAAAAATCAATTGAAGCATTAAATACCCGAAACAAATACCTTAAGACATTTGTGGGCTTACAAACGTTTACAGGAGGTTGCCTAATTACAATCGTCACAACAATACCGGCAAACTATGTGTGCAAGGATTCGCATGTGTCACCACCAATTATACGGAGGACACTCTGAGCATTATCTGTCAGGGGCTGCAAAAGAATGGCATACACACATACACACACACACACACACACATAGATATGGCACTCAGGAGTAATCCTCACACGCTGCTTAGCGTTGACAATGGGGCGTATCACAATGCGAGAGGCGTGCCGAGGACTGAGAGTGAGAGAGGGAGAGGGTGTGAGGAGGCGCATAGTTAAGCTGCAATGACCCCTGATTTCGAGAGTATAATGCCTGTATACACACATATACACATGCATCTCAATCCGTGTTAATATCTGTGTGTGCCTCTTGTTGTTGTTTGATTTATATCTCCAAATGCTGTGTGCGGCAAAGTTAAACAGTCTTCGTCCTTTGGGTATTTGCTTTGAAATAGAATGTTTATCTCGGCGAGAAAAATAGGTTATCAAAATACAAATCACAAATATAAAACTATGGATTTCATTGGTAAGCTAATCTCTCATTTTTACACATCAGTTCATATGTCACTAATGGACTACAAGTATCTGTCAACTTTGTTTATAAACTACTATGTACATTTATAGGACGGACATTGGCAAATATAATCAGTCAATCTATCATTGAGAAATAGTTGTGAATGTCAGAAACTATGTTTTAGATTTGATTTAGCTTGATTTCCGCCTGCATTTTTGATTGGGAATCTTTCGCAATTCTTGTTGTTGTCAAATTTTATTAAGTATTTATTTAAATTTGTTTCTTTTGTGTAGTGATATCGATAAGTGAGTGCAAATTTGCCACACATGTGTTTCACGTCCAAAAGGGAGCACCCTTTTCTGCTCTTATCTGTTTTAACCATGGAAACATGAATGCTGCACCGTCAAAAGATTTCAAACGTTTTTAATTTAATTACTCGCTAGAACATTTCCAAAGATTTCTGCGAAAGTTCAGCTCCAGTGAATATAACAATTTCAAAATTGTAATTAATAAGTACTTAAGACCTTAAGAAACAAGTGTACTTGCCACTTAAAGTTGCACGTCTTTACTGTGTACTCTTTGTCTTTGCCATAATTTTCATTGAGCTCTTACCCGCTTTAGTTTGGCTTCACTTCAAATTTTTGTATTTTTTGTTTCAAGACATACATCCCCTATCCGAAGCCGACTTGGCATAATTAAGTCCAATAATAATTTAAACAAATACCTTTGCCTATTAGGGACACCAGCCCCATTCACCTTTCATAATTATCTATATTCCTTTGGTAGCAGGTGCACAAAGCCACAAAGCATTTGCCTTTTTACTTATTTGTAATTAGAAAGCCACCAACTTTCCTCTGGGTGTTGCTCAGAGCCAACTTTCAATGCGATGTGAGACACAAAAGGGAATTCAATTTTCACAAAACAATTGCCACAAGAAGCGTTCGGCAAATGAAGAGTGCTGCTCAATTGATGTGCATAATCAGTTTATCAGCCGAGTTTCATTCTACTATTTCTTGGGGGTTGCTCTGCTCCCAAAGCAGATTCATCATTGTCAAATGTGGCTTGACATTTTTTAAGGTTGGTGGTCACCAAAAAAAAAAAAAAACACAAACAACGCCAAAAAAAAAAGAAAAATAATAAAGAAAAAACGGTGAAAAATGTAAACTTTTTTGAGGGGCTTGTGGGTGGTGAGTGTTAGTCCGGTGATATAATTAGAAATTTATAATGAATTTTATTTGCACTGGCCACAAAAAAAAAGGAAACAGAAACGCGAACAGACGTCAAAATGTTCCTTAAAATTGACGCACATTTGTGTGCAAATAAAATTAAAGCACTCCCCGTCCCCGCCTCCAACACAAAAATGAGCCAAAAGGCATATCAAATTCTCGGCCAAGGGCCGGCAGGACCATCACTCAGCCGATGAGATGAATGAGGGGGTGTTAATGCGGCATGCAAGTATCAAAGGGACGTTTGAAAAATGAAATTAACAATTGTTGTTGACTTAAGCGCATGGAAAACAAACAAAAAGAATAACAACAAGAAAAACCGCGTCTAGTAGTCACGCCGAAGATTAAATACCCTTGTAGACTGGTGCTTATCTTCGGAGATCGATATTATAGTACTGAGTTTTAAATATTATTATGGTTTTGTATGTTTAAAACAAACTGGCTGTGTATCTTGTATTAGAAAAGCTGTTAATTATTGGTCAACTATTTTGAACTCACAACATTCAATCGATTGTTCATTTGACAGCTGTATTATATAGTGGTACAATCTGATCAGCTCCGAGCTATGAAGTGTCTGCAGATGCCAAGTCTGATAGATGCCAAGTTTCGACAAAATAGCTTAAAGGCCAAGGAAGCTCAACTTATCAAATGACATTTATATATATATATATATATATATATATATAAATATATATTATATCATAGGGTTGGGAACGTATAGGGCATAAAAAAAACGAACGTATAATCCCATTGTCTTCTGGTATTTATTAATATATATAGAACTAAGTATTCATTTTGAAGGGACTTGAATATATATAAAATCAGCTTTCGAAGCTGGTTTGAAATTTATAATTGTGTACATTTCATTCTTAAAATATATCATATAAAATCTTACAATCGAAATTTGGTGCATAACTATGAACACTGTAATATGCATTTATACATATATATAATTCATTTTATTATTATTAAAATCGCATCACTTTATCTTCTGGATTATGTAACAATTCTATTAAATATCTCTGTTGTCGAAGGAAAATTTTAAATATTGAGGCGTTATCCTTTAGTCACAAGTACTCCTTATTTCAACTTGTAAAAGAGTATAAAGTTTTTTAATGAGCCAAAGTACTTTTATTTTACCGTCTGAGCCTGGTTTCTTGCAGAATGTCAGTCGATAAACAGAGACTAATTTATCATTATTTGTTGCATCAAAAGAGATTTTTGTAGTTTTGTGCTTATCCTGTCAGAAGGAAAAAGCAACCCCTCCATTTGCGCTTCCAGATGAAATTACTTTGGTTTTGCACTCTATTTGGCTGATTGGCCCCACATATCAGGACACTTGAAGGACTTCGCTGTTGAAGTGACCTTCGGGCTGTTGCTCATATTCATTATAAGCCTTAATAACTGTTGTTTACAAACGACGGCAAATGTCAAAATACCGACTAAAGGATCGAGTTTGACCAGCGGTTGGCACTGGCGCCTTCTGGTTTTCCGCTCGATTTGCTTTTGTCTGGGTGTTTGGTGTCTGGTTACCAGTTGCAGCTAACTGACTGACTGACTGCGTATTGGATTAGCTTGGGTTCCTCTCGGGTTGGAATTGATTCACCGATTCCAGCCAGGCGCTCAGGTATCACAAACAGGTCTGCCTGAAACCTTAGTGGCGACATGTGTCACACAACAGTTGCGAAGTTTTTCATATCGTTATTTCATTAAGAATGCACTTGACTAAAATCAAAATCAAATTTTAGCACATGCTGCATAGGGTGTATGGTAATTTAAAATTTGATGAAACCCATAACAGTTTGCGGTTGTTATTCTTTTTCTATAGGTAAGTTACTAAAAAAGGAAAGTGAAAATGTATAAATATTGTATATAAATTAAATGACAAAATATTCGCATAAATAATAATTAATGTGAAACCTCTTTTAATCATGTAATAAAAATAAGTGACGTATATTAATCAGTTAGAATACTCGACTTGAAAATACCTCTCAAGCTTAAATATTATTTATAATTATAAATGACAATAAAATTGGTAAGTTTTCAATAGTTTGCTTAATAATGGAAATGATTCCATTTGAGTGTCTGTTACGAGTATTTTACTTATATTTAGGTACAGGGTATACAAATATGAAATTATAATTTATCCTCGTTATTCAAGCATAAATGCATTTATGTCATCGGATTTCATCACCCACATATCGAAAAAAAAAATGTATTCACAATGAAAGCCTCATGGATTTTTCATTTCATTTTTAACGCCGCATACAGAATGTAATTAAAACATAATAACAATAAATTAAGTGGCTTGTAAATAAATTCAAAAATATATATTATATTTGGACTCCAACTGCAGTGGTTAATAAATCACTTTTATTGTATACACACTTTAATGCAAATAAGTAAATTAAAATTGTGCAGCTTGTTCATATTTCTAAAACAATAGAGAAAATACTTATCTTTTAAATTAATATATTGTATTCCCATATTATCAAACATTCCCATAAATATATTTGTATATACCTTCGAGAATATATTTTTTATATATATCTATAATAACCTTTAGGGAGTTGCAAAATTTATCTAATAATAATAATTTATTCTGAACATTCTGCAGATTGTGTGGTTTTTTCTTTTTATCCTCTTACCAACTTCAATTCAACACTACTTGCTGCTGGCAAGCAGCCCTTTTTATGGAATAGGGAATAAATAGAAGATCTCCTTACTACTAAGTTCCACTTAACCTTACTGTAAAAGTTAAAACAATATTTATTTTTCTGAACCAACCCCAAACTGCTCCAACATTGCTGGAAGAGAAAGACTTCTGCGCTACAGGCTAATAAAATGGACAGCCATCGCATACGTTTACATTTGTTTATATATACACTGTTCCCAGATGAAGAATCTGTATATATTTTTAAACAAAAATTATGTTCAACACTCATTGCATTCCGTGACTTGTTTCCTTGTGAATAATAAGCGGATGTATAATCATTCAAACATTTATTCGTAAAAACTAATATTAAAGTTGTTAAAAAATTGTCATTTTCTAACCCCAAGAAGAAAGAATGCATACTTATCTCATCTGTGTTTCAACTGTGTTCAGATTTGGCACAGGGTATATCGCAGTCGGGAGGGTTAAGGCTGCATGGTTGTTGCTTATATTCTATGCAACTGCTGAGGTCTCAGACTCAGTCCAGTCTTATGACTTGAGTGGCAACCCTTGACGCATTATGCGTAAATCTCAAAATGTTTTCTTTGGTGTGCTTATTTTTTAATTGTTAAGTTTTTATTTCTTCCCAACCTCGAAGCAAACGTCGAACCCCGAATCGTACCAAAATACACCCAACCCCTAAGAACATGGCCAATGCTAAAAGTTCAACGAAGTGTGTAAAGTTTTTCTGCCTGGCAGTACGGAAGCTGCTTTTGCATTAAATTTGTGTAAATGGATTTTGCTAATGGATCCAATAATTCATTTAGATTTTACTTTTCAGCTGGCAAATGTTGTTTACGTTAAGGTAAACAGAGAATAACTTGGCGTACTCTTTGTGGTAGCACAGATAGCAATTTGTTCAGAGCCAAATTAAACTTGGTGGAAGTTCGACGGCTTAACTAAACTTTGTAAGCTGCAAATGCCCTAATGAAAGGATTTGCAAATGAAAACAATAGGAATACTGCTGAATGATGTTAAAACTTAAAAATACATAGAGATACTCTGCTTAAACCTAAAGATATAAAGTATTTTTTAATATATGAAAAATCGGAATGTATTATCATTCATTCTATTTATTTAGCCCTTTGTATTAAAATTATTTATTATAAAGAACGCAATAGGAGACAGTTTCCAATTTAATCCGGTTTGTATATTAATATTTATTTATTCAATGGCAATTTTTAATATTTTTGTATTTATGATTTTGATATTTTTTACGGTCTGTCAAAGATAAAACTAATAATTACGAGAATGTAATTTGCTTACGCTTAATAAATTTCATTTTAAAAAATTCATGAGAATTCATTTTCAATTGTGTCTGCTTTACAATATAAATATGTGAAAGTATTCTGGCAGTACTCTAGGCTCAACCCATTATAAGGCCTGTACACCTGTCTATGCTGTGCATATAAAGTAATGTGGGCTTATTATAGTTTCTATGTTGTAAGTATTTATCATTATTAACGGAAGTGCATCTTTCATCATCTCAACTACGTACTTTTTGCAGTAACCCAGATCATACTGCTTTAGGAATAAGAAGCCAGCTACAACACTGGACAGATAGACAGGAGAGGCCTTACCGACTTAAATGGGCATCCTGTCTCCTATTATGCGTTACATATTTTGTGACAAAACTATAATGCCCTCTGTATGAGGAACATACGCAATCTGGTCATTTTTGTTTCACACGCGGTACACGCAACAGTAAATGACAGAATAATAGGAAAAGGTGGAGCTGGATACAGAGGTAGTGGAAACCAAAGCCAGGCCTGGGCACGGGATGCGTTGTTACGGTCGAAAAGGCCAAACAATAAACGCTACTTTGTCTATTGTTGACACACAAACATACACATAAATTTTGCAACATATGCGTGCATGTAAAAAATCACAGCCACATGAGGCAGGTCCTTTTTGCGTGTTGATGTTGGATCTGCACCATTATTTCGCTTAATTATTTACATGAATAAACAGTTGAGTTCAACTCAACTCATAAACAGGAGGCGGAGTCCTTTTTGTTTGCTTTCGTGTAAATCAACGATACTGTCTGAGGTTTTTTTCGCAATTTTTTTTTGCCTATATTTATGGGGTATGAAAAGAGACTATTGTTATTATGATAAAAACTCATTTCAAAATATAATCATAAAATTTATTAATTAATTACGTTCAGATCTATAAGTTATTAAGATCCTTTCTTGTAATTGACATTAAAATGACATTGACTGTCGAGAAATATAATATTTAAGTATGCTTATTTACTTTAGCTGATCATACAAAGCTAATGATAAATTTCCTGTTTTAAATAGTCGATAGAAAATGTTTTTAAATTGTATATTAAAGGGATTATTTGTATCCTTTTAAATTATAGGGTATATTTGTAATAGTGTTAATGTTTTACCAGCGTAACGAAAACATAACACAGCTCGTAAAATTGGTCTACATAATAGAAAGTTATTATGAATTGAATCGTTTATCAAGGCATTTCTTCAGAAAAGTATTCAATAATGAATGTAAATTCATAGAAAACTCGGAGGTAGTTTTTAAACAATTTTAAGTGTTCAACAATAAATGAGTTAGTTTAAAGCAATTTTTGCGACCAGTGGGGAAAGTTACTCTCTGTTGGCTTGTGTCTTTTTACAGCGAATCGATTCATGAGCAGAACTAACGAACTTCCAATCAGACAACATATCTTTCAACAGCAACAATGAGCATACAAAATGATGTTTTTCCCAAAGCCGAGTTCCATTACCACAGGATCTTTGCTCCTCCTCCCTGCAACTCTAGCAATAATAATTTTAAAATTACAAATTCACAAAACGTACGCGAAATTGTTGGCAATGTCTGCACTCAGTCCGTCCACCTTGTGCCACTTTGCCAACCTTCTATAAACGAAAGACGTTGTGTTCCTTCTTTCGTCTCCTCCCCTTTCCTCGTCGCCCCTTCTCCATCTCACCTACAGCTACATGCATTCAATATACCTTTGCATCTTTTTGCCATCTGCCGCAGCTGAGTAGCTGTGCCGCGCCTAAAGCTCTTTTATGATACACACATATAGCAGACACACATATTTATTTATATATATATATATATATATATATATTAAAAATATATATATATATTATAATATATATATGTAGTATGTATATAAAGGAAACGTGAAGGATTACTCGTTTTACCAGCTAGGCCACATCCCAGCTCTGTTTGCGCACAGTGCATATAAACTGGGTATTTTTACTTAAAATACATATTAATAATATTTACAGTCAGGGTTTCAAACTAAATCAAATTATTATTACTCCGATACAGATGTTTTTAAGTAAGGTATACAAATTCCGGTATTTGCCTAACCGTTCTAGCGAGGCAGAACTGCAGAATTCTCTGATATCAATAAACTTTTTGCATGCGAGCAAAAAATTACAAGCACTGGAAATATAAAGAATAATTTTTAGATTTGGAATGAATTAGATGTGTCATTTTTAGTCTTGGAATAAAATAGAGGTGTCAGCAGGTGGACTGATATCTGCAAGGCGATCAAATGTTCGGATTGCCCTTTAGAACTTTTTTGAATTTATGCTTTGATTCTTATTGCAATTCTTAATTTTAATCTATAAAAATGCGGTTAAGATTCAGATTCCAATTCCAGTTTTTTATATATATTTCTTTTAATAGACAAGTCAAATAAGTAAAGCGGTATATTTGTATTGCTGTATAAATTAAAAGTTATAATTTAAAAACAAATGTGGAAATAATAATGATTAATGCTAAATATATGTTTTAAATAGTGTGTAAATTAATACGTATAATTTAAAAATACATGTGAACAAATAATTATAACTTTAACATTTTTGCATACAATTAAGAAGATATAATTACACAATTAAGCTACAAGCTACAATGTTGTATATGTATTTTATTTAATATTATAATTCAATTGTAGGTGGATAAATACATAAATTGAACATTACAATTGTGGTTATTCTGTGCCACTGTGGCTTCTCCTTTCTCACCTTGTATAGAATATATAAAACTCACATTTAGATATTGCTCAGCGTGGCTTCAATCTTGCCACAGTGGAGAGCAGAGCGGTGTCTGTCTGTGCTGGAACCAGGAATGGCATTCATCATTCATTCATAGCCTCGGTGGCTGCGATTTTTCATTGCAACATGGCGAAGTCGCAGGCGCAATCGCGAGTCGCAAGTAGCAAGTCGCAAGTCGAGTCAATCAAATGTCTCTAGTTCATTACAAGCTGCCAGAGTTGTTTGGTAAGTAATAAGCTTTGAGTCGGGTTGTTGCTGTTGTTATTATTATTGTTGTTGTTGCTGTAATAGTTGTCGGACTGATGGAATAGTTGCTGACTGAGGAGGAGGAGATGAATCCAAGTAAGGCCTTTTCGCCTTCATCATCATCATCTCATCGTAGTCCATTTTCGACTGCTACTTTGCGCCATGCTGTTGCCTCCGTTGTTGCCTCTGCCTCACCCTCAGCCTCTGCTGATGAGGTTGTGGATGAGTTTGATGCATGTTTTGTTAGCTTCTGTTGTTGATTTGGAATGCAGTTTGGTGGAAAAGCCCGCAGCCACGATGCTGTTCCCGCATCCGCGGTTGCGCTGTGCATTTTGATTACTTTTTTTCGGTAGAAGCCGTAAGAAGTTAAAATGGATTTTTTTTATTTTTTTTCTCATATTTTTGCAGATTGAACAGATTTTTGCCTTTTGAGGATTTCCATTTTTTGGAGTCGGTATGTGAAGAAATGTTAAATTTATGTTCTTAATTGTTCTTAATTGTCCAAGTAATTAAATTTTTGTAAATGGTATGCGTGTTTTAAAAGGAGATTACAAAGTTGAAATGCGGTTACAAGATTTTCTAGATATCATCAGTTTGCTGTATATATAGAACTAGGGTGCAGAATTGCAAAAATAAATCGTTCGGTTCGACTTGAATATTCAGGACGGTAAGTTAATTTAAGTTACTCACATACACAAAATGGCATCGTTGGGTGTTCGAAAATGGCCGCCTAGTTTTGCATATTTCAGAGCTTCGGGAAACCGAACACGACATTTTATTTGGAAAAGTACAGCAGAGTGCGCCAAAATGGCCGCCATAACTGTTTGGGAAAATGTCAACCATGAGCTGAAACCATTACCAGTTAAAAAAATAGCCAACCCGTTGCCAGTTGGGCCGCTGGTCCGCCGGTCTGTCATACCAGCAGACGAGCAGTCAGCCAACCAAAGCGCTACCATGCAATGCCCGGCCGCACCGTAGAAGCCGTAATTATGCTGTAGACCAAAGCAAAATAATTACTTTGATCGAAAATGATATTATTTTGTCGACAATGGGTATACGGTGCGCTCACAAGTGTGAGGGGCGTGTCCCACTCAATTCTCTGCATGCAATTGAGCTGTGCAATGGCCGCCTGCAACCGGCGACTGACGGCGACGACGACGATGACGATGACGATGACGACGATGTCCACCAATAGCCAAAACTGCATTGCATTTGCCAAATTTGCATATGTGAGAATGGGTACTGAATAATGGGGAAGTGGATGGGATTGTATTTGGGGTTGTGGCGATGGGGTTGGTGGTGGTGATCAAGAGTTGTGTGTAGTTTCGCTGGTAGTTGCGGCGCACATTTCCGTGTTCACTCCACGCCCCAACAATAAATGCACTCTAAAAATAATCGATCGGATTTAAAAAAAAAATTGTACTAAAACATTTGAAACTTTTTCTTGTTTTTAGAAATAATTTATACATTCAAAACATATATCTTAAAAAAGGCTTGTTTTCAATTGTTTTCAAATATTTTTTTAATTATTAAGAAATGCATTTCTAAAAATCTTTTCTAATAATCAGAAGCAATTTGCAATTTAAATTACACGAATTAAAAAACTATTTAAAATATATCTATATGTGAAAACTTAATGTTTATTGAGTTACTTCTTGTACTCATATGAAAATTAGAGATATTATTTCTAATAAATAACAATTGTTTTATGAGTGTATCCAACCGAAAGTAATTACTTTTTCGTCCATTTTCGTTGGACTTTCGCACAAAATTTTTATTTATTTCACTGCACTCGGAGCTGCCCTCATTTTCAGAACTACATCCTCGTTGGGGTCCACTCCGCTCCACTCTTCAGCTCCACGTCCACTTCCCCGTCCACGTCCGCGTCCAACTTGCACATCCACTTCCATTGGCCTTAGCGTTGTTAGTTTGAATGTGTTTTCACATTTATATGCAAATTTTTCGTTTGCATGCTAAAAATACGGCTATGGTTGTGTTGTGTTGTGTTGTTGTTGTGTGTTGTGTTGTGTGTTCCAATAGTTGAACAAATGAACAAGAACCATTGAGTGAGTGCCGCGAGAGCCGGTATCATGGTGCCGCGGCCGAATTGGCTGCCTGGCAGAGTCCGCCGACCAATGGCCGACGAAATATGCCAATGTGGGATGCATCTGAATACGTATTTTGGCTTTGTGAACGCAATACAGACAGAAGGGCAAAGCAATTTAAAGTTTCCAAAATGGTCTTTCAGCATTTATTCACATTCAATAAATTGCATACATTATGTTGCTAAAAGTGCTTGTCAAGCTGATGTTGTTCTTATAGCCCAAATCAAATTAATATGCACTAAGCGGATTAAAATTATTTATTTTATAAATTCTAAATCAGTGTTAATATTTTATCTGACTGCAAATCTCTGCATATTATGAAAGAACATGATTCACAAGATGATTTTTGATTTTACTCTAAGTATTATTTTGAATATAGAATGCAATTTCTTTCCTTTTGGTTTGTAATAAAATCGAAAATTATGTAGAAAATAAAAAATAATGCTAAGTGAAAATAGCTGATGTAAACCATATTAATATTAATTGAATGTTGCTTTTTATTCTGTGCTAATTAAAAAATTTTTTATAAATAGTTAAATTGCATGTTAATTTGTTATAAGTACACTTCAAAGCCATACACATTTTAATTATGTATATTAAAATTAAATGTATTTGAAAGTACGAATCTAATTTAGCGCTGTTCGGAGCTGAGCACGAATTTGGGCATTTATTTATTGCTTAAATAGCTTAACTATTTTTATTGGGTGTATTTCTTGATTTCTAATGGGTATAAGGAATATTATAATTAATTGAGTTTTTGTTTTCAGCAAATATATTGGCATTTGAATATCTTATCAAAATATATAATTTTTTTTTGCATATTGGCCACAATAATTGGAGACTAAGGGTCTAGTAAAAACAATTTTAAATGATTTATAGCCCCATCTTCTTTCAAGTGGGACCCCCGTTTGTAGAATCTGCCATCGCTTAATGAAGTCACAAATCAAGTCGCAGTCTGGCTGGAAATTTGCCCGTTTGCCTGCATGCAACCAATTTCTGACTATGACAGCCCCACAAAAGTTCAAATCTGATGACACAATGTGGCAGCAACTGCAGTCCACATATACATACAACACAGCAGCAGCAGCAACAGCAGCAACAGCAGCAGCAGCAACAGCAGCAGCAGATTTAGTCTCTCAATTGCAGTTGCAGCAAAGAGATTCGCAGTTCATTGTTTTCAGTTTTTGAGTTCGTGTTTTGGTCCCAAATATGTGCAAACTGTAACCAAATGCTTGGGTCAAGAGCAGCAGGAACACACTCAGATGAGGGACTTGGGACGTGGAAGGTGGGACGTGCAAGAGTCGCTGGTTTATGAAATGAAAGCAAAGATAAGCACCGAACCAAGCTGCTCTGAACACATCCCAAAAAACCTTGCCAGTGGTGGCGGCAAATTGCATATTGCATACGACCTGACCGTATTTGTGGTCATGGTGTTTGGGGGCGACTCAGCATCAGCAGCAGTAGCAGTGCGAAAGGCCCAGAGAGAGATGCACATGACCAGATACGAGACGGAGTGGGTTGTCACAAAGTTGACAATGTGCGAACAAATAATTCCATCAGCAAGAACAAAAGCGTCGAGTGTTTGTTTGGGTGGCGACGCGTCTGTACTACTTCCAATACCACTTGCGACATGCACATATCCCTCAACCTGTTTCTGCCACTGCCACTGCCAATGCCACTGCCCATGCACCCAGCAGCCCTGGCTGCTACAAAGAACCAATGCATATGCAGATGCAAGGACTCTGTCTGTGTGTGGACCTGGCAATATGTTACACTTCCTGCCCATGCAGTCTGTAATCTAGCAACGCCCCCAGGCTGCCCGGCACGATTATCATTGCTCAAATTTATGAATTGCACTGGGGCATCAGAGGAGGAGACGCTGTTACAGAGTTGAGAAAACATTTCTGCACACCCAACTTTATCTCTTTATATAAAGGTGTGTCGCCAGATTCTCTATTGCAGCATATATTTTCCAATTTTCGATTAAGACTGCATTTTAGAAATTCGTTATAATTTTGCCGCCAAGGGTAACAAGATAAAATTAAGAAGGTCCATTTTTTAAATTTGAAAATTTAAGTAATTGAAACTTTATAGAATAATTCTTAAATTAACTTTTTCTTTTACTAACAATGTTGAAAATTTTAAATGTCAAATCACGTACAAACATTTTATGTTGTTTATGAAGTTTTATGGAAAATTCAATAAACGTGATTATTATTTTTATTATGAGATTCTAATATTCATTCGGTTTTTATTTCTGAATGACGAATATATGTATAATGTGCAAAGACTGTAACACAAAGTGTGTAAAAAATTTATGTTTATGGGAGAAAAATATATATTCGTTTATTGAAGTAGTTGGATGGACTGAAACTTATGATTAAACCGTCACGGATACTAAATTAATACTATTAAAAATGTTTGTAAATTATTCATTATACACTTGTCGAAGATGCCTCTGAGGAGTAATTAAAGTAAATAATAGTTGGTTTTATGATAATATTTACAAAAAGGTGCTGAAATAATATTTCTTTACACCCATCGCAAAGATAAAACTGTTAAGTGAAGGCGGATATTTCCTTATATTAAAAACTGATTTAAAGCTGGGATCAACAAACTCTGAAGTAGATTTTGTTACTTTAAAAATTAAATTATCTTTTTACAAGAATTTAAAGTGTAATTTTCCTGGTAGCCTGTGAAGCTGCAATTGAAAGCCAGGGCACACAGACTTTAATGACCAAAATTAAAATATATACAAATTTTAAATAGCTAATATGTGGATGACTGGGCCGAAGGTAGATGATACTTAAATATAAGAATGAAACCCCTTCCAACAACCACAATAACTTATGCTAATGGCAGCAAGAAATTTATATTATAGTCTATGCGGTATCATGTCAAACAGACATTTCAATTCAATTAAGTTTTGTTGGGCAAAGTTTTCATTGGATACCCAAGATAAAAAACTTTTATGCAACAATTTCCCATTTTAAAGACGCATTAATTAATTATAAACAACCGACTAGGTTGCGTCTGAGCTTTTTCCCATCCCAGTTGCTCGACTTCCTCCTCCCCTTGAACCACTCACTTGGACCGCGGCGAAATGTGCAAATCAGAGCAACAAAAGCATAAATCGATTAAATTTGCTGTCATTTTAAATTTGACACATGAAACAAAATGCTTCGTGCACACCAACATTTTAGTTGAAAAGGGGAATATGGCTCTGGGATGGGGCTTATACGGAATTGGGTTTGGGGCTTGTTACACAATAAGAGCGGAGCAAAAGAGCAACAGACACAGCAAACAGAAGAGCAACCGAGCAACGGAGCAACATATGCTCTTTTGAACAGTTCCGCTTTCCGTTCCAAGCACCCCTTGATAAAGTTAAGTGGTAGTAAGTTTTCGTGCCAAGGGCTGGTTGGGGCAATGGGAGATTACGAAATGCCCTTGCTGCAATGCTTATGCAAATTTCAGTTATTCGATCCTTGGCGCTGGCCAACGCAGAGCTAAAGCATTCTAATGCCCTTTCATGGAAACAATAATTATACCTTTACAGTGATTTCCCGCTAATTTTGCATGAGCGAAAATGCATTGTGATTAGAAAGTGTTGACAAAAATAAAAAAAAAACAAAATTTTCGATTTTGCTTATGATATATAATGCTTATGATTATATAATTACGATATATATAACAAGTGATTCCAAACAAATATGGATTGCTTTAAATCGATTCAGTGTAGTTTTATTATTGTTAATTTTTTAAATAAAAAAATTAAGATATTTATTTAATGTCGACTAATATCAATCAACACAAAGATAAGATACAAAATGTAAAACAATTAATTAATATAAACTAAAATATTTAATAATATTTTTATATTTATATAATCATATTTTTGACAGACACATATATCATTATAATATTTTGAGCGAAAATTGCCATTATCGATGTCCATTGTACCTGGTTGTAATTGAATTTACAATAAGAATGCTCTTCCGAGTTGTGTTTCGGTGTTTGTTGTCGTCATGGCTCGTTCACATTGCGAACTGGCTCATTTGAAGTCGACCCTGGCTGTGGCAACACTTGCTACATCTTAATTTTTACCTAACATGCAAAAGTTCACATTTCCGTGCCTGTTTTCTTGGCTCGCGTTAAAGGGCTAAGAGTCTCTCAGACGCCATTTAAATTAAACAAGTGGGAGCTGCTGCACTCCCAATACTTGCTCCATGTTGCGTGCGGCAGGCCAATATACATACTTGCACGTACTAATGAATTTTTAATTATTTGCGAGGTAAGTCAAATTCGACCAGATTCGATCAACTATATGTATATATAATATTAAATTGAAACCAAACACCCACTCCTTAAAATAAAGCACATAAATAAATTGGCGGCAATTACGGCGTTAACAAGTTTTATTGACTGACTAAATGTGCTTGGCTAGCTCCCCAACCCCAACCCCAACCACAAACCCAATCCCAAACGCAATCGCAGTCAAGTCCATGGAGAGGACCCTGACCAGTTGCCAAACATTTTTTCGTCGTCGTCGCTGTCCTTTGGCGAAGGACATTTCATGGGCTTGTACAAACGTTTAAATGTCTGTTAAGCCTCGTTCCACAACCGAACAATTTATTTGCGTTTTGTCACCGTCTGGCCAAGTTGCTCGTTTTTGGACAACAATCGCTGAGGGCGTCTGCCCTTTCAGGAGCAAAAACAATGAATAATACTCGCGTCAGCTAGCCGAAATCGCCTGCAGTCAGCCAACAGCCAACAGTTCATTTTCTCACTCACCACACACTTAAAAAAAATCGGCATAAAATGAAAGTCTCTCACAACAATTTGGAAACTCATAAATATAAGAAAACATTTTTTAAATAATTAGAAAGGCTTGCCCTAATTCGACAATCGCAAAAATATTGTTTTTATACTTTTTCTATAATTAATTATTAATTTTATCTATTAATTTTAGATAAATAATTCCTAAAATTCGAAAAATAGAAATGGGAAGTGTCTATTTTAGCGACAAAATGGAAAATTGCTTAAAAGTTTATATTTTATCCGATTAAGTCATTTGATTAAAATAAGCTATGTAAAATGATTGATTAATATATGTGAAATCTTAAAAAATTTTATTAATAAAAATAATAAGGATTAATTGAATATAAAAAAAAAACTTCAATAAACGCTATAAAATTAATATTTTTTCTCTAAATTTTATAAAAATCCCAGCTGAAATCAAAAATGAATTCTCTGGTTTTTACAAATTCTAAACTATCAAGGTTAGAAATAAATGATCTGAAATAATGTTAAATTTTATGGCGATATTCTAAAATACTGGGAGAGTTTTTTTTCGAGTGTTCAGTCATCCAACTGTTCATTCTCTCGCTCACATTCCCCTTGTTGCCCACTCACCCTCTCGCTCTGTTGGTGTAGCCCCATTTATTTCGCCAGATCAATCTTCGTTGGACTTCTGTCCATGCCCACATTCACGTCGCATAGTTGTCTATCGGTTCGACACTTTGTTGCATTTGAAATTTATTAGCAACATTCGTTGCCTTGACTTCTATCACTCCCTCCCTCTCTGGCAACTCCCGTGTGTGCCGCGATAGCAAATAAAATCCGATTCATATTCGTGTGTGTGCATACGTTCCCACTAAACCATATAGATGGATATTTTCAGGGCTCTTTTGCACACTGTAAATATTAAAGAAGCCAAAAATTAACATCACAAAAACTTGAGCACAAAATACGCATGAAAAATGGTCTGGAAAAATGACAAAAATGGAATACTTGGAGTGTGGCACTTATTTAGCTTTCCGTATCTGGGGATTCGACGATGGTGACGACGGCAGCCAATAAAAAGATGAAACGACGGCTTATGTCGCCCCCCAGCCCCATTCAAATCCCCATCCCATTCATCCGTCGTCTGGGCACGGCTCTAAACATGTGCCAGCGTCTGGGCCATGTGTAACGGTCTCGGGTGGGTTGGCACCACCATTGAGTTGGTGGTTGCGGAGGGTGAGGTGGTGCAGGGAGCTGCAGCGCTATCAGCATATGCGGTTTAAGTTGCGGTTGACATTTATTTCACGCGCCATTGCACAAATAAATGCGTTGTGGCTTGCTATTTGTTTAGTGTTTAAAAGGGGACGCATTTTCAATATTGGCGGTATGTCAACGAATATAAACAATAAAATAATAAAAAAATAAAATAATAACAACATATATGTTTCTTCTATTCTAAGTAGTAGTAAGAGTATACACAAAAAAGAATTTGCCCAAAATATATTGGCTAAATTTTGTGTAATTCGACACCTTGAATGGGAAAAGTGTTGACAAACTGTTCTACGACATTTTTCTTATCATTTATTTTATTGGTCTCAATCTTAAAATTCATTGAAAATGTTACTTGTCGAAAAAATTCAACACACATAAGAAATTCAGATTTAAGTTAGTTATTTAAAATGGATTAAATACTGATTATGCTCTCTGGCAAGCATTCCATTAGTTTATTTGTGGAATTTATGTATAACTTAGCTAGAGGTAAATGTTGTGTATATCAGGTAATTGTTTTGTTAATCTTAGTACTCCTACTCGAAGGCATCTAGTCGCAATAATTTTGATTTAGTGATACCCTTGGCAATCATATCCACATTTCCATTATCATCAGCATAATCATGACGAACTCTGAGGCATATTGGCAAACCCTTTTTGATTGTTACTTGTTATTGGTGCAACAACTGGCAACGCCCACAAGTTTTTGGTTCTTTTTCAGGTCATCTGACTTCTCGTCTGCTTCTCGGCTTCTCTTCTTCTTTTACAATTTTAATTTTACGCTTGAAAATTTAAAATTTTACGCTTTGTGTTGTTGGTTGTTGCTTGTTGTTTGTTGGTTGAAGTGGAACTCGGCTCTCGTGGCTAATGTTGCCTTGGTCAAAACATCAAAAGTGAAGTTTTCGACTGTTGCACAAAATTCTTGTCACGTACGCAACATTTTAATTGATGCCATTAAAAGGCCGGCAAAAGAGCCAAGAAAGGGCATAGAAACCGGCAACAAGAGGGCAAAGTTTTTGGGGGCGGGACGCAGGAAACATTTGTGGCTGAGAAATGAATTTAAACTTTTCATTTCGCAAACACAACTGATGAACTCCAAGTAGAACAGAGCCACTACACTCAGAAAAAACAATAATAGGTCAGAATATTAGAAATTGTACCCATGGTTCCTCATCCTATAATTCAGAAAATAAATCTATAAATTTAAAGCTTTGGGTTTCTTAATTTTGGATCTAATTTTCTTTGTTTACTATGCTGTACATAGAGGAATTCTTAGTTTAACTGTTTTGAAACCTATATTAATGTGAAACATTACTATTTTTAAATTTCAAATGAGGTTGAATTATTGAATTTTTAACTTTTTAGAAATGCATTTCTTAATTATTGAAAATAATTCTTATAAACATAAAGAAACATACTTTTTTTTTAGATTGTCGATGTAAAGAAATATATTTTTTATATATTTTGTCTAAGTGTATTCAAGGGAGACAAGAGATTCACAAGGCAAGTTGAGAAGTCGATTAGCTAAATGATTGAGCGCATTTTAGTGAAGTGGATAAAGCGTAGTTGTCGCGTATTATACAAAAGATTCACGGAATGAACTCGTCTTGACATTAATTAATAGAATGCGTCTCCATATCTAAGCCAGATATCGCATACATATATCACATGACAAGCGAAAACTAAACGCCATTAGAGGAAAACATTGCACGGCAACGGAAAATTTTAATTGCTTCCCCCACGGGGCTTTTCTGTTGACTTTAATTGTGTGAAAAAGCAAAAACATTCTAATTTACGATGCTATGCTTATTAAGTGCGCGAAAGGATGCCGGACATGTGAGCCATGTGTGTGTGTGTGTGTGTGTGTGTGTTTGTAAGTGTGTGTGTGAGTGTGCGTGTGTCGTGTGTGGAATGTGATAGTGTAATTATTATGCGGTTTTGGGTTCGTGCTGGCGCTATAAAGAATATTCTTCGCATAGAAAAGCTGATTTCAGCTGCCGCTTGCCACATGCCGCATGCCGCTTGCCGCCGGATGAACAATTGCAAGCAAGATTAGGCATCTAAGCCGTAACTCCCTTGCTGCTGCTTCTGCTGCTTCTACTGCTGCTGCTGTGGCACGTTGCCGGTTGAGTCCTTTTGTGTCCTTTGCATGTTTGCCTTTTGCATACGCGCATTTGCAAAAGGCAGTTGAAAAGTTGCTGGCAGTTGGCATAACACATTGTGAATATGTCCTCTCGGAAAAGTGTTTTACGCAATTTGCCTTTGTTTGGCATTGTAATTAAGTTGACAATCCATCATCATACATCATCATCAGCTAAGGCAAATTTGTTGAAAAAAATATATTCATTTTGTTTCCCTGTGCATTGATATGCTTCTTTTTTTGAGTTTTGGTTCTGGTTTTGGTTTTTTTCCGGTTAGCGTTCATAATTTTCTAATTTTTGACAATTTGTTCAGATAATACATTTTGCATTGTGATTGGAATTATGGTAACAGATTACCGCACAGGGTTTAGCTTGTGGTCAAAATATGGAAAATAAGTTAAAAGGACACTGAAATCTTTCAATATGATTAAACGGATGTATAAATGGTATACAGCATATATATCCATATATATTGAGTTATATTAAATGCAATAAATTATAAATTCAAAATTAAAGCCAGAAAAACATTATAAAGCATATAAAAAATAAATCTATAGTGATTTAGTGTCTTAGTTATAGTTTCAAAGCTCAACGCTTGATCAAAACTGTCTTTTAATAATAGTATAAATATATAATATATGTTTTATTCTTTTCGTAGACTGTTGATCCTCTCCTTTAAATCTGTTCTAAAAAACCATTTTGTCCCCTTATTGGCAACCCTGTCGAACCCTTGCAACTTTATTCCAGCTGGGCACAAATACGCCAAAAGTTTCTGGCCAGCCATAAAAAACTGAGGCAGAGACTGCAAAAAAGGCGATAGAGCAGGAGAGAGAGAGAGAGAGAGAAATAGACGAAGAGCAATGAAGAAAGATGTTTGTATGTATTTAGCTCAATTAGCATAAAGTGCAATCCATCATACAAAATGTCAAAAACTGCTGAGCAAAGTTTTCACAAGTCAGTCAGCAAACTGAGAAAAAATTGGAACTGTGGATAAGGGTTGGAAATGGGCAAATACATATCTATATATATATGGATGAAACCTCTATAGAAATTCTCATATATTAAACAAATATGATAATAAAGTTGGTTAGTTCTTTCGGGTTGATGTTGGATACATTTCCAAAATAAGGAAACCATAAAATATCCATAAAAAAATAAAAGAAAAGAAAATTGCTTAAATCGACAAAGTATGGAATACCCTATAAGTATAGGTGTATTTGGAAACTGATCTCATTCTATGTTAATACACCAAACAATGTCGCTTGATTTTTTAAATATGATTTGTTTTCGCCTGAATTTAATTGTAACTGCTGATCCATAGTATATGTCTTTATAAATTAATCTGATATTTATATTTAAATAAATTTTCTGCTAATTTTGTAGCTTGACTTTCTCGTCTGATTGTGATTCTTAATCAATTTAATTCTATTTGCTGATCTAAATTATATATTTCTTTATGGGATGAGTGAGAAAGCTTAACCATATTTCTAGTTACAGGATATGAATATTTAGTAAATTCTTTCCTGCATCTTCACAGGTATTTACGAGCCAGAGGCTTCTGCACTATGAAATACGTCGTTTTGCCAAATCTAAAATTAATAAAAGAAAAAAAACCAAGGGAAAAATATAAATCTGAAGAAAAATTCCAACGGACGTGGGCAGCAATCGCAGGGGGGTTGGTTTGATCATAAATTTGCAGGTGAACTAAGCTGGTCCTTTGTATAAGTTTGAATTATTGTCAGTTTTTGGCGTCGTGAAAGTTGGGCATGGTCATAAACTTTCAACAAAGGATAGGCAGTGTGAATAGAAACACACACACACACACACACATTTTCATAAACACAGAAATGTCGACCAAGTCCCTTCGCTGATCAATCGATACGAGCAAATACAAAATGAACAATATTTTAAGAACTTAGAATGCAGTGCATATCTAAAATGCGCTTTTCCTGTGGATTGTGAAAGTGAAGCATAAATAAATATATTAACTAAGAAAAAAACGCCGTAAATTTTCTGGTAATACAAAATAATTTGTAAAAATTGGGAAATATATATATATTTTTTAATTAGAAAGATTTACAAAAAATTGATAATCCAAAAAAATAGCAGTGCTGCCTATGGCTGTGGCAATTATAGGCGTTGCCTAACTCGCAATTCCTTTGACTGGTCATATATATACACATATATATATATAAGTCCTGACCGGGGTCGGTATATGCTTTCGAATAAAGGAATGGCAGACGGCAGCAAACAAAAAAAAATATAACAGATTCAGAAACTGAGAGCAACTGCCAATAAAAGGAAATTTTCACTAGCCAGCGAAGAAAATTGCATTACGCAGATGTTGCCAATTGGCAAGGAGCTCATGCAAATGTGTGTGTGTTTGTGTGTGTGGGTGTGGGTGTGGCTGTTAAGAAGAGCTTAAGAAAAAGTCATAAAATGCAAGCAAGAAAAGAAAATTGTGAAATGAAATGAAATGAAAAGTTGAGAGCTTTGCAGGAGGGCAGAAAAAGCAATAAAATAGCAGAATATAACAAAGGAAACAGGAGGAGAAAATATGTTTACTAAAAAAAACCAGCAGATCTTGGAGGGAGCCTGAAACATAAATTCTTATTTGTATCATCATCGTACAATTTTCATGGAAAAACTACTGCACCCCAAAATTGCCTAACCAAATTTGAAAAGCATAAATTTTAAATTAGTCAGGGACTAAAAAGCAGTTAGCAGCTAGCAGCAAGCAGCAGGCAGCAGTCAGGGACAGGATGGCAAACGCAAAACTGACAACAGTTTTCCAAATTAAGCAGAGACTAAAACCAAAATATTGTTTTTACCTTGCAAGTAAAATATTTATTCAATATAGTAGATAATTTTTAGGAAGGGTAAAAATACGCAGGAAGCCAAAAGAAAACGCCTTTAAATTTTAAAACGAGACGCATAAACAAATGCATACAACGACAAACACACACACACAGACTGGCAAAATTGTAAAAACAAAAGCAAAAGCTCTTAAGTAAATAATGAAAAGAGTACTCTACAAGCAATGGGAAAATGCAAAGACAGCAAGCAAACGCAAAAGCAGCAAAGTCAAAATACAAAAACACAGCGCAGTTGCTGAGTACATAAGGAACGAAATGGAAAATGAACAGTGTGCGCAGCGTCGCGTTTAAGGGCGGAGCCAAGCAACGAGCATGGGAATAAAATCTCGAAATGAAATAGAAATGGAAATTGAACTACCATTTCAACCACACACAAGCACGCACAACTGCCTGGAGAGGGAGCCAGCGAGAGAGTGAGAGAGATACAATACAACAATACATACGCACGCTCAGAGAGCGAAACACATATACCAATGCAGCATACAGCATACAGATTGACAAACACAAATAGAAACCCAAACACAAATACAAATACCTACACACAAACAGATGCAACAGCAGTTGGCGCTCGGCTCTTGCATTGGTTGCCAAAATCATACTTGGTAATTGTTGTTGCTCAGACAGCGGCGACTGCAGATGCTATTTGATTATTTGCGCGCTGTGTTGTCAGTAACAATGAAGCAGAAAGCAGCGCCACAAAACGTGCAAAAGCAAAGAAAATCTACAAAATAAAATAAAATTGAATGGACAAAATAATACAATAAATACTTGCATATGTATGAACATGTGCACATAAATCCCACTTATTTAAAGTTAAATTTTGTGTCGGTATTTGTGGATTTTTTTTTGCTTATTATTTGCCGCTATTGCTACTGTTCCATATGCCGGTATTGTCCCGCCCATCGCCCCAACTACCGACCGCCCATCAGCCTGCTGCTTTGTTAGATATATCGATATATATATTTGTAAATTTACATATATATATGTATGTATGCTTGATCAATATAGACATGTCGTATAAATCCACGTCCACTTCATGTCGAGGTTAGTGTTCTTGTGTTGTGTCGACTGTTGCATAAAATTATAGCAAGCAATTATACGAAAACGCAGTAAGTTTGTTGCAGCGACTCTCTTTAAAATATTGCATATCATTTCCGATGATTGCCTGATCAGATTGTAAATGCAAAACAGTATATTTGTTATCGCAGGACAGTTTTCTTTACACATCAATGACATCAATAAACAAGTTCCTCCCATCTGACTAACCAGTGAGTAACAGACCACAAATTAATTATAAAGTCATAATAAAAAAAATTTAGTCTACCTGTCATAAAATACTTATACACGTTTGTAGAAATTGTAAAAAATTACCAAAATTAAAAACAGTATGAGGCATCTGCCCCATATTCAGCTCAAACCAACTCCCATACATATCTATTTATATATAAATATACATATGTATATATATATATATATATATGATCTGCATAAACTTCCCATTAGGTGCTGGCTAAATTTGCATTGTATTTATGCTGGTAGAACAGAGAAATTATGTTGAATTACTTACAACTAAATCAAACGCTTTGATAAATTACATAATGCACGCAAACTTTTCGTTCAACAAAATGGCCGAGTAGCTTTTCGATGCTTATCTGCCATATTAAAATAGGGCCAAAGTCAGCACCTCTGCTTGCAACCAATCCAACTAAACTTTAAGTGTGTTGCCTCTTGCCAGTTTCCAAGAGCCAGTTGCCACTTGCGTCTTGCGTGTTTTTTGATATCAGCTTTTCGTCTGTCGCGTTATGTTTTAGTTTTCTGAATCGCTTAACTCGAGTTCAATTGTCCAGGAGTTTGTGCATACTGACCAAATTATACCCTAGACTTTACTGACTGCGATGAAAAGCAAAATTGTTGTATAATTTAAAAGGTAAGAAATCTGCAACCAGCAAGAAGAACATCATAATAAATATCTCACATAATGTAATACGAGACTTTAAATAAATCGATTGCACTTAGTCAATTTTCGAGATTTATTTATAATTTGTATATACTTTTTGCAAAATATGACAATTTTTTAAAATAGATTTTACTTAAGGGCATATATATAACCTATTAATTGTCTAACTTAATCTACTAATTCAATTTTTAAAATTTAAATATTTTTGAACTGAAGTTTGTGTAATTGTTAGCAATTAAATCGGCATTTTTTAAGTTAAGTCCTATGAACTCAGTTTTTCTAATTTATATTTACTTCATGAACAATTGCATTTTTAAATTTATATTTTTGAAAGATATAAGTGGAAACAATTATCTATGTGACTTCAACAAGAAACTAGCTAAGTTCTATAAACACAGTTCTAAAATTAACTACGCAGTCTTCTTTTGGTCTCATATCTTAACTTGGCATCGCGAAAATTGCATTCTTTGCCAGTGTCAAGTCAGTTTCCCAGCCTAAGAATTCAGTATGACGTGACAGCAATGGGGAACCTGCTATTGCTGTCCCTGTCTATATAACAACTCCAGCTCAGATAACTAGCAACTGGTACCAATCAGCTGGGAAGGTTTCGTGATTGAGAGCAACAGATTTAGTTGTCAGCAACAATGATTGTCTGTGTGGAGTGTTTGGAGTTGTCATCGTTTCATGTACTATTTACGATTATCGTTATTATCACTGGCTCGTGAGCCCGAACCTCAGCGTAATTCATTCGAAACTACTCTTGAGTTTGAGTTCCCAGACAGTCACTGGATTCGCTAGGGTCGTTTGGAGGAGCAGAAGAAACACAAAGTTGCACTTTCTGACTCAATTTTTCTGTTTTGTGTTTTGTTTGCTTCTTTTATTATTATTGCTGTCAGAATTTGGTCAGATGCGAGCTGGTGGCTTTAGTTTGGGTTTGTGTTTTTGGTTTTGGCTTTCTATTTGTATGCGGCGCGTGTGCAGAATCATTGAGTGGAAGATAATTGTACAGAGTATTTGCATTATTATTATTAACAACAAAATGAGCGACAACAAAAAGAAAATGAGGGCAGCAGCAGAAGCAGCAGCAGAAGCAGCAGCAGCAGCAACAGGGGCAAAAACACGTGTGAAAATCAAATTCCATGGCATCACCTACGCAAATTATGAAATGAACACGCGCCCCACAAATACACACAAGAGGGGGTTTAGGGAGTAGAGGTGTTGCTCAGTGAGGCAGCTGGTAAGCTTTATATGAGGGGCACACATGCCTAGTTAACGAACGAGTTAAGAGCGTTCATCATGCCAAGCAGGTCATTCCTTGCTGCCCCATTGCTGCTCACTCAAATTCTCATTCATCGATGATTATTGCGTTAATTATCAGCATGTTGGCTGCTGGGCAACTCTGGGCAACATATTTGTGCGTAAACTTCAAACGGAATGCCAGCTATTTTCGTGTAAGGCCGACTTATATATATAAACCTACGCAACTCTCTCCCCCCCCATTATCACGTCCTTCCCCGCACGCATAGGCGTGCCAACATCCACAACGAGTAACACTTCCTGCCACAGCCACAGCCACATCCACACAACGATGCTGTCGCTGCAACGCCTCGGGCCAGTCCACCTTTTGTGGCACGGACGCGTTCAGGACTTGTCGACAACTGAACTAATAACACTATTTTACTTATTTATGTACAGGTAAACCTGTTTTCATTGTCTTTGTAGATCATAGATAGCACAGAAATATAGATTGTATCAAATTCCAAAATAATAATGCATAAATGTGTGCAAACTAAACTAAAATTTCCAAACAAATTACTGATAACTCGCAAGTCATTGGTAACAAGTCATATTATCTATTAAATACAGAAAAGAAAATTATAAATCGAAGCTTAAATTACAGATCAGTAAATAGCAACAAAAATAAACGTTTATTTCCCTCTGGGCGAGGGGCAGGAATCAGATAAATATACAAGCAAACAAACAAACAGACAGAAAAGGGAATGGCAACTGAGAAAACAACAACAAACAAACACAAGGCCAACTACCGTGCACATTAATAAATAACTAAACTAACTGTGCACAACTATTTGAAATTGGCAGACAAAGTTATTGAAAGCTTTGGCCATAAAGAAGAAGGAAATGTATAAATCAACTTTTTAACTCGAAAATAAATACGACAAAATACTATTGTTCATAACTCTTTAAGCCAAAAAGCTGCGCCGATAAATGATGATCTCACTAATATTTATTATATTATGGCCTAATCGAGATAGTCACTGATAATCAATCAAACAATCGAATTGATGCTTTTATAGCGATTCTACGTGAACTTCGAATGGCTTTTTTCTCCGAGTGCACAGGTGGAATTGGAAATGTGGGAATATTGGGATGGACTTGGCTGCACTCAGCTGTCTGCTCGCGTTCTGTGAATTTATTAATGCCCCTGCTACTTGCTGCACGCGCCCTCAGGCATCAATTAGGTATTTTGTGCATTTCGAAGGCGACAATTACGCTCAATTCGGGATGAGGTCAGGTGTCTCTTGGCCGATATCAGAAGCATTTGCCGCGCTTATTCAATTCAACGACAACTTTGTTTGTTTCGTTTGCCAGTTTGTCTGTTTTGTCTGTTTGACTGACGACTAATCGACATTAAATGACGTGTGAATGCGGACAGCTGTCAGGCATTGCTTTCTGTGCCCTGCTCCCAGTTTGCTGCTGCCACTTGCCAATTTTCGATTTCCAATTGCCACTGGCTTTGTGTGTTTCGTGATAAATCCTGTCTGCTGTCTGCAGCCTGTTGACTTATGTTTTTGTGGTTTTTATCAATTTTGTCGATGGGGTCTTTGACAGCAGGTCCCATAAATTATGACGATTGTCGAGTCAAAGTACGAGTTCGATTTAATTCCCCCAACTGCCGCTGTTTCTAGCTACAAGCTGCCAGCCCCGAACGATGTTTACAATTGTTCAGACACCATGTCAATATATCTTTTATATATTTAGTTTTATCTGTTGGCCAGCTTACGTGTATTCCCAACCTGAACATTTAATTAATGTTTTAATTATAAGCACGTTGGCAGCAGAAGCAAAGGCCGCAACAGCCTCAGGTCATTTGGGGTTTCAGAGTGTGGGAAAACTTGCGCCAAGTCGAACGCCAGAATGATCATCAATATTATTATTGGACGAATATTTCAAGTTGCTCGATCAATTTTACACGTTTTGACGTTAATTAATTAATTTCAGTGCTCCACTCTAACAAATAAACCGCCTTGAATTTTGAAAATTTTGCCATATTCAAATAGTTTACTTCTAAAAAACAGTGTTGTTGTTTTTTTAATAACATTTTTCATATGTATACTGGCAAATCTGGCATTCGTTTTTTGGTTGCTTTTATTATTAATAAAAAAAAAGTATTTTAAGATTTTACATATACAATTATTTTAAAGAGTTTATTTAATGTAATGTTTCTGAAATTTGGAATAGATTTTGTTATAAAATGGAGCTTACAATTTTTACTCTTTAGAAACGCTTATCTTAGTAATTTTAATTTAAGGCAAAGCTCGGTAATTCTTAGTCCATCTTTTATTAGATGTTGAAATTATTGCTAAAAAACAAGAAAAACTCTCAACTGTTTAGTGTAGTTTGGGCGATTTTCTAAAACTCTATGGCCTCAATCTGACACTTCAGTCTACAACATGAAAGCTGAATGCATTTGTCATCAAATATCACTCAAAGTGTCATTATTTGCAGTTTTGAGGCATTAGTTGCCCTTTTTCTGTAGCTCTTTTGCATCTGCAAGACTGGCTGACGAACCACAAACAAAAAATCGTTGACAGGCAGCTAATTTACATATAAATTAAAATTTAAATGTAGCTTCAAAGAAACCGAGACACATACGATCATAATTTGACTGCTGCTGTTGCCAGCTATGCGAAACTGTTTTGTAACCGCATCTTGTTTTGCTTCTTGGGATGCTGCTTTTAAGTTGGCTCCGTCGAAATTCCGTACAAATTTCATAAATGTCAAGCAGAGAAGGGGGTTGTCGGAAAATTGTGACATAAATCTGCTATTAGTATGGGTGGCGTATGAAAAAAGGTTGTCGCATGTGCCCGATATTCCAAGAGTGAGTTGCACACAGCTCACTTCTGCACATGATGTCCTATGCCAGAGCAACATCAGCCAGTGTCCCGGCCCAGGCATGCACAGCAAACCACAAAATATTTATATGTCTTTGATGGGTAGCCACTGCTGCTGCTACTGAGCATGTGGCTCAGAACCAATTGCCAACTATTCTCGGCTCCAACAATGCCCAATGAATTTTATGTTATTCTGCTTGGCATTTTGTGCGCTTCAAACTATTTTAATAGTTCACATTTCAAATATTTGTGCGAAACTATAAAGCAAAATGTAAAACTATAAGTTATATATATATATATATATATATATATATATGTGTGTGAGTGTAACGAATATTGGCGGGAGGCGGAGGAGACGGCAACCTAAGACTTACACGTTTGCTGCCTGCCAGTTAACAGTTATTCTACGGGACACGTGTGTGTTTTACGTGCCGACCTGAAAGCGGCGATTGGCGGCGAATTGGGATTGGATTGATACATGAGAGATGATCATTAATAATCAGAAATGTTTTGGATTTCGAGTTTTAAGTTTCGAGTTGGTCGCCTACTTTATTGGTACATTATTTGTTCAATTTCACGGTACATATTTGTAAAGACACACAATATGTTCTGTGTCTAATAGAAAAGTGGGTATACAGGGTCTGTCTAATGTCCATATAAATTTGAATGAAACTCATTTATATCCTAACTACTTCAAATAAAGATATTTCCACATCTACCTAAATATATATGTTATACATTTCAATTTTTAAATATTTAATAAAACTTCAAATAAGAAGTGAAGTAGTTGCTGCATAATACCTATATACTTCTCTTCCTTTAGCATGCAGGGTATTCCACAGTCGCCCCGTTTGAAGTACAGCAATCTTTAATTTGTTTTGGTCTATGGCAATCCACTTAATAAATTATTGCTGGTATCTGTGAAATTCGTGTTAACTATTCAGCCGAATCATTTGGATTATCATTTTGTGGCATTGCCTAATGATGATTGCTGCTGTTTAATTACTTTTCGAATGACTAGCAAAGCAAACCGAGAAAAATGTAAAACAGACGAATCAAAATCATTTATTGGCCCAAAACAGACCAACACATCATTTGAAAATGACTATTTCAAAGTAGAGGCAAAGAACATTCAGAAAATTATTTTAAAATTCTAATTTGTATTCTTTTTACTTGATGTAAATCATTGTGGTAATTAAGTATTACTTTAAAGTGTAACAAAGTTAGATGATTTTTGGAAGCCAAATAGTTTGTGCTTTTGTATAATATATCAATCTTACATATTATTAAAATAACATCCATTTTTTTTTAAAACAAGTAATGCTTGCACTAAATCAACAATCTCGTAAATATAGTGCTTATTCTACTTTTTACATATGCTTGGTTATAAAAGGACATTTTTAAGAAATAGAAATGCAAACTTTAATTAAAAAAAACTAAAAAATATTACTGAAATTCCGAATGTTTTAATAGTATAAGTTAAAATAATAAGGAAAGAAAAATTTGACGTATAAGAAATTTATAATGTTCAGTTCGATGTTTTTTTTCTGAGTGTGAGTATGAGGTAGCTAATAAGTTTTTCACCCAGCATATACCCAGACACATACACTTTAATTTCCATAATCCATTTATAGAAGGTAGCACACAATACGAAACGACCCTGTCGACAACAATAAAAATTGAAATGAAAAAACAAACAGAGTAAGCCAGACGAGGGGTCATTGCAATATGAAAAGTCTGGTAAATAAACAAGTGTATTCTAGCTAATAGTGAACGAAAAGGGTATACCCTGCATTAATTTCAATATCTAAAAGTGGGTGCCAAGAACATAACCTTATTTATACTTTTAATTATAGTAAACTAAATCAATCATATAAATATTTAACTTGAGGAGTCGCAGAAGTCTCTTATTTACTGTGAATCTCAAATGCCCAACTGCTTGTTGCCCATTTTTGATGGGTACAGTAAAGCTCCGCCCGCATAGACCGCCTACTGGCTGCCGTATAATAATAACAATAAATACGAGACGTCTTCGACGAAATCCTTTTTATTTGTCCGATAAAAGTGCAGAATGAGTAAAACATGAAAAGCCAAAGACCATCGGGCGATTTACATTACTTTGTGGCGTCTAATTTTTTTTCCTTCTCAGTAGAATTGTACAAGAAAAAGCTGTGCTTATTATAATTTCCTTTGTGCATTAGTCGCTGTGCCTTCCCCGACCCATCCCCTCACCAACTTAACAGCTCTGCCTACTGTGCACATGGGGGTTAGCTGGCTTCGCTGTAGCCGGCTGTTTTTTATGTTTTTTATTTTATGTTGATTATGACTTATAAGTGCAGTTGTTTGTAACATTTTGCCGAATGCATTTCCAACTCCCCCTCCACCTGAATGTCAAAAAATTACTTAGCGCTGTTTGAAGCTAATGCTAATGCTACCGGGTGAAAAGCTAAAATCAAAAAACCAAACAAGTCGTTTAATTTTCTAATAAGATTTTGCGGTATTTTTGTAACAAAATCATGAAATCTCCCTGCACGTGTTGCCTTTATAAGCTCTCCCCTCATTCATAAAATTTGCTACAGAAATTACCCCAAAAATGCCAAGAATATTTTGAATATTTTTTTCTCAAATCTGTTTCCTTTCTGAGTTTCAGTTTCATTGGGCTTACGATGACTTTGATTTGTGTGTTTATCTTTTAAATTTTAGCTGTTTCTGCACGGTCGTGAAATTAAAATGAGCGGAAATAATGCTGTCCAAATATCCGCTTACATTTTTGATAGGAATGAAGGCTAATTTTTTGGACAGCTGTCTTTTGAAAGATTGCGATTTGATTTCCACGTGCCTTCGATAAATTCATTAAATTCTTTATTGCATGAGTCCAGGTACAGCTGTCGATTTGAAGTACTCGACAAATAAAGTGCCCCGACTGATAGCCAGATAAAGCAATGATAGAATTGTGTACAATATTGTAGTAGTTGTGTCTAGTCCAATGTTGATTCTAGGCTAAATGTACATTAATGTACAATAATAAATAGGACAATACGACGCTAATCCTCAGTCTGCCGTTGCATAATTGTAATTGTGACAATCAAATACTGGGAGCTTCGAAGGGGCTTTCCATATTTAACTAGTTCGGTGTGGCAACAAAGTTGCTGCAATGACAGCTTTGAAGTTGCCCGCTCGGGAATTAAATTTGCTTTATTCACACATTGCCTGAGTTAGTGCGGAGCCCACACAAAGCGACGCAAGATGAGTTCCACAGAAACAGAATCCGTATGCAAACTTACATTGCTTCACGCCACACTACTAAAAGGGACAGTTAGAAAGAAACAGAATGAGACTCAGAGGGAGAGAGAGAAATGCAGAACCGACTTCTTAGTTGGTTCTTTTATTGATCGTTAAACATGATTTAGGCCTGACAATGAGATATTGTTAGGAGCGGGCTGGCCGTAAACTCTTGCAGTGGGTTTTTCTTCTTTTTTTTGTGGTTTTAGCCACTTTACTTTGCAAGCAATTTGCTACTAAAATGAAACAATTTTGTTAATACAGTATTGCCGACAAAAGCCAAAACGCAGCTACCGTTGGGTTTGCGGCCAACTGCAAATTTCTTCAGTTGATGTTTTGTAAACAATTTAATCTTATTATGTATTTAGAGTGTGAATCCGATCCATATACATTTATTTACAAATATCTGAAATTAATCTTTTATAATTAATACATATTTTATAATTAAATATTTCATTTTATTGAGAGCTGTCCAAATGCTATTTTAAATTTCAGCTGGTGGGCAAGGATTGAAAATTGTTGCATCTATTTAATATTAAAACTCTACTAAGCGAAATAAAGTACATGTATATTTAATTAAATTTAATTTCAGAGACTCACTAAGTCAAGCCGATTATCTTTATATCTGCGCGTTAATATGACTGAAAGGGTATTTAGTCTTCGGCACGACAAAAAATAATATGTTATTTTATCGTTCTGTTATATTTTGGGTTTGTATTTGTTGCACGCTTAAATAGCGTTTAAGTGGAGTAAATCTTAAATTGTTGCCCCAAGGCGAGACGCTTATTACTGTTAGTGCTGTCGTTATTTTTGGTGCAACATTTTCATCCGAACAGCATTCGAAGAAGTTTTTGCGGATAAGCTTTAGTAGTTCTGGATTTGTGTGTTGCAAAAAGTATAATTTCGTATGCAAATTTGTATGAGTTGCATGCCTATTTATATAATGAATATATTTAGTGAATACTGCTTTTTTCGGAAACCTTTTTACGCTAATACCAAAGGAAAACAAGTTGTGTTCATATTCAAGGTTTATTCCAAGGTAGCTTTAAAGCTAAAAGATTCTACATCTACTCGGTTGCCGACATGAAGTTGAGAAAACCTCCTTCAATGATGTTACATATTTCGTGACATACTTATAATACCACAGAGGTATTTATTTATTAATAAATATATACAGATAACGTGATTGATTGTTGTCCAGAGATGAAAAGAATAAAAGCCACTACCATTGAAATTAGCACTTCAAGTGAGCCAGCACACAAAACTGTGTAGAATCCATCACGGCCAAAACTTTGTCAGCCACCATCGAGTGGGAGTCTGAATCGTATCGCTATCGAAGACACAGCTGTCAAAGCAACCCATCAAATAAATGACGACGACAGTCAAAAATTTTTGTCACGCAGCTTCAAAATCGGTGGCAATGACGACAGATGTAATCAGTTCCGCTTACGCAAGTCACAACTCGGAACAGTTGCCTCAAGCCCGCAAACAGTTGCAACTAGCGATAGGCAATAGATGGTTATTGCTAGCTAACTACACTCAAAAAAAAAAGCTCTGAAATGTAGTAAATCACAAAATGAAAATCGTCCTTAAACTTAGAAAGTTTTTCTTTATTTTAAAAATAATTTATAAGTATTAAAAAGCTTTTTTTGCTCGATTTCGGCAATCCTAAATATGGAGTTTTTGCGAATTTTAGATAAATATTTTATATAGTTAGGAAATTCAATTTTCTCTCTATTTTATTATATCTTTTTACCTAAAGATTTTATAAATAAATTTGCTTGAATTTATAAACATTGTTAAATGTTTGAATACATGTGAAATCTTAAAACACTAATTTAATAAAATACAAAACAATCATAGAAACACCAAGCAAGACTTGATAATTTCAGAATACTTCCCTGAAATTAAATTATAGACAATGCTGGTTTTTAGAAAACATCAAGCTTTGATTGTAGAAATTTACTTTCTGAGTTATAAGGCGAAGAACATTTGGCTCAAAAGTATTGCCAATTTCTAAAGGTCAAGACGATTGTTTTTTGTTTAGTGTAGTTAGATACATGTGGGTGTGTGGTCTGAGCATTTGGCTGGATAAGGCTGCTGCTGCTGATGATGATGGCAGCGAGAGGAATTGGGGAGTGTGTCACGCGTGTGATTGACAAGGATTTATGATTGTTGTGTAAATGTTTTTAGTCAGTTGAAATTTTAATATTGAATGGTCCCACGAAGTGAACGACCTGCTTGGTGGCATTTCAAAAGCTTTGCAAACAAAGATTCATTCATTCAAATGCTGTTATGATTGCATAACATGTATTATACACCCAACACCCGGTTCAGTCACCTCAACCTCAAGCCATGCCCAACGCCCCCGCCCCCTCCCCTTGCCTACCCAAACACACCGACGCCTTCCAAACCAACTGTGCAAACATTTGCGGGCAAATTTTTCTATGCGCATTGCATTTCATCTCTAAGTCGAGATATCAGCAACCAGGACAACGAGTCCTTTTCAACTTGCACACCCACACAAGTGTCAGATGTGTATGTGTGTTTATCTGTGCATGAATATTCATGCCTTGTTTATGCATATTTGCGTGTCAAGTGCCATGTCTGCCATCCCTCTCTCTACGCCTAGGACTCCTCCACACCTCTCCATCTCTCTCTCTCTCTCTCTCTCTCTTTCACTCGCTCTCTATATTTTTATGCTCGTTGCATCTTTGCCCCTTATTGCGGAGCAGGACGCATTCAAGTTGTTTACCTTGGCAAATGTGATGGCGACGGGCGCTGTGTGAAAAATGTCTGTTTATGCTCACATTTCATTTGAACGTGAGTTTGTTTGTTTGTCAATTTGAAGTGCTAAAATGTGTGGAAGTTGGGGCACTAGGATGCTCCTGGTAGCTGGGGAATGTACCCAGATGATGCAGCCGACTTTGATTGCAGTTTCTGCTGTGTATGCGAAAAACTGTGCAAAGGAATGACAAAGGAGTTTTATGGCCCTTGTCTTCGGCAAGTGGGCAAAGGCCCTACATTTGAGTGATTGGGTACATCAAGCAGACAAGTCAAATAAATACAATCCGATAGCTACCGATTATTCTTGTACAGTTCTTTTTTTGTAATAAATAAAAAATGACTAAAAATGGTTTGAAATATTTAAAGTAAGCTTTTAAACAAATATGTGTGTATTTGTTAACACATTTTTAAAAATATATATACATGTGTAACATATAAGTATTTATTTATCGGTTTTATCTGTATTCTCTTCATCAACATAAATTCCCATTAATTCTAGCCCATCAACGAAAACTACATTTAATTGAGCGACCTACACATTTAGTTAAATAATAGTTCGTTATAAAAAAATGAGGCTGTTTTTGTTATTATTTTGTTTATTTCTATTATTTCTATTATATAAATTCTTAAGCATACTTTTTTCGGTTGAAGCTTTTACCTATTTTAATCTCAGGCTGTTGTACCCTGAGGGGAGATAAATGCTGAAGATGTTGTTCATTGCTGACATTTCAACTCCAATTAAATTAAACAAATGGTCTTCGATAGTGTCTGGGCTAACAGACCATAAAGCATTCTACAGGCGCGCAGCACATTGTCGAGGATAAGCTGACTAAGCGAAACGAAATGGCCAACAAACAAAACAACAAAAACAACAACAATTAACAAGAGCAACAACAATCACAACAACTAATTAAATGCCACAACCCTCAAAAAGTCAAAGTTTTTGAACTCATTTTCATTACGAGTTAATTTGAATGTAAATGAACACAACTGGGACAGCAGAGTAGATAAAAATGTTTGGCTAATGTTTCAATTAAGTAGGCAGCGAAAAATTTAATTTTCTTTCATTTGGCTAGCAATGTGGAGAAGCAAATTGCTGGAAATGCGGCCACCCAAGCCGAGAGACTTCAAAAGTTTGAAATTGAGTTCAGTTCGGTTCTACATCGGTTGTCCTGAGTGATGTTCACAAGGAATGTTTCAATGTTCCACTCATAATTTCATATAATTTCCATTAATTGCATAAAATTAATGCCGTTGACTTCGAGTTTGACTTGAGCAATTGAGGCTATTGCTCGCTCGGTAGCCATTTTTATGATTTGCTACGCACTTTGAAAATAGCTGCAAGTGCTTAAAAACAGTAAACATTACTCGCAACAGCAAACGTAACAACAACAGCAACAATAGCAACAATAACAACAACCACAGCAACAATAACGTGAATCAGACTTGATCCTAGGCAGTGAACTATTTTCGGCCTTCTGATGACTAGTCGGCTACTGGCTGGCAGCTTCTTCTTTTGTATTTGAGGGCGACTGGCTGTTAAGAACCATAGCCACTTTCTAGACACGATTACGATCGGGGCATATTGGATGCCAATGCAATTTTACAAAGACCACTTAGGGGCATTTTGAGCTGGCTGTTGTTAAAGTCTTGCTCGGCAGCTTCTGCAAGGAGGCGGTATGCAAATTTTGCTGCTGATGTCTGTGCAGCATAAATTGTCACGCCCATTTTCTTGCTACTCAATGGCAGTTGTCATGGGATAATGCAACCAATGAGCTCCCCAACTAACAATATGTTATTTTTTCCCCATAGAGTTAAGTTGCTGTAAGTAGTTTATCTTATTGAAGAAAAAAAATAGTCTTTTAATATAAATATACGGGCAGTATTTAATCATCATGGATAAAATAAAATAAAATATTATATACGTAGTAGTACCCAAACTTAATAAAATCAAATATTCTTATTAAAATATTGTAAAAAATTTAATTTTGCAACTATTTCTATTTTAATACTTCTTATATATACAGTAATAAATGAACTTATGGAATAAATAAAATACAACTTATTTAGATAAAACTATTTGTGTGATTATTTCTATTGCCATATGGAAACTACAATAACTGCGAAATAGTAATCAGAATAAATTTACATATTGTTAATCAGTTTGTATTTTGTGTAGATAATGCAGGATATCAAACATTAGTTGATCTGTCTACTTTATTGTTATACACAAAAAACACAAGTTGATCTGTCTAATTTATATATTTAATATATAGACCTAAAAAAAACATAACAAATATATAGATCAACATATACTTTTTATATAGAAATGAAAAGTCCAGCTAGCTCGTTAAAGAGTAAGAACAACTTATTTGCTACATTCCGAGTTTAGACAGGTCTCAGTTGCACTAGCCACAATTGCTTTAAATACTGAATTTCTTTCCGTTTCTTGTCGCAAAGTTACCCTGGCAAATGATAACAAGAAAACAGCAACACGTGTCGGTTTTAATTAAAATAAATAAATAGGCGGAAACATAGAAATAAGCCGAATAGAAAAACTACCTTCCTACCTACCTATTACTTCCTTCAGCCAAGCACCAAATATTGCCCCAGTTGCCGGGCGTTGCCCCAGTTGCCATTACCATTTATATTTCCACTTCCATTTTCATTTCCATTTGTTTTCAAAGGCAAATGTCAAAAATGGTACGCAGCTCTTTGCGAGTATTCAATTTCATGCGTCTATTTGATTTGCCACTGTGGGGGGCCCATGGCCAGAAGGGTGACGAAGAGAGGGGAAGGTGGTTACTTTCGTGCCTGGGGCAAAGGGTTTGCCATAGACGCTTTCCCATTGCGTGGGAGCTTCGGGCAACATAATATTTTTTGGCTGCCTTCTTCTTACTTGGTTCACTTGGTGAATGTGTTTTATTATTTTTGTTACGAAACGTGCGTTTTCGAATTTGAAGCGAATTATTATTTGAGCAACGGCAGAAATGCCTTCGGGGCAATTTTAGCGCAACTGGAAACGTTTTCTTGGAAAAGCATTGCACAACAACTTAATTTTTATTCTGTTTTGTGTATAGCTAGCAATTTGCATGCGGCGTATAATTTACAATAAATAAATCAAATGCAAATCGCATAAAAAGAAGACCACCAACCCCATTCCCATTGCTGGTGATTCCATTAGACATTAGCCGCCCAGACAGACATTGCCAGCGTACTGAGAGTATGAGTGAGTTATTAGCTAGAGCCGAGAGAGAGCAGGCAGAGCCCTTTTTGTGAATGCAGCCCTTTGTCCGACCAGGATTATGGCCATTTATTTGCCTGGCATGTTGTGCGGCTGTCCAACAAAAGCGTGTTCGATTCGACGTTGCCTCTCTTGGAAAAGGCGATTTAACATCGCAGTGCAAGAAATCAAAATCAATGAAGATTTGTGGCACAATGAAATTAGTCAGTAGCATGGCTTCCAGTTGGTTCTGCCCCTGGTCGCTGGCCAGGATTCATCAACTTTTGAGCCAACTGAATCCGGCTCAGTTTATTCATCGCACAGCTTAGATGCAAACTTTTAACAATACCTGCAATATTTATTATTTATTAAGCAATAGAGTTAGAAACATGCCACTCAGCGGGCATTTGTTTTATTTTTAACTTCTCTTGTGGCTGTTCGCATTTCTCTTATTAAGTTTTCAGCAACTTCAAAATTTGAATCTGATGAAATCTGCAAAGGCGAAGATGCTTTCTGAGTCATGAGATATGAGACAAATTTTAAAGCATATAAAGCACATTAAAAAAAAATTTTAATTTTAGAAAATCGATATACTTTTCGTAACTTACTTTATTTTTGGAAAGGTTTCTATTTATCCAAAGCAATTCCTTATCTTTAGCTTTTTTGTTGCTATCAATAAACATAAGTTCTTTAAAATTTCAAGCAATTCTAATTTATAGATTTGTTTTCTTACATTTGCAAATTATTTTTATATTGAAGACCACAATTTACATTTAGATTTTTTTGCATCGTACAAATGGAAACTTTATAAGATTAATACCAAAAAATAAAGCGCTTTATGTGATCTTTGGGGGGTTGATCACTGGCATGCCATAATAGTAATTTATTGTTATGTCCAAACGAAAGATCTGCAAGAAATAAATATGTATATGGCGCTTTTGCCTCAAAATATAAATGCTTGGTTTTGATTGATTCAATCAAAATGGACAAAACGCAACGAAGATCGTTGAAGTGCGCTCTTTCCATGGAGGAGCCCAGTTTTCTGCATGCCTGTCACGTAATTTATTGATTTAGCTCTTGGGAATATGAACGGCGATCCGAGAGGCATCACAAGCAAATCGTACAAAAAATGTTTGCCACCGTGTGCTGCCTGCAGCCTACTTGGCTGCGGCTAGCAGAGGAAACGAGGCGAGGGAGGCAGAAAAGTGAACTGACTGGGCTTACTGGCTGGCTGGCTGGCTGGCTGGCTGGCTGGCTGGCTGGCTGATTGGTTCATGTCGATGTGATCAAATGGCTGGCGGCAACAAATTCAAATGCATTGGCCAGATATGTGAATGCAACTGCGTAAAGGTGGGCAAGCCATTTACGCATGAGTGCCTCAAACGATTCAACAGGCCATGTCTCCATCTCCTTCTCCTTCTACTCCGAATTGGACTTGGACTTGAAGTTGGAAATGTGGAGTTGGACTGGATTGTCTTGCCAGTCTGCCAGCGATCATCGATCAACAGAGCCGAATGGAGATAATGGCTGCCTTGCCATTTTGCATTTTTGCATTTGTAATGAAACTGAAAACCAGAATGAAATGTAATTTTCTTTAGCCCAAGCAGCCATATTTATAATCAAGCCGCAGCCAAACTGAGCAAAAAAATAAAATTCCAAGACCATCCGACTTGCTCTTATATTAAGCGAGATTCCAAGCGCATTGAACTTTACCAGGATGCGAGTGTGGGAAGATAAGAAACTAAAGTTTTTCGAAACCATTGCCATCGAAAAGTAATCAAAGCAGATAAAATGCCAAGAAATGGTACAAAAAAACCTAGTGATAGAGTTATTATTGTTATTACAAGTTATCAACGTTGTTCTGTGATGTATCCCATAGCTTTATTGTATTATGTTTTGTTTATTTATTTTAAATAAAGTTAACAGCATGCAATAGTTTATTTTCTGTTTATATTCATAAATTTGGTGCAAACAAAGTAATTTTGCCAGCAACATTGTTGCAAAAATGACCAATTCAAGCGAGAAGTGTGGTAAATTACGGACAATTTAATGCAGACTTGGTGTAAAGGCACATCTAAAGATTGTAGGCCTTTAATTCAGAGTATTACACTAAGAAACAAATCGCACTTTCCTTATTATTGGAAAATTAAGGTTATCGGTTATTAAGATCAGGGTGAATTTTTCAACTAAAAAATTAACATTGAAGTATTCTTATAAATCATTATATATTTTATTTATATTAACTATTGAAAATTTTTTTAATATTTTAAATATTATTTACAGTTTATAACTTTAAATAACTGAAACTGAAAACCCTTACGACTTTGCGTGCATCCAAAGCCAACACGCTTCATGGACGGATTAAGTAAATTCTAACTTTACCAGACAATAATTTTATTTCTATCTTTCAGAATGACTTTTTCCAAGAATTATAATGAGCAGTTCTTCTTTTTAGAAATGAATTCTGTTATAAAAGAAATATTTTTCTAAAAAAAAAGCTTCTTCATTTTTGGAATGTCGATTTATAGCAAGCCTTCCAAATTTTAAGAAAAATGTTTTCTTATATTTATTAATTATTGCTTAAAACAAGAAAAACTTTGGACCAAAATAATATTTATGACGAAATCGATGATTTTTTGTCAGAGTGTATTAACAGGTAGTTTGCCAAATCACTGCATGTGAATTGCAACAAGGGGTGTTTTCTACAGGCAGAACTAAGACTGAATGCATTTCCATTGAAATTTGTACATACCTGGGAAGTGAGGGGAACAAACAAGTCCTTGGACTGACTGTACTGCGAAACAGGACAATTTAGTTGCTGGTCAAATTTTAGTAAAACCAATCTGCCTTTGTCATTGCAGCGTTCAGTCGATGTCGGAGCAGCACTCGAGAATGTTGCTGGTGTTCCTGTTGCTGCAGCTTTTGCTGCCCACCCTGCAGGAGAATGTGTCCGTTGAGGAAGACGCCGCAGCCTCTTACACAACCAAAGAGGGCTGCGAGGCATTACTTAAGGGCAACAAAGAATGCGAGTGCCAGGATCAGCGCATCAAGTGCGGCATGGTTACACTGAGCAGCTCCAAACAGCTCTACAGGATCAGCTGCAGCATTTTCGATGTACGTGGCTTTGGTTATCTGCCTCCGCTTAAGGCCGGGCGCATTGGACGACTGAGCATCGATAACTGCGCCATTCCCAACAGACAGACCATTCGGCACATGCTCTCCAGATTGGGTATCACTAACTACACCGACATGGAGATCTCCAACTACTTTGAGACGCGCAATGAGCGAGATGAACTGCTGCAGCAGCGTTTCACAAATTATCCCGGCCTGAAAAAGCTATCCCTAATTGGTTTTAAGGCTTCGCTGCCCGCCACCTTCTTGACCAACGTCACGGAGATCACCGAATTGACGCTTAAAGGAAAAAGCGATTTGGCCAGCACATTGCTGCATCCTCTAACGAAACTGAATAGGCTGTCAATTGTTGTCAGGAATATGGCCAGCGTAGCCAGCGAGATATTCTCAAGGCAGTCAGAGTTACTGCAACTGTCCCTTGACTGCTCGCTAAAGAACAGCAGTGTGGAGATGTCGTTGCTCAGCTCCAAGGAGTTGTGGCACATGACGAAGCTTCGCGGATTTGAGCTGCACAACTGTGGCGACAATGTGCCAGCCGAGCTTTTCTGGAAATCGGAGAATCTCTCCTACATTGGCATTCGCAGCAACATCAGCTATATTGGCAGGGATTTCCTCAAAGCGCAGAAGCAGTTGCTAATGCTGCACTTGGAGCGCAACAACATAGCAAGATTACCGGACGAACTATTCCATCACTCACCAATGCTGCTTGAAATTCATCTGGCCCATAACAATCTGGATCGCATACAAGGGTGGGTCCTTGAAAACCACCCAATTCCACAATATTTCGGTATTCTCTGTTTTCCCTTTTCTAGCGGTCTCTTTGATAAAATTAGGAATCTTCTGGTTCTGAATCTGGAGCACAATCCCATAACAACAGTTGCGTTGAATGCCTTCTCCACAATACCCACGGCGCGCATTTATATCGGCGATCTATTCAAGAACCTGAGCAACCAAGACTGGATGCGCTCCACCAATGCCACGATCTGCGAGGAGGAATTCATCAACGGTGTCTGCCTTTACTGCAAACGGGATGAGTATCTCGATCATTTTGCTGTTAAGGAAAATTGCAACAAGCCCAACGATCCTGGAAAACTAATCGAAGTGCTCAATCGTAAAGTTTTCGAGCATCGCTCAAAACTGGTGAAGACTTTTTAATTCAAACTCAATGCAGTAAGTAAAAATTAAATACAATATTTGAAAATTTCACATTGACAATAAACATAATGTAGAATGTTTAATAATATATATAAATGTAAAAGTTCGAATCAGTTCATCAATTAATTATCAGTTTAAATTGTGTTGTATAATTAAATTAGATTTATATTAAATATCTTATAACCCATATTTTATTCGTCTGTTTATATTGGCTTATCTGTTTCACTACAAGAATAAGTTTATCGATTTTAGCTTCGCTTTCATTCACATTTCTCGCAATATTAAATTCACAAATTACATTTTCAGTTGCCAACCCTGCAGAGTCAAAATGAAATAAAAACTTACAAGATGTATAAACAATATTAATATTTGTTGCTTTCTTTGAACGCTGGCGATAACAAGCGAAAGAGAAAGTAATGCTTTGGCAAAGAGTAGGTTTGGGAGATGGGAACTGGGAGATGGGAGACGGACTGCCGCAAAGGCAACGTCATATATTATAAATCATGAACAAAAACAATTTATCTTGTGATTTGTTGCAAGGGATGTTTCGTAAAAATGTACAAAACTTTGCGTTTGTTCATCTGTTACTGATACTAATGGAAACGGGCGCAACATGTCAAATTTAATAATGCCTAAGTTTTCATGCCGTAGCAAAGATTGTAAGTGAAAGTTACACAATCCCAGTTTTGTACAATGAAAATAAGGTAATTTATGCAGGTTAACTGAATTACACTGAGCACCAAATCAACCGATTGCAGTCTTCAGATTGCCAACATATATGATACAAAAAATGCCCCCAGACAACCACTCCAGAAACATGGTTTCGCCCTGTTTTTATTATACGTTATCTAAATCACATTTGACATTTGTTATTGGGATAAAAGGGAACCGTTTACGAAAAGAAGTGGATGAAGAAGGTGTTGACAACCCATAAATGTCAGAAGTTTTACATGTTCAACACATCTGGATGTACAACTCAAGATAATCGAACGTGAATAAATATTACTTGCACAAAGATTAATATTAAGTGCTAAAATAATATATATTTTTCGACTAGTCATTTGGTTAATATAATTTTTTAATTGTATATGTTAAAATGTATAAAATGTATAAAATGTATAATGAACTAAAAATCATATTATCATATATATCATATAATATTTTATGTTTCACACTGCTGAAAATTAATTTTAGGTAGTTGGACGCAATTAAAATAATTTTTTTCGTATATTAGTATAATATGTAAGCAACAAATTGCAGGTTGATCGTGTTGGTCAATACTTAGCCATATCAGGGATTGCCACACACACACTGACTGGGTGTTACTTAACATCAATATAAGTTTGAAGTCAGCGTTTGAGTCACATTTTATTGCGCTTTAATGCATGCTATAACTCATGGGATTAACTTGCGCACTCTTCCAGTTGGCGTCGGCACTCTAATCTTAATTTGCTGTTTGAGGTGACACTAATGAAACGCAAGACGGAGGAGGACCGCACTGCAGAAAAGGCATTTCTGGCTTGGGATTCTCTCTCCAGTCTGATAGACATTATTGAACGTGCGACATGTTAAAGTGCAACTGATAGGAACTATAAATGATAGGGTAGAATTGAGAGATGAGTTCGTTCAAACTGATTATTGTATTCATATTGAATAGAAACTATATTTTAGATATTTATTCTAGAAAGATTTAATAATGATATTAACAACCAAAGGACAGTGTTTTAATTGGCTTTTTATGTTTGCAGCCGATTTGTATTCAAAATTCAATGTTCTATCCAAACAAACATAGCGTACAGTTAAAGACGGGTCTGGCTTATTCACAAATGCAGCTATGTTCGAATATCTGGCGGATTAATTTCAAAGCAATACCAACTGAACAACTTGCGGCCTATAAGGCTGCTCTTATCGCTTTCTACACTCATAAAAACAAACTCTCTAAAAATTTTAATGATTTTTTTTTTTTTAAATAATTTTAAAATAAAAAAACTAAATAAAATAAAATTATGATTGCTTTGTCGGCAATCCCCTTTGTCTACTTTTTAAAAATATTTTCTTTTATTAAGATTATAAATCTAAAAATTATAAAATTCTATAAATGAATGATCTGATTCTTAAAAGTAACGTTCTAATATTTAGATAAAATTTTTCTACTTTTTAAAAATATTTTGCATTATTAAGATTTTAAATCTAAAAATTCCATAAATGCATAATCTGATACTTAAAAGTTTCATTCTAATATTCGGATACAATTTGTAAAATTTAGTGACTCTGCTTTCATATTTGAATTTAGCTATTATCTGACTTAGACACCGAGTGTTGACACTAGGCGACGTGGTTTGAAATCGATATAAAATGGTAATTCCCTTAAGTTAAATAATTTGAATTTATTAGAAACTATTTAAAAATTATGTAAATGTGAAATTGTATTATTATTTTTATATTAATATTAAAGTTAAATCAAAAAGAGTAATAAGGTTCTGTGTATATATAACCTTGACGTCAAAGTATGGAGAATTTCGAAAACTAAAGACTATTTTTGTTCTGAGTGTAGACTGCGTTTATCGCTTTGTAGAGGGCAGACGACAACAGCAGCAGTCAGCAGACGGCATCAGGCACAAACAAACGAAAAACACAAACGCCGTATGCGAAATTTATGGCCATCAAGCTTCATTTTGAAGCGGGCCACCGACTGGCGAACTGGTCGACTGGCCAACTGGTGGCCGAGCGTGAATATCTGGACGTGGATTCTGACGGCGAGCCGCGTCCCGTGTTGGCTGTCTACTTGTATGGCTGGCTAGAGTCAGTCGGTGGCTGGCTTGGCATTTGTAATGCCTAAATGCTTTGGCGAATTGATTTTTGGTGTAAACGATGTGCAATTTTAATGGATTGTGCTGCCAGATAAGAGACGCATGCAAACGGCTGGGGACTTAGACTTGTATCTGGGCCTCGTTCTGGGCAGCCGGTTGACTGGTTGGCCTCCACTTGGCCATCCCGAATTTTGTCTCGTTTAATTGAATTTGTTTTGATTAGTTGTAGCTGTGCGTTTTCAGTAAGGATGAGCAGCATGTTGCAAATGCAACTTAAAGTGTTTGGCATGCAGGTTGACAGCGAGTGGAATTTTAAAGTCTGCCTGTTGAAATGTGAACTTTTCTCTGTGATTTAAAAATATGCCCAATACACACCAAAAAAACAACAGAAGAATCATCGCGCTGTCAACCTTTTTTTTGCCTTGAGGCGAGTTTGCCGACAAATTGACATTGTTCATATTCATAACAGGGCAGTAAAAAATGCAAACCAGTAACATGACAAAAAATGTCAATTTAAATATTTTCATATATTTTAACAAGGCATGCCGAACACAAGCTGTGTGCGAAATACAAATTGTTAAAATTTTTAGCCCAACGGCACAAACAAAAAAACATTTTATACAAAAAAAGGTGCAAAAACTTTTTTAATTAATTAACAATAAAAATGTTCCGCTTGGCAAAACAATGGCAACGATTTGTGGTAGCCCTGCAACCCATAGCAATTATCCAGTGTCTAGGATTAGTTCTAGTTCCTTGTCCGGCAGCCCAATCAAAAGTCAAGTGCTGCAATTAGAATTCGAGAAACAAACAAATTCAATGTCCTACCATCTGGTTGGAGTGAATGACAGGATAAGGAGCAGGAGTCCAAAGTGCAGGCAATGCAGTTAACTTGTTGATTTTTATAACACTGGCCTACACTTAAAATGTTTCTATTATTGCTCCCAATTGAAAAAAAAATATTTTAAAACTACGCAAAATCAGGATTAGTTTTTTCCTTTTAGTCAAATGTCCAAAAAGAGATATCGCAATTGGCACTTTAATTAGTCTTTGTCCATTTGACCATTTTCAACCTTACATTAATTTGAGCTTCAATCATATTTAGAAAAAAAAAATGTCACATTTTATTTAGTTTTTCATTTACTTCCATACGCAAAATATATTCACTGTTAATTTATATCACAAGTAACAGTAATTGAGTAAATCATTAACTTTTAATTATAAATATTTGTCGCATTTAAGCAATATATTACAATTGGCTGTTATAAATGAATATTTTGTTAGATAGTGTTGCAAATGATTTAGGGCCTCCCTGTACCTTGCAATTTCAATTGTTTGTCCGTAAAACTCAATTTGTGAACTGACACAGAGGGTGTGTGCGCATTTCAATTAGAATAAGATTGACAGCTAAGCACTGGCTGCTTGGCCAAGAGCATAACAACAATGGAGCCAAGCCTGGCTTTAACGAGACTCCCCCTCTGGTTGAGCTGATATGCACTTGGTTTGTGGTTTTACGCATTTAATTGGATTTAATTGATTCTGTTTTCGTCGAGGGGCAAGCACTGGTGTCCAATGCGATTCCGTTGGGATTGGTTGCTGTCGGTCTACGTGGGACTGAGCCTTAAAGATGTATGCACATTTTAAATGACCGAATGTTGCATGACTTCTTGGTGGAAAAATTGCAGCTGTCAGCATCGGCTTGAAATATGATTTGTTAGCTTTAGGCATGACCTGTAAATTATTCAAATAAATCATAATGCCTAACATATTGCTAATGACATGCTTACACTGTTGTGCTGCATAAAATTAAAAAAATATAAATAATGTTTAGCCTGACGACATTTTACTAAAAATTAAGTGAACATTTGTTCCTTAGAAAGGTATATCTTGGCATAAAAACATAACTGATGGGGTATGACGAGAACTCATCGTTGGATCGATTGTTAATGTTAAAACTATATGAAATAATTGTCAGAACTAGTTGCCTACAAAATAAGATATTACAAGTCTCATTAAGATTTAAAAAGAGGTTAAACTTTGAATATAATGTGGATAACTAAATCAAACTTGGCTTTTGATTATAATCAAATATATGAAGCATTTTAATACTCGTGATATTAAAGTCTTGTCTTTAATCGGTTAAAAAATTAAAATTTCTTTTTCGAGGGTATATTATAAACATATTTAAACTTAATGTTTTGTTATCTAATAATAATTTCATTTATTTCTTTATTACAGTTTTCCAAGAGCGAAATGTTCAAAATACAGGGGATGACCGACAATATAATAAATAATAATTATTTTACGAATCAAAGCGCATAATAAATAATGTCATGTGAAGCAAACTATTCAATCCATAAAACCTACTCATATTCGAATAAATAAATGTGTTTTTTTTTACCAATTTATTCTTTTAGCTACACATGTCCTTAATTATTTATGATTGCCATAACCTATGCAAATTAAGAAAAGTAATAATTAAGAAATTAGCAACTTAGCTTAAAATGTTATAAATGCTTAAAGAGCTTTCCTTATTCAGCATTCTTGATGACCCAGCTGAATGAGCTAGTTTCACAGTTGGTTTAAGCAGATAACTACGTACATACAAAGATACATATATGTATATATATCTGGTGTATGGTCCCATTTGAGTCGACATTCGACAAAAAGTGGACACAAAATCATGCCATTTGTTAGGCAAGTATGAGACTAATATTTGCCAATATGCCAAAACAAAACGACTAACGAAACATAAAATCACAATAAAAATAAAACAAAGCACAAACAGGAGCTATCAAAGCGTAGCATTCTCCATTCTCCATTCTCCAATAACACACATTTGGGGGATGAAATGAGAGTGGATGGGCAACTGGGTGGCGAAATGCTGAAAGCTTTTACATGGTATCCACAATGCATGCCATTGTCTTCTGGGCTGTGTGTTTACATGCTGAATTTTTGGCACGCGATATCCTTTTGGCTCCTTTCGGCTCCTGTTTGCACTGTTTGCCGTCAAAGTGCTGCTGCTTTTATATTTTTTGTGTCTGTCTGTTTGCTGGGTTGTTTGTCTCCGTTGGACTAAGAAATGCTCTGACACCTTTGTTTACACTCTGTTTACATGTGGGGGGTTTCTCCTTGGGACGTGTTCCACGTAATTGTTGCCATTGCATTGTTAGTCAAACAAAAGACTAGCCTTAAATTAATAACATTTGTCGATTCACATTAGTTTGAATTTATTAGCTGTTTGCCGTAGTCATCATTTAGCGACATTATAAAATGTTCTGCCTGATGACAGTTAATAGGTAAGCAAAATCGGACAAAAATGCTGCAATCTTATGCTTATCACAACTTACAGAAACAAACAGAAAACTCTACCGGGAGCAACAAAAAGAACAAACATTTTTGCATGTGGCAAGGGGAATTCTTAACTATGGCCTAATCCAATTTATTGTACAGTGTAGATTAAATTTATCGTTACATTTTTATGGAAAAATGAAAATAACATTGGTGAGTTTGGTAAAGATTAATTTTAAAAATCTAGCAAGTGTAAACAAAACGTCTGCCTAATACTACTGCAATTATATATAAGATAAAAATTAAATTTTTCAATGTTATGCCTTACCTATGAAATGTTTAAACGATTTTAATAACCCCATGGCCTGTAAACGATGCAAAAGCAAGCAACCAGCAACAAGTTGAGCAAATCGAAATAGCATATATAATATGTATATGTGGTTTTGTGACGAGATGGGCCAACCTACTATTTCAGCCATTTGCTAAGCGCCAAATTGGCGAAAACAATTAAAAATGCTTGAATGCATTTAATTATTTTGTGGTTTATTCGTGCAAATATCACATTCTAATCAAAAATGCAATCCAGAAATACTTGCTAGCAAAATAATTAAAATCATCCAACCGAACAAATCAACAAACAGAACACAGAACAAAACATTTCATTCAAAAATACAAATAAAAGAAAAACAAACATAGTTATTAATTAATCTATTAATTAACAATTCAACCAATTAATTCCTAACCATTTAATTCTAGTTTTATGGTCGGGTAATTAAAATGCATTTTTATCCTAGCAAATCTTAAATTTTAACTGCTTTAAACAGTAAGCAATAAAAACTAGTTAATTTATAGCTGATGAGATAATTTGTAGCTTTTATACAAAAACTAGTTCAGCATCAATATCAGAGTTAAGCTAAGGTCTGGTTTTTTTTTTACAAATTGTATGATTCTAAATTGGACACTGTTTGTTTAATGAGTATGGTAATGTTTGATACAACAAACTGGAGATAAGAACAAAAAAACAATCGCCTACCCCTCAACCCTGTCACAATAAAGTTTAAATAGAAATTTAGTGTGTTAATTGAAACATTAGAGCAATAAAAAAGACAGCAACATTTTGTTGCTTAATTTACATGCAAATTAACTCACAGAAGTCACAGAAAACATTTCTCGCTTGGACGTCAAAAAAGAAATTCAGGTCTGGGTGTCTAAGCCGACAAGCCAAGAAGAATCCGAAGGACGAAAGCAAACCACCCTTGTGCAATGCAGACTACAGACAACAGACAGCAGACATCCCATAAAGATAGAACCATTAAGACGTTTTAATTCCTGACTTCGCACCCCGCCGACAGCTGACCCTGCCCTGCACCCCGACCCCAAAACACCATCGACCAGTCTCAGTTTGCAGTTTGCGACCTACGCGCTGTCGATTTCCGCGCTTTATGCTTTCATGCACACAAAAATGTTTTCCGGTAAACCTATTTTTATACTCTAACCGATGTAGGTAATATTTATAATTTTATTATTGTTGCAAAAAGAAATACATTAAAAAATAACATTCAAATTTAATTTAAAAAAAATTTAAATATTTGTAAGATTTATTAAAGAGCATTATTTAATAGTTGGTACGAATAAATTAAGAATACGAAAAAAAAGTGCAAGACATGTATAATTTAAAGAAATAGAGAAATTTAAATTTATTACTTTTCTATTTCTTTTCTTATTTTGGTAACTAGTCTATTTCATATGTAATTTCAATGTTATCCAAAAAAAAATGGTTGGAAAGATAGTAGCAGGAAATTAGGGAGACTATATAAATAAGAATCTAATAAATGCACAAAGAGTATTTGAAATTCTATGTGAGAAACATTTAGTTTTTCTCGCATTTCGTATTTTTCTTTTTTAATTTTGTCTTTTTTATGCCGATGAGGCTCATTAGATTTGCAAAATGATTTGAGACTGGTCCTGTTCGTGATTCTGGCGGTCATTAATGTTATTAGATTCCCGTCCTATCTCTGCGAACGTTTTATTTTCACACATTTTTATTTTGTGACTGTAATTTGTGTTTATGATATCATTTTATGCTACATTACTGGCGACTTATTGATATAAGATTGGAATATTTATTCAACAGTCAGACTGTCACTTAATTGAAACGAAAATAAACAAAGCACACGTTGCACGCTGCTGGTGTTGTCAAAACATCCGTTTGAAAAATGTTCATTTGTATTTGGGTCTCAGACAGTGGCATGCCCCAGGGTGTGGCATTGTGGGAGTTGGCCAACACTTAACAAACAAATTTTGACAGCAATTAGAGAGCAGAGTATGTGGCTTCTGCTACTCGTTTTTTTCTTTATTTTTTTTGTTAATGCAAATGAAGCGAAATTAAAAGGCATCTGTCGACAAAAGTTAAATGAAAATCGCCATAACCCCATCATCACCCCCAAATGGTCATGTGTGCAAGTCAGTGGTCAGCTCCCAAACACGGAGCTTCAATATAAAATATTACGACGGCGGCATCAAAGTCAGGCACGTGCCGGGGCGGAGGAGTTCTGGCAGCAAATGCGTTTGACACCTTCAAAAAGGTCACAAAGGAGCCCAAACAATTAGACAGTTCCAGCTGCTGACCAGCTGCTGCTGGCCATCGCCGTCAACAACTGACAACTGGCAACTCGCAACAGGAACGCCCCAGCATCACTCCCAGGCCAAGCCAACACCATTGTCTACATCATTTTGTATTATCAAAATTTAACACTTTCAGAGAAGTGATTTTCCTAAGTTAAGAGTGCTTTGCATGAGTAGATAATGTAATGAACATAAAAGCCAATTTTAAATAACAATCGTTTAAGCTGTAAAAAAAATAGTTGCTCAAATGATTTTTCCAATAAATTAATTAAATTTCCGCAATATTTCTTATCAGTAAACATCTTTATATCAATTCTTTGAACGATTGTCTTAACACTTGTGAATAAATAATAAAAATCATCTAATCTGCATTTAAAGCACAACCAAACCAAAAAATACACCATATCATATCAGTGAAAAATTGTACACTACTTATCAATTTAGATTCTTATAGACTGGTTTGGGAACTAACCCAAATAAAAAAATATCCGTTGAGATTACCTTCGTCCTTCGTTAAGGGCAAAGCTAATTTGCTGGGAACAACAAATTTAATCATTTTTGGCAAACTAATGTAATTAAATGAAAAGTGTGCAAAATATCTACCACTTAAATATACATAGATATATACATAGATACATAAATTCTTTTACACTGACGATACTCACATAAATCTCAAGCACATAAAATGGCTTAGACCACGCCCAACTCATTTTCTTCTTGGTTCTTTTTTGGTTGTGGATGCAAAGACAAAAATAATTAAATGACAAACTAATCTGCGTCCAAGCCTTTATTAAGCACAGGCAATACCAGGGGAAAACAGAGGCACAATCTGATAGAGTTACAGTTATTAGAGTCCATGTGGTGGAGGATGGCATCGACGAGCAGAGTTATGGAGTGGTTGGAGAGGTTGTCAAGCCTTGGCTGCCGTCGGGTTATAAGTCTCCGTCTGTGCTCCTTTGGCCTTGTGCAAATAATTATTATTTTTTGCAAACTATAAATCTGCCCACAAAATATTTTCATGGATTTCTCTCGACAGCACCCACAACGATGCAGCAATTTTCGGAGCAGAGAGAGAAAAATTGATGGTGTGCAAGCCTCGGCTGCTACCAGCTTTGAAAATGATATACATTTTTCAATTAAAAATTATAGTCTAATGAAATTGGGCTTCGTCGCGACGTTGGCTGAGAGGACAGGCGAAAGAATCCTTGCAGGCAACCACCAACTCTATGTATTTAAATACATAAATAGACACACTCTATTGAAAGCCAGTAAGCAACACCAGTAAAATATAACATGAATAAAAAAATTAATACTGAAATCCTTTGAATTGAGTATTGGAAGTCTAATGTATAATAATTCAACTTTACCACAATTGTCTTGTCTAACTTAAAATCCGATATTGTCATTAATATTTAAATATTTTATTATTTAAAAAAAAAACCCTATGCCTGAAACTGGACGCAACTCCTCTCCAAAATAGGCAGAAAATCTGTTTAAAATGGTTATTGCAATTTTATGCTAAACATTGTCAGAAACTGCTGAGTAGAATAATGGAAACAAAAAACCCAAAAATAAGGAAAAGCTCCCCGCGCGGTTTGTCGACTGTCATAAAAAAAGAAATTTTAACATTTAAAAGCTGTAATTTTTGAGCATAATGGGATCAGAGACGCAACCAAAGGTAAAGAAGTCATCAAAATGTGACTCAAGACATTTTCCGCGACGGGGTGCGACTAATTTGTGTCCACGTCCTGCATATCCTAATTTTGCTATTCGTTACACTTTTTTTTTGGTTTTTCTGGGACTTTGCCAGATTTGATGGGAAGACCCCAACCAACCAACAGATCATTAGGTAGAATTTACAGTTACTCCAAAAATGCAGAAATATTATAAAAAAGATGTTCCATTTTGTTTTTGAAGTTGTACATCCAGGTAAATATTTATCGCTTTTAACTTTTATACTGTTGATTTCCTAGTTGAGGCCTCAAGGGGTAGGTGGCACCTTTTAGATATTACTAAAATATTCGACGAACAGCTGAACCCAGCATACAATTACCATGAATACTAAGCCACAATAACAGGAGCTGAAGTTGGAGTTGAAATTGGCCGAGTCGCAGCTGGGTTTTCTGTGGACTCACCTTCCAAAAGGTTAAAGTGGAGGGTTGGTTTAAACTTTTTGGCTGCGGAGTGTTCAGTTTCCGTAAATGCATTTTTAATGAAATTTATGTATTTCGCATTAGTATTTAAAAGAATAATGAGTACTGAACAAAATTTAGCTTTAACATAGGTCGTAAAATAGATATAATATAATGGAAAACCAACAATGTATAAACTAAGAGATCCGATATGTCATCGTTGTGTCTTACAGAAACTATAATCGAATCTACAAGAGTATAATAAATTTCATGCAACCTGAATGCTTTTGGCAATTAAAATTTATTAAATTTCAATTGACTCTAGCTTAAGATGAGTTGCTCCAAGCTTCATTTTTTCCACAGTTTTCCCAAATAATAGCAGTTAAGCCAATAACCAATAACGTAAATTCCGCAAAAACAATTCCTATTAATTTTTTTTTTCACATAAAAATGTTTATCAGCAGCCAAAAGATGATAGCTTACTAGAGTAGTTTGTAATGCGTACCCCTGGGCAGTTATCAGTTCCATTTGTAGAGCCCCTTCCTCCTCCCTCTTCCGAACAGCGGCAAGTAAAAACTACCCATTACATACTGGTTTTTTTCATTGTCTGTCCACATCAGCTAAGTTGAAGTACGCCAGCCAAATTGAATTCAAATTGAATTTGAACTTTTCAATTTTAGCAGTCGACGTTGCGAAGGACTACAACAAATTTTCACATTTGAAATGCGTAAATGTAATAAGAATTATGAGTTGCAAGTAGAAAAAATACGGAAAACGAAAATGAAATTTTACAAACCAAATTATTTATGCACTTTTGGGCACCACTTTCCCCATTAACAGACATATAAAAGGTGAATCCCGGAAAGTATAATAAATGAAATGAAATATAAATTTAAATTTAAATAGACCAAAATTTAAGCAACGCGCCAAAAGTACCCCAGGCAATCCTTTTGAGTGCCCTCTGCAAGGGCATTATAACTTTGACTTTGACTATAATAATACTATTAAATGTGTAAAATATACAACTGTGGTTATCTAAAAAGCAGAGTTTAAATTTTTAAATATCAACAAGAATTTTCTAAAATTTAAAAAAAATGTATAATTTACAGGGTGCTTGTTTGTGCTTATTAATTATTTTTGTTACCTATACTAATTATTAAACAATTGCATTTAAAGATGTAATACAAAAGACACTATAATAGAATTTATTAGTTGATATAAATGAATATGAAATTACTTACGAAATTCAGGATATAATAATAGAGTAGAAGAAAGAAAATATATATTCACTATTTTCTGAATTTCAAAAAGAATGTTTTTTTAAAAATCAGGGTTTGCATTTAAATTTTGTAGAAATACATTTTTTAATAAAACCATATAACAAAAATCTAATACATTTTACGAAGAATGTTTTCTTATATTTACCAATTATTTGTGAAACCCAAAGAAATGTCAATATATTTACCCGATTTTCTATATTTTACGTCGATATTTTACCGAGTATGAACTACGACGAGTGCCGTAATTTACAATATTTATGAACTCTTGGATAAATAGCTTTTCGAATGTTTTCCAAAATCAAAACAATTTTGTTGTTTTTTGCCTATTTATCTGCAAAGAATATTGAGTCTGCAACAGCCCAAACATAAAAGATTTTGTTGTTGTGACACGAGTGCCACATGAGAGTTGGCAAGCGAATTAGCTAGTTATAGCAGCTAAAAGTTTAATCAGTCAGCGACACCTTTGCCCCATCACTGTCCGGTGCAACTTTTATGAAGCGATTTGATGCGGCGCACGACACGAAAACATGGCAACATGAAAACAGGCAACACGTCTCACATTGTTGACAGAAACATAAAGAGACGGTTATTGTGAAGAGCAGTTGAAATTACGACGAGAGGACGAAAAGTGCGCCGAGTGCAACATCGCCAGACATTAGATGACGTTGCAGTCAACCTTCGGGACTCTCTTCTTTATTCACTTGATTGGGGCAGACACAGATGTACACACAATGATAGGAACGGACATGCAACAAAAGGCATACCAGCTGCCCATACCAGAAAATAAAAAGAGCAGTCGACCAAACAATTATTATTTTACAAATTGAAATTTATGAAGCAATTTACAAAATGTTTTTACTCCAAACGACTTTTTTACATCCTCGTCCTCGCTCGGTGCTCTGAGGCTGAGGCTTGTGCAAACATTGCACAGATTGCAATGCAGCCAAAACAGCGACAGTTGCCCTTGAGTTCAGTTATTGCAATGTCATCGCCGCGACCAAAAAAAGCCATGCATTTTGGGCCCCACCAGAAATGGGAACTGTTAGGGTGGCTGGTAGGGGGAAATGCTCACAAATGTTTATTAATTTTATTGAACAATTAATTAAATGCGGCAAAATGTTTTGCCAACCCTCTCTGTTAGGCAGGCGCATCGGCGCGACAGCTGTAGACGATGATGATGCGTCCGTTGCATTGTGCCGCAAGTATGCAACTCACTCGATATTAAATTGCCACATAAACGAGTTGCAAGCCAAGCTATTACTGAAAATTGCATTCCCAAATCTCCTGCACCAAAATAGTATATCCATGTTCCATTCACAAAATTCATTATTTACGATAGTTAAACTGATGTCAACACTTTTATTTGCATATAGAAATTTGCTTAAAAATATGCAGATTGCAAACAATGATATTAAATAAAAGAAATAGCCTATTACACAATTATAATGCCAATAAAGTGCTTTTAATTAAAGTACAGAATTTATGCTTTGCTTTTGTAGTCAATGTCAGTTGAAACCAATAGTTAAACGAGTCTTGTTTGACAGCTCTGCTCGCATGTTTGCATTCGGAAATTGATATTTGATGTTTTTTATTTCACTTCTGACTTTAACAATGCTACCTGACTTTTGGTGATAAGCTGAATGACTGTTGGCCAACTCATAACCACAACAAGGCTAAGCAAAACGGGGGTGACTTGGCTCAAAAAGGTTTCAGTTTTTATGCTCGCACACTTACTGATATTAGCGGACTCGCTCGCTTGAGCAAATACAAATTTACATTTCGCTGCCATAAACACTTTTAAATTTGAATTGCGTTTGGCTTTTTTCTCTCTTTTTTACGTACACATGCAAGTTTAAATTGATGCTAAGGTAAACAATTTCGAATGCCCAGACAGACAGAGGGTCGCCCGTTTGGTCAGCCAAGTCTGTCCGCTCCACCCAATTTCCCAATCAAGTGTGAGAAATTGCCAGAATATTGCCAGAAACAAGCAACTCTGCTGCAGTCGAGAGTACCAACTACCAACTAGCTTAATCCCTCCCACAGCACTTAATATCCATAAGTATTGATTTCCGAGAACAGCTTTTAGAGCACATTTTGATAGGCATATTTTCGTATAACATACAAAGATAATACAGAGAAGTGTACCAAATACAAACAAGGAACTTTCATAGATTTTGTATACCTTAACAGATTCATAAATTTGAAAAAGAAAACTGATTTATTGATTTTATATAATTAAGTAGTAATAAGAAGTAATATTTATTTTATGGTTTTTTTTTATATGTAAGGCCTTATCTGCAAGTAGTAAACAGGATAGGAACAGTAATCTTAGAATCATTTCACCGATGATACACGCAAATACTTCTTTCATTTCAAAGAAGCACATTTTGGCAATGTACATTCAATTCACGCAGACTTATGTAAATAAGTCTAGTTATGGGCTTAACACTTGCATCCATCGAAAAGAGGCTTTGTTTTCGCATCTTGACTTCCCTCGAGTCGTTTGCTGATTTATTTTTGGGTGAATAAAAGGTTTTTTTCTAGTGGCCACTTGTTGCTCTGATCTTTCCCCAACGGGTGTCCTTTCTTTTCGCACACAAGTTGAAATTTTAGTTTTTGGTGGTTGTTTATCCCAAAACAACACACACACAGCATACACACACTCTTGTGGAGGGCAATTCAACCCTGTCTAAAAGAAAAGCGTCGCATAAAGGGACGATTAGTGTGGAAAAAAAGTCTGAGCAGGGTTTGTCGCCCTTGTTGTTTTTGTTAAATTTTGCAGAAAGTGCTCGTTGTCGACCACCCACCCACAATTCCCGAACATTTTTTGTGTGTGGTGGCTTGGCGGTTTCACTACCGGTTTTTTGTTTAGCCTTTCGGGTATTTAATTTAAGCGGATTGTGTGTGTGACATGAGTGGGTGTTAAGTGGCTGTGTCACTTGCTAGTCAGCCTCGATAAGTGTGGGTAAATGCCAATGCAACAATAACAAAATACGTTACACCTTCAATTTGTGGTAGTCATATTCCTATCTCTCGATCAGCTGAGTTGCAATTTTATTTAAATGAGTAAAGTATAAAATTGCTATAAAGTTAAGAATGTTGAACTCAATTGGATTTTTAATTGCTTTCTGCAACTGTTTCGTTGAAATCTCATCAAATTAATCAGTTTAACAACTTGGCAAAACGAGCAAAGAGCACATGCAATTAATCTAACTCAATTGACTGACTGATAAACTGACGGCTTACTCAATCCAATGCCAATGTCCGAAAACTCTCGACTATGCAATAAATTGCTGGTGCTGCTGCTGTTAATTTGCAATTCCCATTTCAATTTCAGTACATTTTTGCACCGAAAAATATGCCAGCGGGGATTTGTGGTTCCGTTGGCATCCAAATGGACCAAGAGTCTGGGTTCCAACCGCAAACAGTCGACGTGTTTGGTCAGTATAGCCGCCAGTCATGTGTGTGTGAGAGTATGTTTGTGTGTGTGTGTGTGCATGTGGCTTCCTGTCCAAAGTCTCTGCGTCCGTTCGTTTGTAAGCCATTCATTTGTTCAATCATTCGACCGGAAGCTATACCGTTTGACACACATATACCTCATGGCCCTCACATCCTGGCAGTCCGTGCACTCTGCTCCGTTGGGTGTCATATGAAACACCCGCACTCTAACACTTTCATGACACATGCAAATTTCCAGCTGCTACGCAAACTTTTCCCCCTCCCCCACTCACAACCATGAACAGTGGCATATCCACATCCACATCCAGATTCACATCCTGTGCTGTGCTGTGTGAGACGCGCTGCCGCCGTGCGCCACTTAAATCATTTGATGCCGTAATTTGGCAATTTCTCGCAGATTTCAGTCTGACATTCGGATTTGATCAATTAATTTGAATAACACCGGTCATTTATCTTGTCGCTGGCAAGGGTTGTGCCAGCAATCAGGATTACCCAATGCATAGTCATGCCATCGATGCCAACGGCAGTAGACGAACTTTAGCCTTGCCATATTTCGTTATTCTTTTTACGTTTTTATATTTTTATATTTTTTATATTTTTTATTTGCCATTGAGGAATAAATTAGCAGTATTTCACATTACACTCATTCAAATAGAACTAAGAAAAATATTATCTATGAACAATGAGCAACTGCTTTTATTTAAAAGAATCTATTCATATATTTGGGTTGGGGTTAAGCTTAGACAAAATCCATCTGAAGGAGTTTTATTTCTAATTCTTTGTACTTAGTTATAGTCTCATTAGACAGAAAAACAGACGAAAAGACAATATTTGACATCTGCTCTATTTACTGATAGTTTCCTCGACAGTAAGAGAGATTACCAGAGAGTCTTTCATGTTTGTTCTTTTTACATACAAATTTGAATTTAAAGTTCATAAACAACAGGAAGAAAAAAGTGCAGTATAATAAATGATGGGTAGAATAAAGCCGTTTCCCAAACAGCTGCGACCATGAAATCAACATAAAAATCCATTTATATATTTCGCCGTCGCATTTTTTGTAAACATATTTGGCAGTTGATGTTTTTTGCTGCTGCTGTGGCTTTTTCTCTGTTTCACGCTTGTTACTCGACTTCGTTCGTATTCCTAATGCGCCCAAAAGTATGCAAAGTGTCTCGCTCAGGCTGGGGCATGGCACAAATTGTGTTTCCATTCGGCTCCTCTTTCTGCTGTGTATTCATTTATCTAAGCGTTTGTGTCTTTGGCTTGTTTCTTTGTTGTTTCGCTTATTAGTCCACTTTTTACGTGCGGTGTCTTGTGACTTTTAGCTGGGGCTCAGAATGAAAAGAAAAGAAAAAAATCCTCGAAAGAAACGTGTATCTACATCAAAAATAATAAAGGAGGAGCAGGACGGGTGGCTAACTGAGTGCAATGCCATAAAGTATGGTTCTTTATATTAAAAACCATAATTTCGATATTTTGTCTGTCATTTATTATTATTATTATTTGTGGCATAAGATATTCTGCTTGGCTAAGGAATGTAACATGAATGAACTGAATAAGCCATGTACCCATTTAGAAGCCAATAAATTTTCGTTGTATATTTTAATAAAATATACACATAGAGTTTGCCATATACTTAAGGAATTGTATCAAACTCTATCTATCTATTGACCATCTTTGACCAGAATACGTGGTATCCATTATTCGAGCACTCTCCTCTAGAACACTCTAACTTGTTTATAAAAATACACATTTAAATCTCGAATCCTCATGCCCAAAGCTGAGCTCTTAAAATTACCTCAACAAAAATCGTTTAGCAATCAAATTAAACTCGCACATAATTGTTCCCCAATGTGGCATATGGAGGATTTTTTACTTTTAGGGGAGTTACATGAACAACAAATGTTATACGACAATTTTAGATTTTTTTTTTAACTGCCAACCTTATTTGCATGTTTATTTTACATAATGTGTGACTGAAAAGTGCGTCAAGTCAAGCGGGCGCGGGGCAAGAGGCTGATGACACCCCAAAAGTAGAGTTGCTTTTTTCTCGTTGTGCTTTCTTTTATTCAAATATTTTCTTATGACTTTCTAAGCTAAAATTCGATTTGAGTATATGTCAGCCAGCCAGCGTGAACCCCAAATAACAAGTAGAAAACAAATTTCACGCTTAACAACGCGGTTTTTCCGCTGCCCGTCGTCGATTTGCATACGAAATTCGACTGAGCATCCAGGAAAAGGAGGAACAAGAGCATCCTTGGGGTTGTTGCAACAATTACAGACGGCAGCCTTTGCTTCGTTTTTTTTTAATGCATTTTCAACGTGTCAAATCGCGCGTCAATCAATCGATGTACGCGTTCGTCCCAGCGGCATGTTTAATTTGGAAATTCATATTTTGTCGCCCATAAGTTGGCAAAACATTGACTGACTTTCCCGGTGCGCTCACTTCATTTTTATTTGTTTTTTATTTATTATTATGCCAGGGCACATTCTCTTCACAGTCGCAACCAAAAAAAGAAAAAAAACCAAAATTGGAAACCCGCCCTGATCCCTGTTTACGATTTTTGCATGTCCTGTTCGCTGGCTGGCTTCAATTTTACGCCGATTGGTTTTCAGCAATCGCCTGTGCAAATAAGCTAAGCAAGCGATAAGCCACAGTTCATGGATTCGGCTTGTTATCATGGCCAATATCACCCATTTAAACCAAGCACAAATTTAAATAAATACAGTCAAAGTGGAAAATAAATTGTTGATAATGCTCAATGTTAAATGTGTTTTTTATCGCAGGCTTAAACACTCAAATGCCCAATCTCAAACTTATGTTGCAATTTGCTTGTGTAAAAACTAAGACATAAAATGTGCTTATATTCAATCGTTGCAAATTACAACAAAAGTCGAGGATAAATATCAAGAAATACATATCTTGATACTTTAATTAATTTTTATTCACACTGTAACATTTATATATTTGTTAATTTTAATTTATGACATGTAATACTAACAAAAATAAAAAATGTAATAATTGCAAATAAATTTAATTTTAACATCCATTCATTTCATATATATGGATTGCATATATATTACAAAACATCTATAATTCCACAAAAATAATAGAAATAAAATATTATTTTTACTGTTAAAAAAGTTTGACTTATTTAGGGGATTCAGCAAACTCATTACACATTACTTAATTTCTAGAAAAAGTATTGTGGCCTTTTGGGATGAAAAAAATTTCATCATTTTATATTCGGTTACTGTCTGCTTCGGTTGTCGGCTATATGCATTCGGTGAGCCCATTATGGCCAAAATGTTTAGGAATGGGTTGTCACAGCGCACCAGAAAAGTTAAAAGGAATGTATAGTTATTAAAAATTCAAGTGTTGCCAAATGGTTGTTTCCATGCTGAATCCTCTCACCCCAAACAGATAACAAAGAAAATGTAATGCGATACCAAATGGGTACAAAGCCAGTTTGTAAGGAGGTAAAAGAGATATGCCAACGACGACTACGACGAGGACGACAAGCCACTTACAACAATAGAAATGATTTTTGCATAATTTATTCGATGATTATTAGAGAGTCGTCGCAACGGGGACACCACTTTTGAGAGCCCCACTTGTAACCCCTCTGCCCTTACCTTCGCCATCATGTCGCTTTTTATTGCAATTAGAATATTTCGCATACAAACGACAGACGACCAAAGACAGACGACAGACGTTGGTTGATTGCTCCGGTTTCGTGTGTTTGTGCATATTCGTTGGATTTAATTTTGTTGTCGGCACAAGTGATTATGTGCTGTGTGAGGTGCACCTTTCCAACACAACTCGAATTGTGTCCCCAGTGGCCTCCACCGACGTCACCAAACCCTACCCCGACCATTCTGGAAGTTGTCAACACATGGGACCCTTCAAGTGGTTGCTCTGTTGCTCAGTTTTATTTCGACTTCAATCATATTTCATGCACAACGTATTCGTCGTCGTCGTCGTCCTCGCAGTCATTTGGTTTATGTTTATTGTTTTGCCAGCTTTTTGCCGTGTGCCGTGGGCTCTGATACACTTAGACATAATCAAAAAAGGTAATCAACATAAAGTTGAACGTTGACAGAGATGTCGTCAACTCGCTACTACTTACACCTCTCTAATTCTCATTTGAGAAGCTGTTCCATTCTGGGTCTCGGTCTCCGGCTCCGTCTCGGTCTCAGTCACTGCTCGTGGCCTTAAGCTTACGGCTTAGCGTCGCTTGAGCCACTTGTCACACTCACAAATGAATTAAGTGCCAAAAGCACAACTCCGACATCGAATTGATGCCGAGCCGGGTAAAATGGATGAGTACATTTCTATATGAGTTATATTTCAGATTGCTCAGCACTGAACCACCTTATTTCTTGGGTAAATACGATTGTAGCAGATTAACCAAATATACAAGTGAATGATAAAATATATTAATGCATAATGTGAAAGAAATTGAGCAGTTAGTCACGACAAATGCCATATTTAACGTATTCCTGATTTCTTATTGAAGATATATCTCCGCGAAAACTCGAAGCATTCCTAACTGGTCCAGAGATTTATTTACTAGATTTAATTTGTTTTTATTTATTTTGTTCACTTACAAATTTTAATATAAATTCTCCTTTTAATTTTATATAATTTAAATACAATTTTTGTTTTTTTAAGTAAATAATAATAATAAAGTAGATAATACAATTAACCATAATATTTTCAAAATATTATATTATAAATTTAAAATAGAACATTAACCTTTTCAAGAGCATGTTATCCTCAAATGTATTAAACTCAAATTGATTGATCAACTCATTTGTTTTGTGTTTCATCAGGCGGAAGAATTCAAATATTCAGTAACAGAAAGCAGAGTCAAAGTGTGGGATTTGAGTTGTGGCTGATTTTCTGCCTTGATTAGGGCACTACTGTGTTCATAGAAAATATTTAAAAATCGCTTCTAGCCATGGCTGCAAAATAAAGTAAGGCATAAACCAGCATATAACTGATAAATCTAAAGGAACACACTACTTTTTAGCCACCATTTTCATAAGAGGAGAACTATTAAAAATAAATTGTATAATTTAATCTTATTTTAACCTTTCACACAAAATAATTATTTGAATATATTTAATGATGTGATGTGTCTGCTGGACTCCGTCTCTTTTTCGTGACTATCGCTTGATTTAATTATATGTTGTGGCGACTGCAAGAAACGTCTCGAAATCAAAGCAAACACTTGTGCAGCCCTGGTGCAGCTCTGAGCAAGCAAAGTGCCACAGTCCCCAAGCGAACCCTATCAATCGCTCCTCACACGCTCTGTACTGTTCTTTGCATGCTCATTTTGCGGCTGTTCGGCACTTAATTAAATCATAAATAAGCATAAAGCGACGCATCGACAATTAAACAAACATAAAAACGAGCCGAGTGGTAGGCAATAGCCTCAAACTCAGAAGCAAAAACCAACCACAAACACAAAATTGCGCACTCAAATGACCAAAACGCAGTCAAAATTGCATTTAATTAAGTCAATTCTGGTGTTGCCTGGCCACAAAAGCCATTGCATACTTTTGGGATTTGGGGTCATTCCACCATACACTCCCCGGAGAGAGTATATTGCACCAGCTCTACGGCTCACCATTAATAAAATTTGCCTGTTGCATTTTATAGTTTTCTTATTTTACAAAAACTTAAAAACTTTTAATACAAAATACAAAAAGTTATTTTTGAGAAGGAAGGAAACATAAAATAGGGTAAATCAGTTTCGGTGTGACGAGACCAAAATTGCAATCATGTTGTTGTTTTGAATATAACATATGACGTTTTGTCTCTGCTGCGAAATGTGCGTGGTCTGATAATGATATGTCCAAGTGAATGATAATAATGACAATGATGACAACTGAATACGGCTCCTTCCGTCGGCCACTGGCCATTGACTGGGGCTCGGACACAATGTTTATTTTCATTACTGAAATTGCATTCGGGTGCCAACTGCCAATTGACGGCCGCTTAATAAAGTCCTATTCTCACTCCTAGTTGAAATCTACGCCCTTCTCCCACCCCTTTGGGTCAACACTCTGTGTTTACGTCCACTGCATTGTTGTTGTTGCATTGCATTGTTTGAGCTACTCAAACTGACTGAGCTTGCCTCAGTGCTGCAATTTACATCATTTGAGTTTGCATTTGGCTTCGGTTTTGGTTTTAAACATTTGCCTTCGGCTCACCCCAGTCCCAGTCCCATGCCAAAGTCAAGCCAGGCAAGGCCAGGCTTCATACATATATCAAAGTTTATACAGCCAAAATGCCGCCGCGCAACTGCCGGCCAATGTTATGAGTGTTATCATCAGCATCGACGGCTGGCAGCAGGGACAGTTAAACATGTGCTGGGCAACATTATCGATGCAGGCGCTCCTCGTTGGGGAAATGAACACCGGCTGCACCGGTCGCCACCGAGTCTCTTCTCCGTCACTGAGCACGCGCCTAATGCAAACACTTGGCAAACAGAAATGAAAACATAATATTAAGCACATCCAATAGTGGCGATGAAACGGGAACAGAGCCTCCTAGCCAGCGCCAGTTGCCAATGTCAGAAATACATTATGTTTTTGGTCGAAATTATGCGAAATTTAAGACATTCTAAGCCACTAAGTTTATTTAATTCATCATGTTTATAAATCATCTAGTTTATAATGTAATAAATTGACTTCAATCTCAGTAAAATCATATAAAAAATCTAAAATAATAATTAATAAAAAACAGCTATTCCCTATACCACATTTCATTCGATTCAAAAAATCATAATTATCTGTTTAGATATAATATTTTAAAAAAATTTTAATTTAATTTTAAAAAATATATACTTTTCAAGTCCTTTTTAAATCGTGTTCACAATAATCAAAGCTCCTTTTTCCCTTCACAGATTGAAAATGGATAAAATGAGTATAATGGTTTTGTCCAAATAAACGTATCATCTCCGACACCCTAAAAGTATATATATACTTGATCGGGAACACCATCCGCGTCGATATAGCTATGTCCGTCTTTACGTCTGTCCGTCCGGCTGTCTGTATGAACTCGCGGACCTCACAGAAATATATGAAATATAGGTTCTCTTTTATCCGGCGTAAAACAAGTTTCCTTTATTTGATCGACAAGTTACTTAGTTTATAGATTATAGATACTTTCGATTTGGGATAGCAATAAATTCCTCAATTTTAAGGGCACAATAATTGATCAAATTTCATCAAGACCGGATTAAAAACACCCAAGTTATGGTGAAAAATATATTCTCAGATTGATCTCATTTCTACCAGCAGCAGCAAGCATTTTCTGTATGCATAAATATTCGAGCGCATGTGAGAGAAAGAGATGACATGATAATCGATGCGAGCGTAAATATGTTTTTGTGTGTATTCTGAAGAGCCCTGTTACATAAAATTGTGTGTACGTATGAATGTATAAATGTATTTATGTATGTATGTATGTATGCATGTGCACGTGATTTTAGCTACCCAATTAGGGATCATTTCGGGCTTGTGAATAAAGATATGCGCTGCTTTTATTTTTTTTACTCTTAAGTGCCTGTGCTTGCTATAAGAAATCACTTGTCCTGCTCATATCTGGGTACAAAACTTTTTAAAGTGTAATTTGCCAATAAAATTAGAATTTTTAACAACTGGTTCAGGATATGACGTAGTCGAGATCACTATAATACATATTTTTTACTTGTTGAAGTTGGCCATTGATACAACGAAAATTGAAACGGTTTGTAATTAAAAAGTACGAAAATTTCAATAGTTATATTGAATTTGTATTGTTTACTTGTCTACCGTTCAGCAATTTTACATTAAAATTGAAATATAAATCTCGAAATTGTTTTTGTTCAATTATGGGTAAATTAATTTCTGTTATTTTTTTTTTTTTTTTAATTTTTAGTTACAAATAATAATAAATTAAATGAATGAATTAATAAATAATTTAAAAAAAAAAATGTATTGAAGCTTTAAACATAAAAGCTTCCACCAACGATGAATAATAATTTTTCCCATAATAATTTAATATAGAATAGTATATTAATATATATAAATATTAATATAAGTAACCAAATATTTGTAATCTAAGTTGCGTAGTAAAGTTTCGACAAGTAATAAGCAATGTTTTTACAAGAAGAAATGAGCAATAAATATGCAGATACGAAAGGGGTTGGTAAAATAACAACTAAGAGAAAAGCTCTGCCGCGCGCCTCGTAATCAGTGAATAATTCGGTTATAGGAAAATATATAAATAATGTTTCGCCAAATATTAAAAAAGAGCAAATCGAAAGAGACAGGCGCTCCCAATGACTGCAGGGGGTTGAAGCAGGAGGAATTGACAAAAATCTCAGCAGAGCACACAAGGAGCAGGCCGACGACGACGAAGACGTTTGCCATCTCGTAAATAAAAATTATGAAAATAATAATGGGAAAAGGATTAAGACGTCCGTCTACGCATTTTCACAACACCCCTCCCTCCCTCGCTCCACAAGCATAGGCGGGTGGTTCTGGGGAACCAGACATGAAAAGCGTAATTGTATTCACCACAAGCAAGTGGAAAGTTTGAGTTACAACTGTTTATACCCTTAAATAAAGTTTGTCTTTATTTGTAAACAATATAATTAAAATAATAATATTTATTTATTTTACACTGGTATAGGATTGCTTAAATTTACTACCTTTCTGATTGATACGATTAAATATATTCAAAATGTTAATTTTTTATTTTTTACTAAGTCTTTGCATGTGCATTTTAATTGTACACGTCGCATATACCCACTCTGATTTTTTGGCTGTCAAAAAATATATACGGCTAGGCAAGGAGTCGACAAGAAACGAATGCGACGTCTCTGGCTGTAAAAGGTTGTGACGCTTGGCGTACCTACACTCTGAATAAAAACTCAGTTATTTTCAGAAATTCTGCATACTTTTGGCGCTAAGGGTAAATTTATGTATTTTTCCATATGTATAAAAAGGAAATCCTTAACATTAATTTTTATATTGATAAACATAATTACCTTCAGATTTCAAATTTAAAAAACTTTTTAAATATAATATTTCTAAAAAAAAATATTAAATAAATAATTACAACATATTATTTGGGTTGTTGATTTATGCAGGTTTCTTTTTATATTTAAAAAGAATTTGTAAAGGCAAATCTTGTAGTTTTTTCGGGCGGTTTTCTAAAATTTAGAGCGCCTTTTTTCTCAGTGTATGTGTGCATGTATGTGGGAAGCGTTCTAAGCCCACACGACATGTCGTCGCGTATAATTATGGAATTTTTACAGTGCGGAACTTGCTGTTACTTTTCCTTGAATTTAATTACTTGCGCTTTTACATGAAATATTAAAATGTTGCTGAACGGTGGGGTTGTTGGCTGTCGCAACTTGGTGCATTTTAAATACGACCACAGCCACTGTGACGACAATGAACGTAGAGGCTTAGCAACAAGCAACGACGACACCTGCGTGATTTATCACCAAAAACGCAATAATTTCCCATAGCGCCATCCCCAACCCCCAGCTAGCTAATAGCCACCCTATGTTTTTTTTATGTTGCTCTTGTTTTTTTGTTGTTTTAATTTCAATTTTCTACTTGACAAACGGCGACCAAACAATTTGTCGGTGTGGTGTCCTTGTTAGTCCTGTGGAGGGGGCAGGTAAGCGAAGACGCCGCACCTCGCCTTGGTGTATCTCATTTTGTATGTGGTGTATAATTGTCTGGTTATTGTTGCTGTTACTGCTCCAAAATTTATTAATGCCTTTGCATGTCTTAGGCTCTACTTAGCAAACCATCCCAGATCTGGGACCAGTACATGGTGCAAAACGAGGCAATTACACCAAGCAGCTCGCACAATTGTATGCTTGGGAAAATGAGAACAATACCATTGCCATCATGTAATTATAATTTGTTCAGAATTTATTGCATTTCTGATTCTTATTTATACGTTAAGTCTCTGCTGTAAGACGGAAAAAATGTTACGTGGGTGACGACGTTTCTCAATTTTTATTAGGGAAGTTTAATATATGGGAGAAAATTAATTAAAAATACAAAACTGCAGGAAAAGTTGGCACTTGATGTAGAATTTATATGTTTTTACAGGTAAAAAAGGATACCAAAATAGTTCGAATATTTGTTATGTTTTTTTTTTCAGTTAAAGATATATACAAAATAAGATTGAAAATCAATTATATAAACAACTGAAGAGATGTGATTCAACTATAAAAATGCGTATGGAATTTGCACTCACACAATTTAATTCTCAGGCTTTTACTTTTGTGGGGAGATGTGAACAAATTTTAACAACAATGCACAGTTTTATAACCAAAAGATAAACATCAAATGTGACATTTAAAATGTGGCATAAAAATTTATAGAATGTGCTTCACGCACTCACATGTAGACACACATAAATTCGATACCCTGTAGTTACCAATTTAGTTAAAGGGGAATTTACAATTAGAAATTGTGGCTTTCGAAATCCAACATTATTATAGTTACACTAAATTGATAGATATTTTAGAAAAATAATCAATAAAAGTTTTACCTATATATATGGATATCTATATCGCTGACTCTTGTAAAAGGGTTTTTTTTTTTTTTTAATTTTGACTTTTCAGCTTTAACCTGTACACTACAATAAAAATAACCAGCGAAAAACATATTTCATATATAAATAGAACCACAAACAATAAATAATATATATTAATATTCCATAATGTCCTATTAAAAGGGTATATTTCTGTCGAGCTTTGTTCATTAAGGAACTCGTACTTTTTTGTAGTTAAATTTCAATAATGCAGAAAGCTCTTCGGCTGCATGCAAGGATTGCGAGGCTTGCGAGGGTTGCTGAATATAAACGTGGGGTAAGCAGTACCTTTTGAGGTTCTTAATCTATCAATAAAAGTAAATCAAAGTCAACCCCCAAACCAATAAGCGCATCACTTCAAGAGGCATTTCCTGTTTTAAATTGAGGTAGCATCCATATGGCATGTGTGAATATGCTGATATGGATATGATGGGATGTGTGGCAAATTCTTTGCTTCTTTTTTTTTTGTGGCATCAATAAATTTGCCTTGTCTTGAAGTGGCCTCTATGCGATATTCGGTACGTGTGCTAAAAAGTGTAATTTTAAAAAGTCATAATCTCAGATAAGTGTGGATTCATTGCCCGAGCAAATGCCAGTCTGAGCTTTTCATCACAGCGTTCGACTCATAAGGGCGGCTGTATATCACATATAATATGATCTGTGTGTGTGTATGTATCTGTTTGAATGAGCTAACAATTTTGTGCACAACTTTTGCCTATAATCTGGCACCATACCCCGATTTACCAATTTCGTTCATTGTTATTCACATGATATATGTAGGTATTAAAAGTGATTGAAAAAAATGCTGATAAAAGAAGTATAAATATTTACCAAAAATACTATTTTAAAAGAAGCCAATGATGGATATATAAAATTGTGCATACAATTGCCAATATATACAGCTCCTGTCAAATGCAAATTATTGCTCTTTGATGTTCAGAAGGATTTAGCAAAGCGATTATAAGGGAAACATAAGCATAAAATCAAATGGATTAAAAAAGGTTTTATTTAACCTCCAATTCTTAGCATAGATATTGAATTAAATTTTAAAAACTGAAACTTTAAATGTTGTAAATAACATAAGTTTAATGCGGGCTTTGCCTTTAATTGGCTAAAGCTCTGGCGTAGGTGTAGCTGGGCAAAAGTAAATAATTTTTTGGGCATTATATCGGTTTAAAGATGTATGAATAATTTAACAGTTTTTTGTAAAATTAATGAACTCGATGAATAGCTCCCAAGCAGACGGGTAAAAGGGCTGCGCATCACTCTGGTTCGGGCTCATTTAAATTTAAATCCACATGTGTGCGCTTCGCTCATTTAATCTTAATTAAAAACCGGTTTTTCGAGTTCTGTTGTTTCACTCGTTTTTGGTGCCTCGGCTCCAAAGGATTGCTGCGAAGTGTTTCGCTTTATTGCCAAGGCGGAATAACCCGAGTCCTGTCCTCAAAATTGTGCATTTATTTAGTATTCATAATATTTCTGATTTATTCAGTCCAAATGGGCACGCGTATTAATGCTTATAATTACACACCGAAACTTAACCTCAGCACACATGTATCTGTATCTGTTTGTGTATATTTGTATGTGCCTGTGTATATGTATTTAAATACACGTTCGTAAGAAATACAAATAATAATCCCCGACAGAACTGTAGGGGTGGCTTACAACCGTGAGGATGCTCATGGACGCATATCCAGAATGAATGGGTTTTGGCTTAGTTTAACATTTTACGGATGACTGTCCTCCATTAGTGCTTCCACGTATTCTGGACAGTCGCAAACGGCCGGTAAGTAATTCTTTAGATTGGGCAGCATTTAAAAAATTATATCTCATCATCAAAAAAGCTGTTATCCGTATTTATTAACATGGGATCAGAGCGTTATCTATTTGACAGCAACTTTCATTCTTGTATATTATTAACCAAATCATCTATTTTATGACTGCCCTTCTACTTAAATCGGATTTTAATTTAAATTAAATTGAACTCAACATGCCCCAAGAGAAGACGCTTTGATATTGAAATGGCGCTGCAAAGTTTTATTTGACTAATTTCAACATTTTATGCATAATTCAAAAGTATTAGCCACTAAGGGTTAAGCAGGGCCGGCTTTGCAACTTATTTCATTTCATATTTCATGGTCGCATGCTTGGGCATGCAATGAAATTCATCAATTGAGTTGATGCCGCACATCAACGTCGTCCGAGCTGTCATTACAGGCTACATAGTTGCTACACATTGGGGCATTTGCATATAAATTGGTTTTGGTCCCGTGTTTGGTATGTTTTCGAAATATATATTTTTTGACAACCGCTTATCGAGCTGTTGGCATCTGCTTGTTGTTGGCAATTGCCAAACTTCGTTTTGTCGATGAACCCATTTTTAATTGGTGCAATTTACGCTTAAATGATTTGGCAATTCAAAATAGCCTGAAGCCGCCCTCCCCGACACCCATGGTGACAATTATACTCATACGGAACAATGCAAAAAAAAATACCAAGGTTTGGGCCACGCTGCCTTCAGGCCTGTCTATGCTAACAAGCCAGTCCATTAGGTCAGCAGCCATCAAGCTTTCCGACTGTGCGGGATGTTAAAATAGTAACTGAAGGGCAATGGCAGCAAAATAATACATAAATAAAAGTTTAGAAAATTACACAATTCTTAATGCCCTTTAAATTAACTTTTATTAATTACTTTTTCACGTCAATAAATAATAAATATATAAATATTATAGCAATATTTGTTTTCCCCTTTAAGCATAGCTCATTTCGATATCTTAATAAAAACCGTGTTAATTAATTAATTATTAATAACAATGTAGAAAAGAGTGTCGAGCAGTTCTGCTGATCGAGATATAAAAACTGGAGCAATGGCAATATGGAAAATATTCAATTGAATAAAAGATAAACTTTTTACTGTAATAGGGATTTCTAAATGACATATATTTTATTTATCTTTAAGAAATGAATTAATCATATTCTCAAATAACTCCACAAGTGACAAATATAGACTGCAGAGTACAAAGCTCATGGTTTAGTTGTTAGACTTTCTGTGTAGCCCAATTTAAAGAAATTTGCAGACGTAACACGCGGCGTTGACACAAAAATTGCGTTAAGAAAAAAGTCGTAAGACGAGTTTTTAAATGTGGAAATTCGCGGGGCGCCAAATGGAACAACAAGGACAACCGCTGGGGGTGACATTATTTTTCATGTCGCTGCCTAAAAAGACCAAGAGTTTAGCAGGCTTTTAGAGGCTGGCGAAGGTTTTGTTTGTGCTGCTGATTCTTTGCATATCTGATGCCCCACTCGACCTGCCCCCACTAGCCCTAGGGGCAGGTGATGCTGTTGCGCTTTGTTTCTATTGTCATCAACTGAAATTGGCTTTTAACGTTGCCGCAGAGATATCTTAAGAATAATTGTTTTGCGTGTTTTTCTTGATTTTTACGTCCCCTGCTGGCCCCGCTGGTGCATTTTATTTCGATCCTAACGGGATTTTTAGAACATTTCTTCTTTGTTGAGGGCAATTCTTTGGGACATTGTAAAACTTTTAATTGTGCAAGAACGCTAAATTTTTTAATAAAATTACTTGCGGAGAGTGATTTTGGTTAGCCTAAAAGTTACAAATTGTTTTCTTTTCGGTTAAATCATTGGGTTTGTTTATTCTTGAGTAAAATGGAAGTTACTAAATATACCCTTCACATAAGATGAAATTACTTTTCTTTTATTCATTATAACTTACAATACAAAAAGAACAAAAATTTTTCATATCTTTAATTGCAAGATAAAAAAATACAAAAAGCCAAAAAAAATTTCTTAAAATAGATCAAATTTTAATTTAATTTTAAATATGTAAAATTGTATTAGCGAGTTGCGTTAAGATTAAACTATTCAATAGATCAGCAATAATAAATCTATAAATAATAAAAAGCAAAAGAATCATCTTTTCCAAATTCCACATTGTTCCACCCCATAGCCATGAAATTGCTTTCCGCTCGACGCCCCATTCTTAGCCTGGGTTACGGGAATTGTTATCAAGCGGCAAACGGCAAGCGGCAAGCGACCCATATAACTGCCAGCGTCGGGGAAGGGGAAGGCTTTTGCAGAAGCGCCGACGGCTAGGCAAGAACAAAAAATTTGTCGAAGAGCAGACGCAAAACAAGCTCAAAGAAAAATAAAAATATTTAAAAAAAAAGAAGCCAATGTGCGAAGAGGGAACATAAAGGTTTATTTTTATATTTTTTGGGGTGGATCTGTATTTTGTTCAGGGTGGATTCGGCTTGGTTCAAGGTTTGCTGGCGCCTGCAGATAGGCACAATAATTGTATCAAAAGCATATTTTCCATTCTAGTAGAACGAATTTTATGCCTTTTCAATAAACATTAACCGATTTTGGTATTTTTTCATAAAAGACCAACAGCAATAACAACAACAGGAGTTTGGAATACCTCCCAGAAATCAAGTACGACTGATCAATTGCATCAACTGCTCGACCGGAAGTTGTCCTGCATGAAGTAGCCAACAAGAATTTGTTCACAAATACAAATTTATATTAATATTTATATTTTAATTTGTAATAGTAACAAAATCATCATAATTTATCCAGACTAAGCGAAGTACCTCTGCGTATAAGCTCTCAGTTTCCATTTAGTGTAGGTCGTTTTGTGTTTAATGTACAAGGCAAAGAAAGCTAAGTCAAATCTAAAAAAGATACTTACAGAAAGTTCATAAATACAGGGTATAGAATAAAATGGAACCGGCAGCCAACAAGTATGCAATGCTTTTGTGCGGCAATCATTCATGCGTTCATTATTTCATAGACTACGAGTTGAGTGCGTCACATGCCACGCTCATCCACACACTCATCCACACACACACAGACTGTCCACTTATTTTGTACATGAATATGCAAACATAAAATCCCCAAACAAAAATGGCAATCAATGAGTTGGAAATATTTTTTACAGTAAGCCAAGTATTAGGTTTATTTATTTATTTTACATTCTCTTGTACAAATTTTAGCATCTTTTTTTGCCTGACATTAAATAACAAACAGAATTTCGTTTGAGTAAAATTATTTATTCAGATATGTTAATTATTCACTAATTTCACAAATAGTCTCAACTCTCGGATAAAAATTCGTCCTAAAATTTAAAATGTCATTATAAAAATTGGAATTGGAATTAGAAGAACATATTTCTCTTAAAATTATTATTATTGCTCTCTCCACTGGAGTTTTGCAGTTTAACTGAGATCTCAAAATGAGCTTATACATAATAAATAATATATTATAGTATTAAGAGTACATAATAAAATTTAATTAAAAAATAAGAAAATAAAATTGTCATGGAAGGCATAGATTGAAGAATAGAAATCTAATTCAATTTTTTAATTCCGGTTTGAATAATAAGGTTGATGTGTTTTTCTATTTTAGGAGAGGCATACACATTTTTTATCAACAATGTTTGTCCTTTTGCCTGTCTGATTTTAATATTAACGGGCATCAGTGCTTCTTGGGAGGGAAGGGGCATTTTCCTTGAAGCCATTTGCAGATGGAATAGGAATAGCAACGCCAAACATAATTACGCTTTCACTCGTTCAGCATTTTGCAGACGTGGCATCGATTTTATTATCAAGTTTCGCTGGCTTTTGTTTACACAAGAATTATGTTTAATGAGGGCCCCGCTGCTTGTCTTTACCCTTGTGCTAGGGTTGAATCGCGGCTGGCCCACAAAAACTGACAATTATAATTACAAGGTCTTAAGTTTTTCGTAAAAATTATTATAATTATGGTTTTGGCGCGAGACAAACAGCAAACCGAGAAACGAAAAACTAAAAACGAGGGTTGTAATAAAATTGTATATATATTTATGGCACACTTTGAGTGTAACACAGATCATAAATCGCTCAACAATAAACATTAATATCTGTTTGGGTGTCGCAAGTATATCGACTTTATACGTTTGTCTCTCGCGCATAAAAGCCAAAAATCATGCACACAAAATAATCTAATCAACTGTCATAATCAGTTTTTATGGAGCAGCGTTGGCCAGTTCGATGCTATCATAATATTTTTCATATGAAGTGAGTTTTATTTGCGCAACGAACACGTTGATAATTTTTATTTGCCGTTTGGCAGTCAACGCCTGCAGATACGAGGATAGCCTCCAGGACAACTTGTCTGGCTGTGTGTCCTTTCTAAATAAAATAAATAAATTTCGGACGACTTTTATTTCCCGTGTAGCTCTCTGGCAAAGAGTATGTGTAATAATCATTTATTTAATGTGCCGCACATTTATTATTTCTGCTGACCTTTTCCGCAAGGATTTCCGCACTTGGTCTTGTCCAGTCCCCTGATGGTCAAAGTTAGATTGGATACTTTCGCAATTTGCTCGTAATGAATCTAATTGAGTTTATCAAGTGGCTACAGCATTTTTTCCTCTACAACTCCAAAAGCATTGCTTCAATAGTGCTCAGAGCGTCACAATTTAAGTTGAGCTTAAGGCTTCTCTTGGAAATAATTACTTCGAATTTAGAATAGAAATGTTAACTATTTCTATATAAAAATATGAATGAAGTAGTAACGATTATGTTTTTATAATACAACTTTAATCTGTATTAACTTGTCAGCAGATATCGTCGAAAGCCCCTCGTTTGGATATGTTTTCCGTTTTTTCATGTTCAAAGAAATAATCATGTCGACGTTGACATCTCAATGTTGTTAGCCAGCCAACTGACGGGTTTTGCCTGCAGTATTAAGCTATAAGTGGAATAAGTATCGGGAACACAACAAGCTACTTATTTGGTGGCCTTTGAACCGAAACCGCTAATTAAGTGGATGATTACAATTGCAAACATGCTCAAAAACAATTGACATTGTCAATTGTAGAACTGACTGGATTATAATTATGAGTAGTAGTCAACCACAACCGCATGATGTGACGGAACAATCCAAAGGCAAACTGTGTCGTCATCAACTTGTGCTCGACATATATAAATGGAATGTGGATTGGGCGTCGGCCTCTGGCGTCGTCCTGCTGGAATTGCGAGCAGTTGTCCTGTTGACCACAAAATATGCCAACAAATTGAAGTCAATTTTGTGCCAGCGGCAATGCATTGAAATCGAAAAATGAAGCGTATTGAATGCCAAATTGAAATTTGATTGGACTCGGCCACAAAACGAGGTAGCAAAGCCAGCGGCTACTTTGAGGAAAATTGTTGTCTGCTTTTAGGCTGCAATTAAATATACATAAAATGTCAGCGACTTCGAAAATAATGCCAATAACTAACAGGGGACAGAAGAACCGGGTGCAAGGTGAGCAGCCGCTGCTGGCAGAGTTTGGGAATGCTTGCGGTCTTTTAAAACAAACCGCAGGTGTTGCATACATTTGCCAGCTTTGCATTAATTATGATGTGTTCTGTTCTGTGCTCTGTGAGGCGTGGCTATTTGCAGCATAAGCCACCAATGCTCCGGTATGAAAACTGTAGCATACTTATGGGCGAAGGCAATTTTATTGCCCTGCACAGGAAGCTGCATAGACGACAACGACGACTACGACGGGGTCGAGGACCAGGACGAGGACGAGAACGCCATCATCATAGTGGTGCTACGTTGGAGCCTAGGAGCATCGTGCATCGTGTGACCCGTAAACTTTATAGTTTCTTTGTTTGGTCTTCAACCAACGAGCTTGTAGTAATTGTTTTTCAGTGCTGTTCTCCTCCTCATTGTTGTTGCTGTTATTGTTCTTGTAGTTGTTGCTGTTGTATCAAGTTTGTTGCTTTTATTATTTTAGTTAACTGCTCGAGTAGTTTTTGGACTCACACGGCAACTGGGAGCATCAAGTGAACGCATAAAATGTTATTGTAAAAAACTATAAACTATTTCTCCATGGATATAAAGTCCCACTTGTGCATACACACATATGTTACCAAAAACTTTCGAACAGAATTAGCAAAAACACTCTTTCGAACTACACATTAAAGTGCAAAGATGTAACTGCTGTCGACTAGCACAGTGGTTATTAAATATATAATACAATATATTAAACAGATGGGAAAAATTTTACCAAACCGCAAAAAAAAATGAAAATATTTTATTTAGCACAGTGGATATTAGTTTTAATATTTCCAACACAGATCAAACAACCATAAGAAAAAAAAACTAAAAATCCGACTAAGGGTAAATACAAAATTTAAGAAATATGTTGAAGAACCGAAATAAAATATTAAATTATTTAATGGCCACATAAAATAGCTAGTTGATAACTTAACTGTGATCAAAAATGTTTCCTCCATGACGAATTATAGATGCAGTAATTAAATATGCATGAGTAAATCACTTATCAAACGTCAAAGATGTATTTTAAGAAAAAAGGACTGTGGAGTGTTCTCCACTGTGTACAGTTGTTGGGTTTGTGCATCCAGCCCCGATGTTGAGCTTCACCCCCACGGTTCGAACAACTTGAAAAACAAATTTACTATGTACACTTAATGTCTAGACAAAGCCTCCAATTACCTTATCCGATTACACGAAGATTTTTGCAGGCAACCCAACGTAACCCGTTGACCTGGCATGCCTACTAAGAAGTCCTTGTGCACTCGTATTACTGCCTGCGCCGTCCCTTCGGGCGCCACTCACATTGTCCTTGTTGACGTCATCAAAAATGTTTCAAATTATTTTGGGCAAAAGAAATATTCTCACACCTGACAAACGCAACAACACAAAGCGCACAAATGGAGTAAAAGGCACTTAAGTACCTTGGCCATTACTCAAATTTTTAATTGAAGTTTTGCTGCAGTGATCGCATAGTCTTTGGTATTTCCGGTATTGTTTTCTTTATCCACCTCCCACCAACCACCACTCACCCCTCAGTTGACCGTCAGCCTGCGAGCAGGTGTAAAGTTAAATCATAAAACGAAATTAAAATAAACCAAAGCCCTGCAAAGCAAACGTAATGAAGTGACCAAAATGAAAAGGGATTAACTTTTCCATTCCCTTGGCTCGACTAAAAAAAAAACCAAAAAAAAAAAGGAAAAAGAAGAAGGTTGTGCATAATTAGCGGAGCAAAATATTTTTTTACTTTTTAAAGAAAAATTAGTTGAATTAGTAATGAGCGAGGAGGGGGAATCCTGGCTCAGTTTCCTTGTGCCACAAGCAGTGCTGCATATTTATTTTGTCATATTGCAATATAATTTATTAAAATCCACATTTACAAAGCCAGTTGCAGCGCAGCAGTTATGTAATTTAGGTTGAACCTTCTAACAAGCATTTCAAAGGCTATGTGTGCCAAAACAAAAGCTTCTTGTTAATGTGGAATATTTAATAAAAGAGCACACATGGACGACTCTAATTATAATATGTGAGCATAATTTGCTGTTAAGAGCATTTCTTTATCAAGACTGTGTCCCAGATTGACACATTTATTTTTATAGCCAGATGAAAAGTGAAAGGCCAAATGAAAACTATTCATGTTGTGGGCATAATATGTAATAATTAAATCCTCACACATGCATTGCTACAATTCAAATATTGAAGAAAAAACTCGGTTCAACTAAAAATACACGTGATTAATTTGACTACAAAACAAAAGAAATAAGTATGTTGCCAGAAGCTAAATGCTGTAAAGACAAAAGTTTAATTTTTCAATTGTTATTTCCAAATCAATACACAAACATTTTTCGCTGTGAGTGAAACCAATTCGTCTTCAAACTTAAGAAATTAGCTGAACAAATGATGCAAGAGAAAACCAAAAATGCCAGACACAGTCTAAAGCACTGGCGGGCAATTAAATGGCGCCCAACCATGCTGGTTCTTTCCGCTATTCGCACCCATGCAACATGCCCCATGCCTCATACCCTTCGGGGTCTCTCCATCTCTCTCTCTCTCTCCCAAGGTTAAGGCACGCAGCGAAGCAAACGGAAAATTCATTACAAACAAATTAACAAATAAATCAAATTTCAATACGAAAATTTGTGTTTGCGAAAACAATTTTGAGTGGGGTTCCGGAAGCCGTTCTTGTTCTGAGGGGGGCCAATCACAAATCGCATGCCACGCCCAAACGCTTCGCACATCCCAGAAGAATAGCGATGGGGCACACAACTGACAGCCGGCAAATCGTCCAAAACTCCGAAGCTGAAGCTCTCCACTTGAGAAATCATTTGTCTAAATTAATTCCTGTCGTTTACATTTGCCAGAACAGAGCAGCAACAAAAATCAAAGATTAAGACAAACATTTACCACTACTTTCTAAACCACCCACCACCACCCCCAGCACCGAAGGGACGCAACGGAGTAGGATAAAACTGGTTGGCTGGCAGGCAGGCGGGCATCGATGTATTCCAGCCTTCAAGTTGTCCAACTCTAAACTGTTAATGTTTATCCTGCTGCTACCTCACGCCATCCCTGCCCTCTCCATGACAAATGACATGATGCGCATTTGTTGGATCAACGTTTTCGCCTCCGTCGCGATAATAACTCATTTGAAAATTCCGCCGACAACGTTTGCCATCCGTATACACATTTTTGCCGAAAATACAATTAAAATTGTTGCCGGGCTGAGCGTCAGGTAACGCATAATTATAACTTCCATATATACTGGGAAATGTGTATTATCCAAGACTGAAATGATTTCAACCCTCTCAAAACTGCCGCTGTGTGCCGAGTGGTTCCAGCCTTTGCCTCTGCAACTTGCAACTTTATTGAGAACACATTATAAAATATATCGTGTGGAGGTCAGGCTGGAAGCAGCAAGAATCAGCGCAGAGTTTGCGTGTGGGTGAACTCTTTTCAATAATTAGTCTGTCAAAAACATGTACCAACTGCTAATAGATAACCGAAGCTTGTTTCGATTCCTTAGCAGCTCAAGAATGTAAAAACTGGTTTTCAATAGAAGTAAAATCTCTGGCAACGTATGAACATTTCTTTTTTATTTTATATTCGGGGTTCTCATTTACTACATATTTTAAACATATATTTTAAGCTAGTACTAACTAACTAAGTACTAACACTTACTTAGTTAATATGTTTATTCTGTTTTATAAATAAGCCACTTTTCTTCAACTTACTTTTGCGTTATTTCAACTATTCATTATCTAAATAATTTTCAATATATTTGTTTAAGAATTCACAAACCTTTTACTTCTTGTTATTTAAATGCATCTAATTAGTTTTTTTTTTTTGGCATGATTTTATTCCAAATAGGTAAATTCTTAAGGAGTCGTTTTTCTTTCATTCCAGACCCTTTGAAGTCTTCTTAATGCCTATCTCGCTGAGCACAGTGCTCAGAAAAACTGGGGATTTTCGGGCATAGGCCACGACTAGTTTATAGGGCGATATGAAGCGTTGCTCCAACCGATCTTGATTGTGATCCTGATCTAGATCCTCTTGAAGGTTCATGGATATAACCACATCAACAAAATCATCCAAAAACTCTTCGTGCTGCTTGCTGGGAATGCGCTCCAGAAACGGGCAAATGGCTTTAACGTTCTCTACCGAGAATAAATACAATTATTGATAAGGGAACTGAAACAGAAACTGAATAAATATTTACCTTTCAAAGTGTTAACTCCTTGGTAAACGAATACTTCACTGCGCAGCTCAACATTGTGGTGAATGAAGCCGGCTTCGCTGAGCAGTTGGGTGAACTGCTCGACGGGATTGGAGCTATAATGGAGTGGTGAAATGAACTGATCTACGTCCTGCATGTAGCTGGACCACTTCTTGTTAGCATGCAACACTTTGTACACCTCAAAGACCGGATTGCTGGCCAGGAAGACCAGCAAGCAATCGCCACCCTCATTTCGCAAAAGGCTGTAAATGTTGCCCAAGGCTGCCCGGAGATTCTGCACCCAATGCAGGCAGTAGAATGAAGTGACGTGATCAAAGCGTCCCTTCAGATGATCGGGCAGGCGTTCGCATCCAATGTCGAGTACTTGGAACTGGGTTCTCGCATAGCTCTCGTAGCACTTGTTGGCATAGCCCACCATCTTATTGGAGACATCTGTGCCGACCAGCTGCTCATAGCCCTTTGGCAGCAGCGGATGCACAAATTCCATCAGTACATTGCCCGGCCCGGAGCCAACGTCCAACAAACTGTCCAATCCATCTGACCGCCACTGAAGGATAGAGGCATACTCCTCCAGTATAATCTTGGCGTCGTGGCGCTGCACCTGATTGGCGCGTTCGTAGAGCGACGCCTGATTCATTTCACCCACTGACATGTTGAGAGCATGAATCCCCGGCTTTTATAGTCGTTCTCTGTTCTCCAAGCACAGACAAAAGAGAATCACGCCAGCGATCTGCCGCAGCTTTGCTCAACGTACATTTATTTTTGAAGCTTCAACTCAAATATTCATCTTGTGATCTCCCTCATTTTGTCAGCTCTCGTTCCGTCCAACTGAGTTAGTTGATTTTTAATAGATGCTTCGATTTAGACGAAGTTATATTTAACATCAAATTAATTACCAAAATTTAAATTTACTGAGATAAAAACAAAACTGAGATTACAATTTATACATTTCACTTAAAATTAAGGTTCGCCTTAATTTTAGACAATTTCCATAACTATTGAGGCAAAAATAACTAACCTTAATAATTGAAATTTTAGTATGCACCATTATCTGATTTCTTTTTTATACGCAAATCAAACAGTTTATTTGGTTTTTTTAAAAATTGGTACATCAATACTTTAAATAAACAACTCATTTAGATGACTCCAATAGCCTTGTAAATATCGTTATTTGCTTCAGAATTCATTTTTTTCCAACTGTTGCTTTGCATTTTTTAATAAGAAAAATAATTTCTAAAAATAAAAAAAAAACAGATCTCAGGGCCATTTGATTTTCAGGGTGTACCCAAATGCAAATATGTTAAAAATAAACGCATGTAATTTCCTCGTTTTTCAGGTAATCGTTATGATCCGCAACCTTAAATATTTGAATACGTAGATGTATTTTACGTAGATTTACTGCATGCACAATGACAAAAAATTACAAAAGCATTAGCTATGCTATCTGGGAAATCGTTCGGAAAAAGTTCAAGTTCTAGGTCAACTAACGCTTCCTTTTCTGAAACTGAGGCCAAATCACAATCCATTGATATGTAAATTATTTTCTCGCCATACAATGTCTATTTAAGTAAATGAAAAAATCAGAAGAGAAGGTTGCTATACAAGATATACCGAAATTAAATTGATCTAAGAACCACTCGAACTACGAGAAGTAATATCCAAATAGTTCAATGACCTACCTTAAGGTACCACAGGTCGCTCTATTTTTGGGCAACATACCAAAAATAATTGTTTGATTTTTATTTTGGTTTTGGCTTTGTCTCTTTTTTCACCCTTATTTGGCATTCGAAGCATAAATTCATTAAAACATTCTATTTAGCTGTAAATAGATTAGTGTGTAATTGCTGTTGGGCCCCATAAATACATATAAATATAGATTGTGATATGCTCATCATATATTTCGAATATGTCACATATGACGACGAGGACCACGTTTGATGTGTCTGCGTTATTTTATTTAATTTTTTTGGTTTTATTTTTCATTTCCAGAGTGACATCAAAAAGGCTTTGTTTCCCAGCCAGGGGATTCCTGGCGGGCCTTGCTTAATGTGTGGGCGTTTCGGCTGGTTAATTGCATTCGGGCCAAGTGTTCTCCTGAAGGGGTTTTTCGCCAATTCCGTTTTGGTTGGCTGCAGTCCATGGCTGGAGCTGCTGATTAAGGGTTGACAGAGAGAAATCAATTTAATGTTCCAAAGGTACAATCATAACTTAATCGTAACTTAGTTGATAGCAGATGAGTAATCTGATTTGAATAGCTGTCGATATCTGTTAACACGAGTATTTTAAAGTGAGCTTCCGGCATTGTAAATGTAATTTGGCACTTGCCTAAAAGTATTCAATTAACAACAAGCTAAATATTTATGGATAAAATTGAAGTGAAAATAAAGAATCAATTTATTTTAATTTAGGCGACTCTATTGAAAATAAATTGCACACAATAAAAATAGTTTTTATAGAAGCTGATGAATATGTGTTCAAGCACTTCAAATCAAGATACTGGCTATACAGACATATTTATGTAAATATGTACATGTATGTGTAGGACAAAGGATACAAGAAATGTATGCCTGACGAAGGGGTTGAGTTTCCGGTCTTGGGTTTATAGTTTGTTATGAATAAACGAGATTTTAATGTTCCAATGGGGAATTTCTGTCTTAGTCTAAGTATGCATGTCTGAATGAATGTGTGTATTCACGTATGTAGTTAAAGGTATGAGATGAGCAAAAAGCGGATTTAAAACACAAAGTAAACGGTGATTTGTTATTGATTCGAGCAGTCTTGCCTTAAGTGAGCAGGACAGAGCGAGATAGCCAGAGGCCAGCAGTTGAAGTCGAAAGCCAACCAGACAAACAGGGCTTCAAAGCAGTTGCGGGGACAAAGACAGACAGGGACAGCAAGAGAGAGAGAGAGAGAGAGAGGGCAGAAGTAGTGACTGCTACTCCTTGTGTGTTTCTTAAGAGGCAGCCGCAACATGCTAAGTATTTAAAAGTTTTCCATTGTGTGTTTGATGAATATTTAATTAAGCATGAAAGCAGAAGGCTAAACCAAGAGAGCAACATCCAAAACAGGGTGAAAAATAAAACCGACCAGCAAACCGCGCACCAGCATCGGCCAAAAAGAATAAAACAAAATCAATTAACGCTTTGCTCGTCTTACGGGTTCTGGTCTTGTCTTGGTTTCCTTTTATGCACTGCACTTAAAGTTGTAGCAGGCAAGTAGAAAATAGGTCCATCTTAATTAACTTGTCTTTTTTGTATTTATATATATATATATATATTTCACTAGTTTTTGTGCTGGAAAAAGGGTATCATCTAGTCGATCTAAACCATTCCTATTTGTATTATTTTGTATATATATTGCGACCACATAAGAAGGTGCATGCAAGGCCCAAATAATTAAAAAGTAAGCTCTGTGGAAACACCTTTGAACCCCAAGCAATATTCAGGCCCATGCCTAGATTACTCCTTTAAGTTCCGTTTTCTGCTAGTAAATGGGTATACTGCATGAGAAATTAAACTATGAATTAAATTAACTAAGAAATATTTTGAAATATTTAAAAATGTAACAAAAAAGAAACAAAGACCTAGATCAGTACACGCTATTAATACATTATACTTTGTAAATTTTTCTGACTATAAAATTTATATTTTAAAATATAAGCTAGTTTAGTTTTGAGAGCAATGGAATTTGTTAGATGTTAAATTAAAACAATGTTTAGATATTAAATAATATATGGTTTTTACAGTTCAAAACAATAGTTTTTTGCATTTTTTTGTTGTTGTTCTAATAACAAGTTGAACTGTTTACAAAGTATCTGGCAGTCTGTGATTAGTGGCAGTAGCATTTCTACTTACTTCTGTAGGAATTGGAATTTTTTCGCTGTTCATTAAAAATAATAGGAAAAGGGATTGCTTTACCCACAAATAGCAAAAAGTGTGCGAATGTTACTGGCAGCTCATAGCTTAAACATATATATATATATATATATATATATGTATATATATATTACACATATACTTTCATTCATTTGTTTTCTTTTTGTTTCGATTTTGTGGCGCTGGAAAATTAATTAAAAATTACATGAATGAACGTTCGAGGATAATGAGCCCCTAAGCTGATTTTGCGCTGAAAAATATTTAAAGAAAAAAGAAACAAGAAAAAAAAGAAATGACCGAAGCGCTCTCCAAATAAAAACAAAGGATGGAAAAGAGAATTTACTGCACGGGAATATACCAAAAAAAAAACAGCAAAGCTCCGATTTATTTTTTTTCTTTTGCAGTTCTTAATGTTACCCCCTTTCAGAGGGTATACAAATTTTCCATAGCAACCACATATGCCCGCGATATTTTTAAAATTATTTTTTAACAAACATGCTCGCAAGGTATTGACTTTTTATATGATATTGTTTATAACAATTCAAATGATATTTCTGACAGGGTATTCCAACTTCGTCACGGCGAGTTTATAGAATTTTTCTTGTTTTTATTTAATATCGACGAAACCCAAAAAAAAAGATGAACGAAAAAAGTAAACTGACTATGGGAAAATGGCATGAAAAGAAATTATAAAATATTCTTTCACGTAACAAAATATTTTTATAAAATAATCAAGTTTATGAACAAAAAACGATGACAGGAAGAGGGGAGCGGAAGCAGGGTGGTTGAGGGGCGATTGTTTTGGTCGCTTGTAAAATTGACAATGCTTCCTTTTTGAGTTTCAAACTTGTGATTGACATTAACAAGGAATGTGCCCGTTTTTCTCAAACCATTTTGAAATGTCCTTAATAAAAAGACTAAAATTTATGGAAGTGTGCACTGCATTTTTCAAATTAATTTGTTAAAGAAGTTTCCATACGCAAATAAAATTATTTTTGTAGAAGTAAAAAAAATTCATAATATTTTTGTAATATTTTCTGGTTACATAAAAATACATCGATAAATTTAATTTTATTGCTGAATATTAATAATTTTTAATGGCTTATGCCTTTTGAGCACAACAAAATACACAGGGAATGGGACTTATCATTTGGAAAGCCATTGAAAACTTTAATTGAAAATAATCAAATTATTTTAAAGTTAACGTCAGCAGAAAGCACAAAGTCACCAATCCTGATATAGATAAATCTACACTACAAAAAAAACCACAACTTAAACTTGTAGCCAAGAGGTCCTTATATCATTATTCTGAAAGTTAATTTCTAAATATGCAATTGGTCAAGGAATTAGTTTCCACGCTTGTTTTTTTTTTTAAATATAGAAGATGTTTTTTTATATGTATAAGTAGAATAATTTTTTTTTATAGCTATTTTGTTACGTTTATTAATTCTAAAACATAACTCGACTTGAAGCAACTTACTATCCCAGAGAGCCAATTTATATTTTATGAATTTCAGAATGGATTTTTTTCTAATATTCCGTGTATATATTTCAACTTTCATTCTTTCATTTCATTTTTTAATAATTGAAAGTATTTCCAACGATAAAAAATATATATTTGAGATTATGAATTGGGGCAAACTTTCCTAGTTTTCACGCCCATATTTTTCTGAGTGTATATAGACATATTTATATACATACATATATATGTAGACAATTAATATCTTTTGCCAACTATATAAAGTGAGGAGACTTTGTCTGCAAGAAACTTACCCAATTCAAATTGTAATGAGTTGGCATTTTGTGAACATTTTCTGAGACAGTGTTACGAGCTAAACACCTTGTTGGCTGTAAAGTAGCTGAAATTACATTAAAAGGGCAAAACGGTTCCCAGGGAAAGGAAAGTGGACACAGGACGAAAGACGAAGGACGAAGAACACATAACACATTCGATAAACTCAAGCTTGCGACAACTCACCTCCTTTGTCCTTTCATAGTTTACAATCTTATTATCCCACCAGGCCACACACACACACACACAAGTTGGTACCCAAAAATGTATAAACTACTACTTGGAAGGCAATTAAAAACCTTGCAAGCGTTGATGTCCTTTCGCCCCCTTTTTCGGTTATTTGCTTTCACCCTGATTTTGGGTATCGTCGCCAACTTGACTGTGTTTATTAAACATATTTTGCATAAAATTCACTTTATTTGCAGTTTATTTCATAAGAAAATTACAAGTTTTGTCACCCAGCAAAATACTCAAATAGGTGGGCAAATAGCTTTCCTTATGCTCGCTCGTGTTTGGGCCAACACCTTTTTACCCAAATTATGTTTGATCACGTTTTGGATTTTATTATACAGTTGGTGGTAGATTTATGCATAGATTTTTGTCTAGCAACACTCCAAACTATCATTTAAGCTAATGCTTGACAATTCCTATAAGAAAATCGTAATTAAAAAGAAAGTTATATGAACAAGACATGTTCTTGGCATACGATTATTTTAAGAAACTATCACAATATTCAAATATGATAATACTCTACCCGAAAAGTGCACTCGAATATAAAAATGGAAAAAGCCAAAAAAAAGAACAAACTAATACCGCAGATATCTTCATCTTTTATATATTTGCACAATGCTTGCATTATGAGCGATAAGAACTCATCGTCAAATCAAGCCAAATATTCACGCACTTTGACACACACGCACACTGCCAAAAGGAGGAAAGGAGGGAGCAGTTACCTCGTAACTGAACCCAACCAGAAGCCAAGCCCAGCAAATCCCATAAAAAACAGCTCAATGATATAGAAAAATAGATAGATAAAATTTGCAAAGCAAAGCAACAAGGCAATCGACAAGGGGAAGGGGCTTAGGGCATTGGAGTAGGAGGAGGAGGACACCAAACGAAAGAAGCGTGTCAAAAATCAACTTTAAACTAAGCCGCAAAAGCACTCGAACGGAGCCATCCTCAAGTGAATAATGGACAAAATCCGCAAAGTGAATGCGACACACAGCAAAATGGCATTTGCCGATAATAATAAAAATACGCAACAAAAAAAAAACAAGAAAAATAAAGGAAAAGGAGACAAACACGCCTTTCGACAACCTCATCTCATGTGACACTCAGTCAGTCAGTCAGTCCACAAAGGTGTTCGAGGAAGGGGTTATTTCTTGGGCCCACACTTTTTCAGCAACACCCTCTCGATGCCTCGCTCCTCCCCTACGAAAAATACACAGATGAGTATGAATAAAAAAAAATAATGCTCTGCTGGGCATACGCATTGGCCAATGTCTGTGGATAATGTGCGTGTGGGGGGGATTTCCACATATGAATGTGCATACACTCGCAGAAAAAATACATTAACTTCAATTTTTAAACACACCAAATTGTAAATCTCTTATTTGTCTATGGTTTGGTAAACTCTTTTCAAAATTTAAATATAATCCCATTTATAAGAAATACAAATATTAAACTTAATCTGTAGGCAGAAAATAAAACATTTATTAGCAGGATTTCATACCGGAAATTCAGAATCAGAGCCAAAAGTTAAATCTTTTGCGAACCACAACTAACTGAAGTGATAAAAGTAATTTACTTATAAAAAAATAAATTGAGAGAAAATTGCTTGAAATTACATAATAAAAGTACAAAAATTCAAAATCATTAGTAAACATTATTTATTAAATTTAATTTCTTTGTTTTTTTATTTAAAATATCGCCTTTCTTGTAGAGTAAATATATTATTTACATTTTATTGATAATTAAGTGCATGTGTAAACATTTAACATTAATTACACAAAACTTGAAATAATTTTTTAAATAAAATTACAAAAAATGTGCTTATTTTTTTCTGCATGTACAAATGTAAAATTGAGGTTTTTTATGATTAGAGTGGCAGCTAACCGGAAAGTGCAACGCAAATGTGGCATAGACATTATGTATTTGTGTGGGTGAGTGTAAAAGGTATACATTTCGATTTGGACCCTTCCCCTTTTTCTTAGCAATTTATGAGTTTTTCTCATTGAATTCTGATTCGAGATAAGTGTGCCTAAAATAAAAAAGTTAGATGTGCATTAAAATTCAATAATCATAAAGAGCGGCAACAAAACAGCTGTCAATTAACCCTTCACACACACAAAACAGAGCACACTAGCACACACATGCATACAAATCACAGGCACACACTCACACACACCCACATTCGCCTATGCAATAGGCAAAAAGTTGGTTTTCTCTCCTTGCTGGCAATATTAACGTCACATAAATCTTGGCCACACTGCTACTAAGTCGCTATTAAGTGAAATTGACCACATATTTTATCTTGTACGCACACGCAGGCAGGCTGTGCGGGATGATGGGTGTTACTGGTGCGACAGGCACAGAAAACAATCTGCGAGTGAATTATATGAGAGCTCTAACGGGACATAAAATTAACTAACTATTGTTTGTCGGAGCAGCATTGCTTAAGCCCGCTGCGTTGTCCAGCAGTCAGCGCTGTGTCGCGAGTACGCACTAGTGTTGCCAGATCTATAGAAAAAAAACTCAAGTAGACAGTGCACTTGCATTTCTTATAACCGTTACCGTTGTCTCGATATCGATAGATGTCTGTCAAATGAACGCCATCTGCCGGAATAATAGTACACTTGGCAATTGAACTCAAAAAATTAAAACAAGCATATTAATATATGTTTTGGTTTCTTTTCATGCCAAAATCATTTCTTCTATTTTGTTGGCCTAGAAACAACTAATCGCTTACCTCTCATCGTCTAAATTTTAAATCGATAGGCAGAAAACTAATTCAAGCGCGCCAAAAATAACATTTGAGCTTATGTTAAGAATCTGTAAAGTGAATTCTGTAGCCAGTGCTGGTGAACGCAATCAAGTGACGTGTAAGTCGGCAAATGCGGCCAACAAAAACCAAATCAGAAACAGAATCAACACATCATTCAATTTGGAAGCCGATAATAAAAGCTGAAGTATATTTGAAAACTAGTCCAAACTGAAAGAGAAGCAACCATGATGCAGTTGCTGTACACGTGTAAGTGGCTCGTAGCTTGAAACACTCACATTTAACTGTTAATATAAAATAATATGGATAAACGCCCACGCAGCAGCCAGCATACTTCTGCTACTCATCGCCAGAGGGAGCGCCTTCTACTCCGCCTCCGACAATGTTGTGGAATTGACGCCATCCAACTTTGATCGCCTCGTTGGACAGGACGACGCCATCTGGGTGGTGGAGTTCTATGCGCCGTGGTGCGGTCACTGTCGGACTCTCGCACCCGAGTACAAGAAGCTGGCCAAGGCAGTCAAGGGCACAATCAAAGTGGGCTCCATCAACGCCGATGACCACAAAGAGCTGGGCAGCAGGTTCAATGTGCGTGGCTTTCCCACTATCAAAATATTCGGCGCCAACAAGCAGTCGCCCACTGATTTCAGTGGGCAGCGCACAGCGAGCGCAATTGCGGAGGCGGCCCTAGCCGAAGCCAAGCGGAAGGTACAAGCAGCTTTGGTCGGTGGCGGAGGCAGTAGTGGGGGAAGCAAATCTTCTGGCTCTGGCGCCGGTGATGTCATCGAGCTGACGGAGGATAACTTTGATAAGCTGGTGCTTAACTCGGAAGACATTTGGCTGGTGGAGTTCTTCGCGCCGTGGTGTGGCCACTGCAAGAATCTGGAGCCGGAGTGGGCCAAGGCTGCCAAGGAGCTGCGAGGCAAGGTCAAGTTCGGCGCCCTGGATGCCACAGCGCACCAGAGCAAGGCGGCGGAGTACAACGTGCGTGGCTATCCGACTATCAAATTCTTCCCGGCCAACTCGAATCGCGCCAGCGATGCTCAGGAATATAATGGCGGACGCACTGCATCCGACATCGTCAGCTGGGCCGGCGATAAGCACACGGAAAACGTGCCAGCTCCGGAATTGACTGAGATCACCGGCGAATCGAGCTTCGACAGCGCCTGTGAGGGCAGACCGTTGTGCGTCGTCTCTGTGCTACCCCACATCCTGGACTGCGATGCGAAGTGTCGCAACAAGCTGCTGGAGACGCTGCGCACCCTCGGCGAGAAGTTCAAGCAGAAGCTGTGGGGTTGGGGCTGGACCGAGGGTGGCCAACAGCCAGCGCTGGAGGAGTCTCTCGAGGTGGGCGGCTTTGGATATCCAGCGATGGCAGTGGTCAACTTCAAGAAGATGAAGTTCTCGGTGCTGAAGGGCTCCTTCTCCAAGGTCGGCATCAACGAGTTCCTGCGCGACATCTCCTACGGTCGGGGACACACAGCCCCCGTCCGCGGCGCAAAGAAGCCAACTATTGTCAGCGCTGAGCCCTGGGACGGCAAGGATGGCCAGCTGCCCACCGAGGAGGACATCGATCTGAGCGACATTGATCTCGACGCCGTCGATGTCGGCAAAGATGAGCTGTAACTGGAAACTGTCCCAGATCTCAAGACTGCAGACAGTTGCGGCTCCGGCTCAATTTTCCACTTTGCCAGCATCCAGCACAAAAATGCATTTTTAAGTCAGCCAATTGCAACTAACTATTAAATATTGTAATTATATATTAGCATTTTCTACTATTCAACGTGTGGGTTTAAACGAAGTTAAATAAAAGATACGTTTGAAGAAATATTGAATTGTTTTACTTTTTCATCTTTTTTTGTTAGAAATTGTAGAATATATTTAACTATATATAACGGAAATTTATTTTTATACTGTTTTAATAATGTTTAAATTAAACTAAATAAAAGATACATTTGAGGAAAATTCAGATGTTCTTTTAAAGACGTTAAATATTCTATTCATGTTATTTAAGTAAAAGAAACACTTGGGGAAAAATCCAGTTCATTTTTTTTTATCCAAAATATTTATTTAACTAAAAATTATAAAATTTTAAAATGAATAATTCAATATGGGAAGCAATGAGTGAGTTGAGTAATAAATGCTTAAATTCTTGGCAAAAATGGCACTTAATCTAAAGGTTTCTATTTAAAATACATGTAAAGTTGGAGTATATAAAAATATAAAAGTATATTAAGTACGTTGGTGTTTGTTCTCGTTAAGTACAACCTGTAAGAAAAATATGTCTTTTCTTCTTTTACCTATAGCTAATAAATTGTAAAAGTGTATCTCAAAAAAGTATTCGTCATTTATGTTCCAAATTCACAGCGAGAGTTGAGCAACAACAAAGAATTAACCAAACTTGAAGAGTGACTTCTAAACTTGGAATGAGTATGAATCATCTGTTGGTAAATATATATATATTTATATATATATATGTATAAGTATATATATATATATATATATATATATATGTATAAGTATATATATATATATGTATAAGTATATATATATATATATATGTATAAGTATATATATATATAAGTATATATATATATATATATGTTTGTAAAGGTCGTATTCGTTTTAACCCTAATTTGTTTTTTCTTTGCGTAAATATTTGATGAGTGAAAGGAGATTTATTTGTGGCACTCAGGCAAGTTGATGGTGTGATTGTTGTGCTTCTGATCAACCGGATAGTTCTCTATAGACTGTATGGATCGGGATGTGGCCGCCGTAATTGTGGACGATACGTCCATGAAGCGGTATTTCTTGTCGTCGCGACAGAGCAGCGGATAGCACATGATTCCGTAGTAGAAGACCAGCGAGAGCACAATTATTGTAAATATTATCGAAATGATTCCGAATGTCGAGAAACTTGACTTGCTGTCCAAATACTCTTTGGGTGTTTGCGGCGCTGACGTCGTTGAAGTCGTCGTCGTCGTCGACGCTCGCTTTCCGTATCCGCGGCCATAGCCATCTACGTTGGATATCAGACAACTACAGGCTGAGTACAAAGACAGAGGACACGAACATTTAACACTTTTTTTTTAGTTGAAAGTGTATATTTATGTGAACGTTAATTGGAAATAGCAGGGCACTTACCTACGACGAGCAGACAGAGCAGATATGCGTTATAGTGATGGGACATATTCAAAAAAAAAATATATATATATATATAGTGAATACTAGTAGTAGAAAATTAGGAACGGACGCACACGCAGATGCAGATGCACACAAAAGCGTAAACAAGAAAAAATAAGTACCTTTTACTAGTACGATACGATAAACGGGTATCGATACTCAGCAGAATGACATCTTTAGTGCTTCGCACACTGCTATCGATAGGAACCAATGCAGTGCATTGAAGAGTTGTTGTGCGAGCGAGTATAAATGCGTGTGCATTAATGTTGTGGAAATTGTTATAAAATTTTATGAACAAATATGTGAAAAACACACACATAAATTATGCGATAATTTCATATTCTGCAGCGCAACGAAAACAGTTTTGGAAATTCAGTGCGCTAAACAATCGGCCTAAAACAACACATAAAAGTGACGCGACAACGGCGACGACGACGACGCTGATTTGAAGTTGTTTTATTGGGTGTACTTCTCCCATACAATTCGCACAACTAAATACATTTCAGCAATTGAACACACGCCTGACAAACACATTAAACGTGAAAGGCGTGTGACAATATCAAATAAAAAATCAAGAAAAAGTACAGTGAAAATTTTCTTGCTTGTCTTGTTTCGATTGTCGGCAGGCAGCAGCACAAAAGCGGGCTCAAGAAGAACAAGCACAACGAAACACACACACCAAGTGAACACAGCAAAGAAAACGGAGCAACAACAAAAAGAAGGAAAGAGAAACTGCTGCTGTGCGTGTGTATGTGTGAACTAAAACTTAACAGTTTTATACATCGAATATAAAACAGTCAATGCTTTTGCTGGAAAAATGTCACATTTGCCATTGGATGCTCGGGCTATACTTCAGCACCTAAATGAATTGGGCTATAGGAATATATCAGCGGAGCAACTACGTGAATTCTTAAAAGGTAAGACAAACAATCCCAAAGCCAGCACAAGTAGCAGCACGAGCAATTCCCGCCATTCCATGTGGCGTGTCTGTGTGCCTGTGTAGTGGTGAATGCAAAAAGCATATAAAAGTGTTGCATTTGAATTGTACAACAAAGAGTTTATTTCTGTTTTCGTTCAATTTGTACAGAGATTGAATTCGTCACCATTTTGCTTATTTCTTTAATTTTCTCACAAAAATACAAGAGAAACGACGACAAAATGAACAAGAATTACTCGTAAATTGTAAATAACAAAGCAGAAATAACGAAATTATCTTTGCTATAGCGCTTTGTGTACTTGGGGTTAATACAAACGAATACATGCAAACATATGCATGTGTTTGTGTATGTGTCTATATGTATTTTCTATGTATGTTCATTCGATTGCAAGCGCTTCAGCAAAGCATTTTTTTCGACTGGCGACGACGACAACAACAGTAAACGTTTGGTGTTGTTGTATTCTCCGTTTACCGCTGCTTTGGTCGTTGTGCTGGCAACTGCTCTGTCGCCCTGTATGTATGCGTGTTTGTGTGAACATGTTTCGGGCTCCATCGCTTCGCATACGAAACATGTAAAATGTGCACGCACGCACAAATTTATTTACACACATGTATACATATATACAAATATCTTTATGTGTGTACCAAATATGTATACAATATACAGTTTTTAGTTCAGTTGCTGAAGTTTCGCAGCAACAACATCACATATATATATATATATATGTGGCTGTATATATGTTATATTGAAGATATATACGTTTTATTGTCTTTGCTTTGCTCTCTTTGCCTATCCATTTTTTTTTACTCTTGTGGTCTTACTGTGTCCGAGTTGAATTTAAAAACTTTTTTCGTTTTTTACGTTTTGCGCAAAATTTTTACATATTCGCTGTTCGCAAGTTTGTTTTCAATGGCGGCGGTCGCCGCTTACAAAACAGCTGGTTATCGAAAAGTGCAACAATATTTTGTGTGTGATTTATATGAAACCACTGTACAAGATCTTCCGATTACAAAGCAGATGCCAAAAAGAAAACAAGAAGACGTTATTGCTATGTGTGCATGTCTATACACGTAAATTAGTTGCATCAAATTTTACGTCCGCTGCTCTTTATTCTTATTCTGCCAAACGGTCACCGACTCGTGGTTGTTTTGGTTGCTGTCGTTGCTGCTTCAACCCTGCACAATGTTTGAACTGTTGTGCATACTAATCTTTTGATTGTCTTGTTACCTCTAATCACGTCTGCCAGATGGTGTACAATTGTACCCAAACTTGTGCTCGCGTTCTGTTCCTACGAGAAGTTCATATTTTTCAATAAATATTTGTGCAAACTGTGAGTGTTTACAAATTTAGGTTATCAACACTGATAAACATCACAAGTAATCGATTTACAAAATGACAAATCAAAGCGTAAAGATAAAGTTCCATCCCTAGCAAGAAAATAAAAGCATAGTTGGGCGGTCAACTTGAATGTGCTAATGCAATAATTTTATTTGTTTTTGCTGTGGACCAAATAATTCAACAAATTAAGTAAAGTTTATTTAATGTTTAACTTGTATTTATTTTTTTAATTTAATACATTAAAAAACAACTATCTTTTGGATTGTGTTGTTTTTGTGTCACAAAGAAAATCAACTCATTTTGTGTTATCAACACTGATAAATCGATCAGCAGAAATGTTCAACATTGGAAGTCAAAGAGTAAATTGTTCAAGTTTCATTCCTAAAGAGCAAATAAAGTAAAATTTGAGCGGGAAATTCAAATATTAAGTTTCTAGTTAACGCATACATTTTATGTTTTCTTTTGCTTTCAACAAAAAAAAAATGCCTTGAGTAAATTAATATTTATGTAGTATTTTTAATTTTAATTATTTCATTTTTTTTGTTTGTATTCGAAACCAAAAGTCTTTTGTATCGGTCCTGTTTTTGTGTTTGCAGAATTAATTTGAGCGGGAAATTCAAATATTAAGTTTCTAGTTAACGCATACATTTTATGTTTTCTTTTGCTTTCAACAAAAAAAAAATGCCTTGAGTAAATTAATATTTATGTAGTATTTTTAATTTTAATTATTTCATTTTTTTTGTTTGTATTAGAAACCAAAAGTCTTTTGTATCGGTCCTGTTTTTGTGTTTGCAGAATTAATCGACTCATTCTTTATTCTTGTTTATACATTAATTTATTTTTAGTGCACATGTGCTGTAATTTTATAGGTTTTTGTGTTAATTAAAAAAAGAACGAGCTACAAAATGCACAGAAAGCTGAGTGGATGATGGATGCTGAAATGAGCTTTTAAATGGTTGGTGGCTGGCTTGCTGGCTGACTGGCTGCTGCTAATTGCTTCACAAAACGTAACTAATTTCATTCTCAATTTAATTCTCTAATTCTTGGTTCACCAACAACAACAACATAATACAACAAATGCAGCTCATCTGCGCCTAAAGGTATGCAACCACAGTCGGATAAGCAAAGTGCTAGCAAAAGCAAACTCGCAACAGCAACAGCCAGAGCAAAAGCAACAAGAGCAAATCCTTCTCAGCAACAGCAGCCCCATCCAGAACAGTCCCATCAGCAGCAACATCAACAACAACAGACGCCGCCGCCTCATCCTCATCGCTCAAAAGTAAAGGTAATCAAAAGCAAGCGTCCGCTTTGTCATTTCAAGTTCTATTTGGACATCTGCGATCATCAGCTAACCAAACGGATTGAGACCGAAATCAAGGCGCTTGGCGGCACACTCGAGTTCTTCCTGAATGATAGTATTACACACTTTATAACCGACAAGGACAGGAGCTGGACACAAGAAGCGTCGAATACAAATACATCATCAAAAACACCAACAACGCCAACTACAATCATCCAGGAGGATGGCACAGCGGGTCTGCAGCGCCGTAGTCGGCAAACGCGCGCCGATGCAATTTTGAGTCGTGTGCGCGCCGCACAACAACAACATCAGCAACAACAACAAACGGAGCAACTACAACACCAGAATAATAATAACAATAATAGAAAAGAAATCTGCAAATCAAGCTATACCATCTGGAAGACTGAATACGCGGTACGCTTCTTTCAGCGCATTCAAACCGAGCTGCGTCAGTATTTGGTGCAAGGCGGAGTCTTAACTACTACTTCTGCTGCTTCCGGGCAACCCGGGCAATCCCAACCGAACATTATTCAGCTTAGAGGTAATTTCATCAAGATCGAGTCGATTCGACGCAACAATCGCCCCTACTATCATCTGCTGAAGCAGCCAGAGGAGTGGCCCAAAATCGATTTTTGCAGTGAGGAGAGCGCCTTTCGTTTGCAGACGACCACAAAGGCGGCCCAGGTGCAGAGTAGTATGACACGCAAGTCGCTCGGTTCACGGACATCGCAGCGGCAACAGGATAAGGTGGCAACAACAACAGCGCAGCCGTTGCCCTTGCAAGCTCTCCAGAAGCAGACAGGAGCAGCTCCGGCAGACGAGGCCAGTCCACGTTCGCACAAGGAGTCCAGCGAGAAGCAGTGCGGTGTCTGTGAGATCTGCAAGATCGAGTACGATACGTTGGCGCTGCACCTGCAGAGCAAGGAGCACGAGTTGTTTGCAAAGAACTCGCACAACTTTTACGCTCTCGACTCCCTCATTCAGGTGTCGGCGAGTGTGGAGGGATTCCTGGAGCAGCAGCAGGAACAGCAACAGCGAGAAAAAGAGAGAGAAGTGACCACCGAAGATAGCGACATGGATGTGGATGATCTGCTCAGCAGTAGCGTCAATTCATGCCTCAATCAAGCGAAAAGCAACGATGCCAATCTCAGCAGCAGCAGTAATAACAATCGGCAACGGCCGACGCCGCCCGCGTTGCGTGAGAAGTCCAAGCGGATCACCAAGGGCAAGCATTCCTCGGAGAAGTTTCGAGCGACTACGCCAAATTCACAAACAGCTCCCGCCTCGCAGTTGGAGCATACACCTCTAACTGCCACAACAGTAATAACACCAACAATAAAAACAACAACAACAGCAGCAGCAGCAACAACACGTCGCAAGGCACAGAATTCTGTGTTGTCGCCACCGATGCGTGCCATGCTGCCGCCCTCCTCTCTCTACAAGGTTGTGGACACCAACCACACACTGACGACGACGCCGCCGAGGATTAGGCGTGGTCTCGCCAACAACGCCACTGTGCGGGACTCGCCCTCTTTGATTGTGAAATTCCAGAAGGTGCGGCAATCCGAACTGCTGCGGCTCAACGGCGAAGCGGAGAACTTCATGTTTCCCAGGACAACGACGACGACTACGCGCAGCAGCAGTGAACTGGCAACTGATGTGGATCGCCAGACCACGTCGGATGTACGTGGACGCACAAGTATATCATCGGCCAGTTTAGACATTGCCACCACCACCAGCGAGGCAGAGCTGCCTCTTAAGTTGCAAGTTGCTGAAGGAAAGCGTGCCATGGTCGTGGGCAGGCGTAGGAAGGGGATTTCCACGTGCAGCAGCAATACTGGTCAACAGCAGCAGCAGCAGCGCTTTCCAAACGCCCCCATCCAGCCAGATATGCCACTACAACCACAACTACTGATGAAGCAGCAGCGGCGCCAGTCGTCGACGGCGACGGCAACGCGGAAAAGTAGCCGCATGGCAACGGCGATTGTGACGGCGGCAACAACCAGCAGTCAGCTGCAGCTGCGACGCCGACGTCGTGGTGGTGTTGGCAACCTGGAGGATCGGATGGGGGAAACAGTTACTGAAGCGAAGAACAAAGTAGACCAGCAGCAGAAAATTGCAACAGCAATTACCACAACAACAACATCAGAAGAGGATGAAGAGGAGGATGGTCTAGACGAGGAGGTGGAGGAGGAAGAGGAAGATGAGTCTAGCTCCTCTGGCAGCGATGAAGACTATGTGGCAAATGGAAAGCTGCTCAAGAAGTGCTCGCTGCCAACGTTGCCAAGTCGCGAGGAACGAGCAGCAAGACGCCTATCACGACTGACCATAAATCTCAAAAGATGTCCAGAAGTAAAACACGAGAAGAAGCAGCAGCCGCAGCAGCAGAATCTGAAGCTGAAGTCATCACCAGGGCGAAGATGCAGCAAAGCCAAAACTAAAGAGGCCAAACCACAACAGGCAGCAATAACAACAAAAGCAGGATCAGCAGCAACATCTGTGTCCACAGATCTAATCTTTGACTGCAGTAAGAGCGAACGTTTGCAGAAGCTGCGCTACTCGTTTGAGGAGCTGCCCGGGGCCGACTTGTGGCATCGAGTCTTTCAGCGGCAGGATGTCGGCGAGGAGCACTATTACAGTTATTATGGGACGACCAGGTATCGCAAGCTGCCCTACGAACTGGGGCCGATACCCATGGAGCGGACAAGTGCGCACAGCTGCACAATGTGTCGCAGCAAAGAGCAGGCGGAGGAGGAATTGACGTCGGAGACGATGATTAAGCTGGAGAAAACGATAACATCCGCCTCCTCCTCGATGTACAAGCACAAGAAGCTGCATCTGCTCCAGCGCTATCAGCACGACCAATACCAGCAGCAGCAACAGCAAGGATTTAACACTGCCATAATACCAAGCCCCATAGCTAAATGTGATAGCAAGGCGAGCACACCGGAGCTGCTGGAGCGTGAGTTTGAACAGGCCCAGCTGCTGGAATTGGCGTCCACGCAGAGCAATTCGAGCAGCACCTGCAGCAACCGAAGTCAGAAGTCGGGCCTTAACTGTCGTCGCAACAAGCAGCTGGCGCGGATTGCCGAATTACCGCCGCGCAAGTCGCCGCGGGAGCACGCATCGACACTGGCCCTGGTCAGCTGCATCATACGCCAGCGGCAGGATTCACAGAGCAAGACCAACTCGGAGGCAGAGGAGCCAACCTCAACTACAACACTAATTCCCAGCAAGTTGACCAAGCAAGAGCCGGAAACCGACCAGGAACAATTGCCAACTGTTGCCAAGACACGGTCGCAAGCACCGACACCCGTAGAGGAGTTGCGTTTCGCTACGGAGATCAGCGAGACTGTGAAGCGAATGCGCCGTGGCCAAAACAAATACGACTCTTTGCCGCCTGCCTCGGTTCAAGCTGGCCCAGCCTCAATCCAGGCGCCGGTACCGCCGCCGCCAAGTCGATGTCGTCGTCCGATTGCCGGCAGCTACTCACGGCGCCTGGAATTGGCGGTAGGTCGGCGGGAGAACGCAACGAAGACGACAACTGGTCACCTACTGGGCAACAAGCGAAGCAAGCGCCGCCAGTTGACAGTTGCTGGGATGCAGCAGCCAGGAGCGAGCTTGGGTTTTGTCGCTGGGGTGCGCAAGCTGCCCAGCAAGAAGGGTCTGCTCGAGTACGAGATGGAGGCAAATGCGCTGAAGTCCCTGGATGCCAGTGCGCTTTACGTGAATCCACAGTTAATCTCCTGGCAGATTGACAAGTATCTGGAGCTGGCGGGTCGTGAGTTTGATCCGGGTGCCGAGTGCAGCATGGATGAGGATGCAGATCCGCATGTGGATACGGAAACGCCTCAGACACCGCCGCCCACAGATTGCTGTTTCAGCAGCGAGTTCGATCTTTGCGATTTGCTTGGAGGCAGTGCGGCCAGTGGTGATGACGACGATGAATCTGTCGGCTGTCTCCGGAACAGCCGGATCAACTTGTACTGCAGCTATCAGCGCAAGCGCAAGTGCCTCAAGTCGAATCGGACGGGTTGGCCCCGAGCCCAGCGACGTCGGGCGGCAACTGTGGCAGCCAGACTGCTGCCCCGAAAAATGGCCATGGAGCTGCAGGTGAAGGAGGAGGAAGAGTTGGAGCTTGGCAAGGAGAAAACGCTAAGGCAGCTAGGCTTAAAGCAGGAGTCGCTTGAAATTGAGGAGGAGCTGGCGTTGACAACGACGACACCGACGACGACAAACACAACCACAACGACCGATAAAGAGATGGGCAAGGGTCCAGATGAGGACAGGGAAGGGGAAGGAGATGCAGATGGAGATGGTGCTGGCGGCGATGGTGATAGCGAAGGTGATGCGAATGGAAATGGAGGTGATGTAGCCACTGCTGATAAGGTGAACAGCAGAAAGAGTCGGGAGAATGCTGTTATGACGCCACCAACGACAGATGTGGACGATGAAGTCGCTATCCAAGTCGATAATGAGCCCGATGAGGATGATCCTTATGAGGATGATGACGAAACAATGGCTGATTCTGTTGATCAACAGCTGGATGGTGATGTTGAGATCGAAGCAACCGATGCGGATGTCGAAGAAGATGATGACGATGATGATGATGAAGACAACGATGATGCTGACGATGATGATAATGATGTGTATGAAGATGCTTTTGGTGATGAGCACATAAAGCCAGATCCACTAAGCCTTGAACCTGCCGAGAAGCGTGCACGGCGCATCTTATACGACGACGACGATGAGGAAGAGGTGGATGAAGATGAAGATGAAGAGAAAGATGAGGATTCGCCTGCAAAGAAGACAGCCGAGGATAAGAAGACATCGTTGCTTAACAGCAATGGTTATCATCATTATCATCATCATGCTCATCAGTTGAATCATCACCGCTTAAGAGCCACATCCACGCCAAGCAGACAGCAAATAGCTCATCAGCAGCAGCAGAAGCGAGGAACACCACAATTGAATGGGAGTCTGGGCAGCTGTATTTCACCGAGCGAGAAACTGGGCGAAAATTCCGATATATTCACCGTCTCCTCGGATGGTCTGGACACTGACCTCGATCTGAGCAACACTCAAGCGGGCGATGCACTCGATCACTGCACACATCACCAAACGCAGCAGCAAAGGACGCCCAAACGTAAATTTGACATCTCGAAATATGCGCCACCGAACAGTGGGAAGAAGGCGGCCAGCAGCTGTGCAGCGGAGGCGGCAACGGCGGCTGTTAAGTCGCTGGCTATTTCACAGTTTCTTAAAAAGGAGGTGCGTGTCACATGCCGGCGGCTTCGGGCGCCATTTCGCCGCTTTCGATATCGTCGTTGATCACATTTGTCATTCGTCATTCGTCACTATCATTAAAATACACACATATACATTATATATATATATATATATATTGTAGCAGAGGCCACCAATAGTATTGTAAATGTAGTTAACAGGCCGCTTAAACATTTGTTAGATAACAGCAATATCGATATCGCTGTTGCGATCAGCAGCTTGAAGTGAGAAGAATTATTAAATTTACTTTGGCTGCTACAATACATATACATATATATATTTTGTATACGTATAAGTATATTTAACCATTGTGTTTAGTTTTAGTGTAAAATTGTTAAGTCGATAGGGAACAACCGTGGAGGAGATGCAAGAATATTGTTCATTAGTTTTAATCGGCACAATTTGCGTTCTCTTCCAACTTCCCCACTTCATATCGCCTACACGCACTACCATCCAACTGTAAATTATTACACATTCGCATTCAGTGTCGCCATCATTGAATTCTTATATTATATATACAGACAGTTCCACATAATATACCGTCATTGGCTCCATTTTAAATACACGTAAAATAAGCTTAGTTTAATTGTATTAGTTTAGAACAAATTCCGTGCTCTTTCAAGCGTCCTAGCAGACTACAAAACAATAAAACAAGTAAAAATAGAAAACAAAACAATTATTGAGATATTAAAAAACGTACTTTGCAATAATGCAGACATATATTGTGTAAGTAGAACATTTAATTTAAATAAATAATTAAAAATTCAACATCATGCTCAAACTATGTATAACAAGAATATAAAACCAAAAGCAATTGTAAAAGCCTAAAATAAAAAACAAAGAGTCCATTAAAACATGCAATTACAAAATATCTATAAAGCAAATGCATTTCTCATTCAACAAAGAATCAAATATCCTCTTTTCTAAACACCAAGTCGTATGCTTATTTGATTCTCCCATTCAGACCTACGCAAGCTTATCAAACATGAGGAACGCTTGGCGCCCCCCCAGAAGGAGGACTATTTCAGCAGTCTGTATAAGCGAAACACGATCAGCTCGCGCGCTAAACTAGGCGACGACAACCGGACCGAAAAGGAAAATGTGGCACCACCATCGACACCCGCCACCAAAACCACAAGAAGGCAACCAGCAACGGAGCAGCGCTTGAACAGTGGTGGAACTGGAGATGTAACACCCACCAATTTGGACTTGGCCAGCTTGTTTCGGGATCAGCTTTTGCTAGATGCGACCAATAAGCCGCCCAAAGCGAGTGAATTTGTGCGCTGCCGCAGCCGGACACGCAAGCCGTCTAAAGAGCGAAACAAAGATACGTCTAGTGGCGAGGATATTGCCAAGCAGCGAAGTGCCACGCAATGCCTGTATAAATCTCATCGGCGAAGCACGAGCCATAAGCCATCAAAGAGTATGAAAAAAATATATTTTTATTAATTTGTTTTATATCGTTTTTTTTTATTTTAGTACGTAGCCAGATGAAGCAAAAGAGTCCGCGCAGCGATCCAGTGGCTCTGTATCAATACTATCAGAAGGAGTGGTCTCATTTCCGACATCAAATCCCACAATAAGCCACAAGTGCAACTATGGAAACTTCATCAACGTTTTTTTTTCTCTATTAATCTTTATCTGAAACTCATGAATAAATAAATAAACCGAACATTTATTTTAATATTCTTGTATATTACGTTTAAAGCTAACAAAATAATTGTTGCCGTATTCCGTTATTCCGTTAATTAGCACGTCTGTGTGAAACACTTATAGGGTGGAGTCATCACGATGAGACGACTTTTAGAATCGAGCAGTTTGCTCTGATGAGCATTTCTTTTTTTTATTCAAAAATCTTAAACCTAAATAAATATGCTGCCGCTTGTAAGGCGACCTCACGTTATGTTTACTTATCTTAACGGAGTCGCTTGTAAGGCGACTCCATGTGATGTATTCTTAACCCAACGCAGCCACTTGACAGTCGACTTCATGTAATGTTTTCTTATCTAACTGCAGCCACTTGAAAGTCGACTCTATGTGATACTTTGTCATTAGAAAATAACTGAGCCTTGCAGCGTCTCATGTTCATACTTGAATATTCTCCGGGGGGGCAAATGTAATATTAATCAATTCCCTTTTTTGTACATATTTTCTTCTTAAGTAAACTACTAAACATATTATTACTACCGTCACTAATATGAATGAGACGTGTCCACTTGCAGTAAAGAAATGAAAATCGCCCAAGTGGACTTTATGGTCGTCAAGATATCGTATCTTTTCATGCAATTCCTTCAGTTTCCTTGTATTATTAATCGTAAGCGATCCAATTGGGGTCAATTCAAATAGCGTATCGCGGTCTGCTTCCTTTATGAAGTGTGTCAGGTAGTTCCCTCTAAATAATGTGTGTACACTCTGCGGGGCTTGTAGAGTTATTCCTTTCATCCTAAATGAGCATCCTTCCTTGAGATCCAGGATGCCAACGTTAGGTAATTTTGCAAGTTGATTCGAGTTACTGCATTGGATGTGACCCGCCGTATTCTCAAACGTCTTAAACAACCAGCGATTGTGTGCACTCAGTTCTATCCAAAACGATTGTTCCTTGTATTCAACTGTTGAACACAACATTTTCGAATGAGGCTTCATCGGTGTTGTTTCGCAAAAGTTTTCTTCCGCATCTTTCCATGCCCAATTTCCTTGACAGACTCTTGTTTTTTCATTTTCCCAACGATATTTGTTCAGGTCAGAGTCGGACATCAAGTGAAAAGTATTAAGCGCCTGGTTGAAGATCATATAATTCGCTGTGATCACTGGAATCATTTTTTGATTATTACCGATAAACGGTATCGGAATAATTCTAAAAATAACTTAGTCGTGATTCAAGTATAGTGGAACTTTCGCCTTGATTATGATCATTTCATCCTTTACTATTCCATGCGCCGAAAGAAGTTTGTACGCTGCTTGAAGTTTATGCCCAGCAGATGTAGCATAACGTCCTGTACTTGGTTCATTTCCTTTGACATTTGAAAAGGTTTGATAAGAATAGGATTTAGTCTTCCATAATCTAAATCCATAAACAAATCGAGTATTTTTTCTTGTACTTTCTCAGCTTCGTCGATCCAATCCTTTAGTTGGTATGATATGAGTAGCAAGAACTTAATTGCTTCCCGGTATCGTAGATGCTCCATTTTGATTGATTCAGTCGTATTATTCAATTTTTTAGTGATCTCATTGAAGTTCTCGTTGACTTTTTCTGTTGTCGATTTCACAAAGTTAAGTGTTGCGTTGATAACTGATGTCTGATTCTCCATATAGCTTCCTAAGTTTTCTTGTTTAGTTTTTAAAGTCTTCATGTTAACAATTGACCACACTGTTAAAGAAATGTCAAGCAACTTTCCGTTAGGGCATATAAACATATTGTCACAAAATCGCTTCTTTCTTTGATGCAAAGGTTCCATTATCAGGTTATTATTTTCTTCTAATGCGATCAATTTTCGGCTGACTCTTGCTGTCAGTTCATCGCATTGTTGTTGAAAACCTATAAACTTCGGACATATTCTTTCAGTTTCTTTCAATGTTGAAGGAGTTGGCCGTAGTACTCCAAGTAGGCTTGTAAATTAAAGTAGAATATGAAATCCCATGTAGATGACACTACTTCCACTTTTCCAACCTTCTCCAGAAATATCGCTAAATCTTTTTCCAGCTCATGTATTTGTATATATGAGCTATTTGGGTTGGACATGATGACTCCAGTTGTCACTTGGACCATCATTAGTAGGCTTAAAATTTTTGCTGCCGTCATGTTGCTCCGTGTGTTTCTTCGCAGAGTCTTTTGTTCTTCCTCTTTTTTTGGTAACGGACATATTTTATTAATTGAACGTTTTATCTGGCCGTTACTTGTATTGATTATGACAATTCTGGCTTTATTGTCTCTTCCTTTCACTGTTTCTATTATTTTACCCATTGGCCATTTTCATGGGTGTGTGTTTTCGTGTTTGATCAATACTACCTGATCTTCCTTAAGGTTTTCTTTTTCTGAGCGCCATTTTGTTCTTTTTTGCAGCGATACCAAATAATCCTCTTTCCATTTTTTCCAAAATATCCAATATCTCCATCTATCGAGCGATCCTATCTGTTTCTGCACAACCATATTTTCTAGTGCGCTCATAAGTGGCCTACCCGCTAAGAAAGCGGTGAGGACGTCATCCGTCTCATTCTCATTTTCCATAGAGATTAATGGACGTGAGTTCAGCACAGCCTCTATGCGACATAGCAGTGTCGAAAACTCCTCATATGTGCAGCTCTTGTTTCGCAGTATACGTTTTAAGTGTATAACTCTCGGTTTCCGTAATCTTCCCATGGGGGGACTGCCCGGTGGATTAAAGTGCCAGGCTCTGCTTTCTTCCTGTAAATTGTGGGATGAATTTCCAATATGACCGGCTGCCGTCAAGCTGCTCGCTCTCATTGTCACTGCGCTCTGCAGCTCCTCTAGCGACTCCTTGTATCGCCTTACTTGCACCTCAAGACATTCACGTGTAGCTTGCTCCAGTCCTAACCTCGACTGGGTCTCCTTGGTGCGCAACTCCAAATGTTTTGACATAACAGGAATGGAGGGATCATTCATATTAGGTTCATTTTCCAGTTTGTGTTGCAGTTCCACTACCTGCTCGACGGTGGCGCTGTACTTATTCATCAGCTCGGTCAACTCGTCGTTGTTCTCCTCGATCTGAGCCTGCAGTACGGCGCGATCGCTTTGCGCCGCAAATGCACGTTCCTCAGCATCGTTGTGAGCCACATGCGATTTCTCAAGCATGGTCTGCACCTCGGCCATCTCCGCCTCTGCGGTCTGGCGAGCTTCTTGGGTTAGAGTGCGTACATTCTCTCTTTGAGCTGATTACGTAACTGCCTGATTTGTGCCTTTCCGGGTGTATCCGCCTTGAGTCGCTCCACCTGCATTTGCGCATCCTTCAGAAGTGCCTTGCTTTCTTCCATATCGCGACACAGCTTTTGGTTCAGTGCCTCTTCAGCACCACTGTCCACACGATCACGAACCTCGATGGAGCTAAGTCTGTGTTCTTATTCATATTTTTCGCGCAGCAGCTGTGCTCACTCTCTATACTCCTTTTTTAGCTGACACTCGACCTCCTATATCTTGTCGTAGCTATTTCCGCGCTCCTTGTCGCGATGCTGTAGCTCTCGGCGAGCCTTCTCGAGTTTCTTATCGCTCTTCTGAATATCTCGACAGGCCTCCTCGAGCTCCTTGCGCGTTGTCTCAAGTGTCATTTTCAGACGCGGCTTGGTCTGCTCTAATGTTTGGTTTTGGTCGAAACTGCCATCCAGCTCCTTACCCTTAGTTTGAGTATGCTCCTGTTCGATTGTGCAGAATTTTATGGACTGTAGTTCTTGCTCCAGAAGTCTTTTCTGATCCCAATACTCTTGTAGCACAGTGTCCCGTCTCGATGAACTTGATAGATACGACAGCTCTGCACAAATTTCCCCTATTAAATCTTCACCTTCGCTGAAGAGATCGTAACTTTCTTCAGATTCGAACATGAAATCGTACATTGATGTCATCGCTTCTTGAATCGCACACATAGTATGTATCAGGTCACTTTCTGTCTTGTCTTGACAAGTTCTATTTCCTTTTGCATTTGAATTAACATTCTGTCAATTTCTTTCGAGTTGTCTTTTTTTAGACTAGCCTCCTCTTTGGCTAGCTTCATCAACTTATTTGACCGACCTTCAATCTCTTTTTCTGATGAAGACGGCTCCATTTTTAGCAGCTCCTGCTGCTTTCCAAACAACATATTCTCTAATGATTCTGTTTGCTTTTGATTTACACTTGTTTCACAGTTCTGTTGTAAGCCACAGAACACGCTTTGAATTTCAAAATCTTTTCAGATTCGACGTTTAAATTCGAACTCTGAAACCGACGCGAAGTTCAAAATATATAGACTATATTTGTTGTAGACCTATATCATCAGAGTCGACGATTAGTTTCGAACTCTGAATCCGGCTCGAGGGACCAAAAAATGTGTGAAACACGTATAGGGTGTAGTCAACACGACGAGACGACGTTTAGCATCGAACTGTTTGCTCTGACGAGCATTTCATTATTTTATACAAAAATCTTAAATCTAAATAAATATGCTGCCGCTTGTAAGGCGACCTCATGTTATGTTTACTTATCTTAACGGAATCGCTTGTAAGGCGACTCCATGTGATTTATTCTTAACCCAATGTAGCAACTTGACAATCGACTTCTAAAAAGTCGACTCTATGTAATATTTTGTCATTAGAAAATAGCTGAGCCTTGCAGCGTCTCATGTTCATACTTAAACATTGGAAAAGCTGGTGGACTATAACATCAGAAGCACTCTGCTGCATCCAACGCAGCATGCATACAGAGTAGGCAGGTCAACTGATACTGCACTTTATCAGCTGCGGCGTGCATTAGGTGCGGCAGTTGACAGCAAAGAAGTTGCAATATACGCCTTTGTAGACATAGAAGGCGCGTTTGATAATACTTCGCACGTTGCGATTGGGGCCACTCTCTCGAGGAGGGGCCTGGACCCAACTACCAGCAGGTGGATACTTGCATTGTTGTCCAGACAGGCCACCGCATCGACGCATGACAGCACGGTAACAGTCTTAACCACTAAAGGCTGACCCCAGGGGGAGTATGGTCTCCGCTGTTAGTAGAGGAACTACTTACTACGCCGACGACATTGTAATAATAGCAAGAGGCAAATATGAAGAAGCATTCTGTGACTTAGTCCAGTTAGGGTTAAAGATAACGAGTGACTGGTGTGGGGAGGTAGGACTCAACCTGAACCATACTAAAATAGTCATTGTCCCCTTTACTAGACGATATAAGCTACAGAGGATGAAGCCAATACGGCTTTTAGGGAGCCTATTAGAGATAAGCAAGGACGTCACATTTGACAGCAGGTTAAACTTTGGCACTCATGTGCGAAACACGATAATGAAGTGCTCTAGAGCGCTTTACACATGTCGTAGCATAGCTGGAAAATCATGGGTACGTCACCTAGGTGTGTGCCATTTGTGCGGAATTTAATTTAAAATGCGGAATGCGGATATCTATCCTATAGCAGCAATAAATGCTATAAAAGGGACGAAAGTAACATTAAAAATAGTCTAAGAGGTACGATCCAAGCTTGACCAACTCGGGGCTCACAACAGGCTCACCCTAAGAAGAGTCGCCGGGCACAGGGAAATAGCAGGGAACGAAGCAACAAATGAGAAGGAAAGAATGGGCACAGAGAGGCCCCTTATAGGGCCAGAACCGTTTTGTGGCATAAGTAAACACACAATACGGCTGCAACTCAGAAACGAAAAACTCAAAAAGACAGGCCAAATGTCTTCTGTGTGGCTATAATCATAAACGGTTTAAGCAAGTAATATACATGGGTAGTAATAGGCTAAAGATACTTGTCGGTCTACTGACAGGACATTGTAGAGTAAAAAAAAACATGTCCAAAATGGGTATCTGTAGCAACAGTCAATGTAGGTTTTGTGAAGTCGAGGAGGATTCTTCAATACACATCCTAACAGAATGTATCGCCCTTGCCAGGAAAAGACTCAGCATCCTAGGGATGCATGTTATGAATGTCAAATACATAGTAGCCCTCGACATATCAAAGATCCCAACATTCGTTCAGGAACTGGGGTTGATGGAGGAGCTATAAGCTCAGAAGGGGTCACAATAGATCTAATAGGTCGCAGGGCACAAGACCCCCAATTAATAATAACTCTCATATTTAATTCTATTGATGCAAAAAACAATCACAAGCACA